>OZ023268.1:74030156-74417656 GCA_964006375.1 Tillus elongatus | reverse complement strand
TTTTAAAGGTCTATTGATCAGTTTCTGTACTAGGAAATTGACAAAATGCCAGAGATTTGTGGTTTCTGGACAGGATATAAGGACGTGCCAAGAGGTACCTGTGCAACTACATCAAAGGTATCGGTCTGAACTCTTGTATGCTGATTTATGTAAAAATATAGGATCAGCAAGTCTGTTTTTAACGATTTTAAAAGTTATTGTAAATTCATTACGGAATGTTGGTCTAGACGAAAAAGCTTTCCAGTTAATTGTGCGTCGGTCTAAGCACATTTTAGCGACTCATTTACTGAATATTTTCTTAAAACTAAAATCGCAATATTTTTCTTTTATTTCCTAAACTACACTCTGTTAGCTCCCCGGTATGGTTTTGACACTGAATGTGTAGTAGATGGCATTTGTAGGCCCCGCGTTCGAGAGGATGTTTCCGCAACATCTCTCAACCTACACCTTAATCTGATTAAGATTTATTCTAAGATTATTTTTTAGTGTTCTGTTATATAATGACAAATTTAGATATTCAAAAGGTATCCAGTTCGAGGCTATAAGATCACTTTATGTATAGAAACGATTACTGAATCAAAGATTTGAATAATCAAAGTTTTCGAGTTGAGGACGGCATTTGGTCAGGGGTATATTACCCTGAGTTCTGTGAGTGTTGTTGGGAAATTCTTTAGCGATAGTTTAACCGACGACGCACCTTCAATAACACCCTTAACAAAGCAAGAAATTTGAGATGGGTAATAATCTGAATAGTGAGTAAAAAAACTTCAATGCTAGGCCACTTAATTTATATATGGCTAGGGTAGATTGGGTCATTAATTTCCATTTTTAGTTTTCAGTACATGACACATATTTCAAAGCAAAACATATGCGAAAATGTTCTACCTTTGATTTGATATGTACCTAGGCCTAGGCCACCATATTTTTGTCGAAGACATAGATGAATCTCTGTGAGCCAGTGTTTTCCGTCAAGTCAAAATAGATTAGTGAGTGATTTCTGCAGACAATATAGGAATTCGGCAGGAATCAGTAAGACTTGAAGTAAGACAATTCCGCTGCTATAAATTGATTTATCACCACCACCCTACCCTTCCAAGAAAGTGATCGTAAACATCCCTTCCATTTATCACAGTTTTTCGCAAGCTTTCCGCTTAGATCATGCAACATTGAATCATCAACAATATCGACGTCGTTTCTACAAGAGATTCCGTAAATATTTACTTTTTCAGAAAGCCAGGTAAAACCAAGTCTTGCGTCTTTTGATCCCTTGATCCGAGCCAAAGGCCAGTACATTTGTCTTGATTTAACTTTGCACCGGAATATTTGGCATATGTCTGGTAACATGACACCATTTTATGTAGCTATAGTTTGTCAGACACCGCAATGTTAACACCATCAGCATAAGCTGAAACTTTGAAGAAAACTTAATGTTGAGTAGGCGGTAGACAAAAACCATTAATAGTTTTCTAAGTAAGTGGAGAAAAAGTTCTATGCAGATAGAAAACAAACCACCTGACAGTGGACAGTCATATCGTATACCTTGTTCGAAACTGATAGGGGCGAAAAGGGTACCACAAATTCTAGTCATACATGAAAGTTGGGTGTACAGCAAATTAATGTATTTGATAAATTGTGGTCCAAAATTAAATTTCTGCAAGACCAGAAACATGTATTGATGCTAAACTCTATCAAAAGAATTTTGTTGATTCAAGCAGATAAAAGCAGCGGGCAGATTATTTTTAATAACCTGAGAGATAAATTCTATAGACAGATGGAGTTTATCATACTCTCTTCCAGGCACTCAGAAGCTTTGTTCCTGTTCAATAATTTGTTTTAAAAGCGTTGATAATCGTGAAGAGATACATTTGGAAAAATTTTATACTCAGTTGTTAACACAGATAATTGGTCTCCATTTTTTTAAGTAGTTTAAATCCGCCGCGTTTCTACAGCAATGCAAGCAGAGCCGTTCTAATCGTACGAGAAAAATAACCCTTTTCTAGAGAATCCTGAGTCATGTTAAAATGCAAAGGCTTAAGATCCTCCCAAAACTTCAACTAAAATTTAGGGGTTAGTCCGTCTATACCAATAGCTTTATATTTATTAAGCGATTTGAGGGCACTATAAAGATCAGATTCAGTAATTGGCGGTTCTAATAGAACACTTTCACACCCACCGAGTCTTGGAAGGCTGCTAAAGAGGTCACTGCTGGAATCTATATTTACTTGATAAGCATCTTTATATAGCGACTCAAAGTTGTGTCTCACTATTTTACAAATCTCTTGAGGGTCAAATACAGTTGCATTGTGATGAAATATGTCTTTTATCGTTGTTCCTTTAGGTACATATGTCAGTATGGTCAAAGCTGTTGGCTTATCGATTTCAAGTATACGGGACATACCAGCAGCTAGTAGACGCTGTTCACTCATTTTTATATATGCATTACTCATAGCATCCTTAGCCATTTATATGGCTATGATGTCATCTCTGTTTTTAAGAGATTGTGTAGCAGTGCCTAAAAAACTTTGTAGGGTGTCAATTTTTTGTCTCTTATTTTGTATTTTCTGTGACACGTAAGTATTGGTCAGTTCTCAAATATTTTCTTTAAGCGTTCCCATGTAGTGACGTGATTGACAGCAGAGCCTGCCTGCACCGACTGTATAAACTGGCGTATTATACTGACGTAGGATTCGTCAGCCGAAAGGTCGTTATTAAATCTCCCAATGTATGAAGGGATCCTTATCCTGGGCGCAGCCATTCGAACGTTTACCAGCAGCGCCAGGTGATCTGAGAAAGAGAAGCAACAATCGTACAGATTTTTGTTTTCGTGACCATACCTCAATTACAGTAGATACGATCGAGTCTTGATGCACCTGAATCTGCAAAGAAGCTGTATCCAGCTTCAAGCATTTTGGTTGAGCGCCAGAAATCATGTAAATCATACTCTTCAACCATACCCTCTACAAAGTGTGAAACATTTGCAAATATTTCTTGCGAATTAAAACTGTCCAGGTCAGGACAAACGGTGCAGTTAAAATCACCTGTGATAAGCACTACATGATCAGGATTAGTTATACTATCTAGAGAAATTTTAAGAGACTGCAATACGCCTTAAGCAGCATCCTTGTTCCACGGAACATATATGAAGTATAGATGAAGTACATGTGTTAAAAATTTTATTACTAATTTTTGAAGGTAACTATTATAAATTATTTCATGTGTTATTATCTCCAAATCTGCTTTGTGCTTTGTTGCAATTATGGTCTCTAAATAGTTATTTTCTGCAAGATTAAAATAGCAATTATATTGACAACTTCTTAGTGACTGTGGAAGTATTCTAGCATTTGTTTCTTGAATACCGGCAAGGGTTTGTTGTCTCTAAAAAGTAGTAAGAAAAAAAGTAATTGAGTTTAGTTCAGATCTAATACTTTTTGTGTTTAGTGTTATAATTGTTCTATCGCACATAAAATGTTATATATATATATATATATATATATATATATATATATATATATATATATATATATATATATATATATATATATATATCCTTTTAGTGACTTGTTTACTTCTAACTAATATATAATTTTAAACTTCGGATATATCCCTGCTGTCAGAAGGGTTGCTGGATGCAATGTCGGAGATGTCCTCTGTTGTAGTTTTTTTATTGTTTTCCAACTGTAAATAGCAAGACAGAGAAACGTAGACTATTTTGTATCTCTCTTTTAGTGACCTCTTTTCTGCAGGTGAGTATAGTTCTCGATCATTTCTATAAGCTGTGAAAGGTCTGACGTGAATTCTTTGGCGATTTCTGTGGGATTATCTTTCCCTTTCACCGCATTTAAAAACGCTGTATATTCTTTAAAGCTTAGATGAAGCTTCTGTCAGTAAAGCATCCCTTTAAAGTTTTGTAAGTTAAATGTGAATCCGGGAAGGACTCCTTGTGTTTTTTTCTGAGAGTTTTTGGGTTGCTTTGGTGGGTGGTTCCAAAAACTGGTCACCATCCACGACTTCTGTAGATGCCAGGCACTTAAGGCCCATTGTGGTGTTTGGAGCAATGCTGTCAGCTAATAAGGAAGAGCTCTCGGCCATATTAGGTGAGTGACTTTGAAACGGGAAATCTATTGCAGCTACCTGCTTTTGTACTACGTTACAGCTAGTTGTCGGTATTGAAGTAGATTGGGTTTCAGTTATTGGTGTTTGGGGAGAATCCTTTCATCCAATGTTTAGTTATGTCTATCCCAGATTGTGTGACGTTCAGAAATGATATTGGTCTTTCATTAGAAGCGTTTTCTAGTAATGTTCGATTTTCTAAGTTAACTGTAGACCGTGGGCAATTTTTTTTATATATGTCCAGCTGATTTGCATGCAAAACAAAACAAACTCTAACGTATTTAGAACAATTGTTAAAATTGAACACCATAAGTAAAGGAGTTTTCAAAGAATATTTAACTTTAACAAACCATTGTACAAAATAAAATATTGTTTAATATTACAATGAGTTTTTTTAACAAACTGAAGGCACGGCAATGGGCGTCCCACTCTCTCCATTCATTGTGGACCTTTTAGTGAATTTTCGTAGAAAAAATTCACTATTGGGGAGATCCCGACTTTTGAATTTTGAAAAAAATTTTGCAAATGAGCGCGAACTAGGACTCCTAGAACCCATATCCTGGGTCAGTTTCAATTTATATATATATATATATATATATATATATATATATATATATATATATATATATATATATATATATATATATATATATATATATATATATATATATATATATGTGTGTGTGTGTGTCACACCGATAACTCAAAAAATAATGGGCCGATTTTGGTCAAATTTGGCATGTACCTTTCTTTTGTAAATGGCTTGGATAAGTTCGTTAGTCAGGAAAATCGGACGAAGTTTTTCGGGAAAATTTTGAGTTTTCATTCGAAAAAACTTCTTATCTCAAAAAGTAATAAGCCAATTTTAATAAAATTTGGCATGTACCTTCCTTTTGCAAATGGCTTTGACAAGTTTGTTCGTCAGGAGAATCAGATAAGGTTTTCCGGGAAAATTTTGAGTTTTCATTGGAAAAAAAAATTTATCTCAAAGAATAATAGTCCGATTTTAATAAAATTTGGCATGTACCTTCCTTTTGTAAATAGCTTTGATAAGTTCGTTAATCAGAAAAATCGGACGAGGTTTTCCGAGAAAATTTTGAGTCTTTATTTGAAAAAAAATTTTCTCTTAAAAAATAAAAAATCTATGATAACCAAATTTAGTATGTAGGTTTACGATATAAAAAGTAAACTATACACCAAAATTTAGATTTCTATGTTACAAGAAAAATAGTTACAATAAAATATTTTGTGCCAGATCATTTCTATGAAAATTCACTACCATAACGCACTTGCTGCGTCCAGGCTTTTTTTGTGAGTGGATTTGAGACGGATTTAGAAAATGAAAGCGAGTATTTTCTTAGACCATGGTTTTGTTATGTGGGCGATATTTTTGCAGTGTTTAACACAAACATATGCAAAGTAGATGATTTTATTAAAAGACTGAACTGTCAATTTTATTCAATAAAATTTACCCACGAATTAGAAGCTAACAGTAAACTTCCTTTTCTAGATGTACTAGTTATTAAAAATAATGACTCTTGAATTCGATGTCCACAGGAAGGAGACTACTACTCTAAATTACATTCCAAATGACTCACATCATACGTTTGCACAAAAAATGGCCGGTTTAAATTTATTTGTAAATAGATTATTAATATTCCCCTTAAGTAAAAGTAGACATGGTTTAGAATTAGAATACATTAAAAACGTGGCTAAATATAACGGATATTCGGATTGCTCAGTGGAAAAATTAATTAATGAACACAGAAAAAAACAAAATGTTAGCGGAGTGCACGACATTCGGGAAAGATAAAATAGAAAAAAAAATATTTGCCTACCTTTTGAACCGCGTATCACGAGGGGTCTCGGGAGCATTTTTAAGAAAACCTTGAAGATCAAGTCACCTGCTTATCAGCAAGGCAAGATGTAAATGGTATGATCATAAAATATAAATGAAAATATAAATTAAGTTGTTTGTAAATAGCTCACTTGCCAGTGAAGAGAAATCTAGTTAACTTTTCTCACATACTGAGACTATTTTTGTTAATATAGATTAAAATTATAAGCAAAGGGTAACTACCATCTAACACTATACAGTTTTAGAATAATAATTCACTCTATTTTACATCAAAATCTCACTTTACCGACTAGCTCTCTAAAACGTGTATACACTCAGAGATACAGTGCACGTGTGTGTGTGTGTGTGTGCGCGCGCGTGCGTGTGTCAACGATAACTTAAAATATATGAAAATTTGGCGCGTGTCTTCCTTTAACAAATTTGCTGGATTAGTTCGCTAGCCAATCCAATCAAACCAGTTTTTGCTGAAAAAAACTTTTGTATATCCGAAAATAAAGTTAATTGAATGAAATATGGTACACGTATTACTTTAATGAGGACTTTGTTATGTGCCAAAATTGAAGCTCCTATGACGATGAGTTACAAGAATTTTAGAGGGTTTTTTTTTCTGTTACCAGAGTACACTTTCTGTAGCGAACTTTCTCAATGCATCAAGTCCTATGATATATAGATTTGCGCTTTGCTTGTTAACGTTAGCGCATGGCATCAGGTGTTAAATAACAGAAACAAAAAGGTTGAATAAAAAAATTGTCTGTTTGATATGGAAAAGTTTTGACTACTAGCTAGGAAAATATGTAAAATCGATGGTAATGTACGCTCATTAACTACTAAAGTAAAATGACACTAACAAATTGCATACAAGTTTCTGCATCTCTCTAACCAGTTTTGTGATTAGCAGCTTCTAAGAGACTAAAAGGAGAGTCAATCCCCACAAAAGAAGTTTAATCTAAAGCTGTCTGTTAGCATCACGCAATCTCATCAGTAGCTCAATCCAGAGAAAAACCATTGATTATTATACATGCCACATGCCGTTCAACTGTTTAGATAAACATTGCATACACGAATCACGAACCTTCCAACTAATTACGGAAGTTTGTTGATACAGTGTGTAATATTGAACCCGGATATGTGCATTCCATTTAATGTCACTCTCAGATACAACCCACAAAGTTGTGTATGTGGATAAAGTTTAGCAGGGAATCAACGGAAATTTGAACATATTACTCCAAAGATGAGCAGTTTGTGTCGAAGATTAAATGTTTTAATTACACTAGCTACAATCACAAGGAAACCACGAAGAAGTACATTCTTTATAATCATTTGTAATGGTTGAAGTGACGAAACTCCACTCTTTTAGTGAATTTTCATAGGAAAACTTTACTAATGAGGAGATTTCAACTTTGGAATTTTGAGCAAATTTTTCCAAACTAGCGCGAGCTAGGCTCCATAGAACACTGGAACACATATGCGGGGTCATTATATATATATATATATATATATATATATATAGTGACTCCCCGGATCAACGCATGAATAGGTGAAAAAGACTAATTTTTTGAGTAGAAACTTTATTTTCTTGGAATAAGCCCTGCTCGAATAAAAAATCATTTGCGTCATAGTTTTAGTTTCCAAAAATCAAATATGTCTTGGAAATTTGCAATTAACTAATTTTTAGACTAGTATAGTGCTTTTTCTCTAGGAGATAAGAAAAAATGTATTAAGGAAATAGGCTCGGAACTAAAAACTGAGTGGGGATACAAAATTTTAAAATCTTAGGTCTACTTTGATATTTTGAAAATCTGAAAACAAATAGTATGTTATGGAAGAAAGGCGAATAAAATAATGTTTTCACAGTTCAAAAATGGTTAATTGTAATTATTGTGGTAGCTGTACTATGAAACTGGTCCAAGGTTAACTGTGAAATGTTGAATGGATCTACCTAATTCAGTGTTATGTAACTGGTGAATTATCTGATCCAGAGCTTTTCAGACTATTTCATGCTTATTTCTGTAATTAGAGAAACTTATGCAAAATATCAGTAGGCTTAGGATTTTGAAATTTCATACTCCTACTCAGTTTTTCTTTCCGATCATCTTTTCTTAATAACATTTTTTCATATTTCCTAGAGAAAAGTCACTTTACAAACGTAAAAAACTAGTTTTTTGTGAATTTCCAAGACATACTTAATTTTTGGTAATTAAAATATTGACACAAATTATTTTCTATTCAAGAAGGGCTTATTTCCAGAAAATAAAGTTTCAACTCAAAAAATTACAGTGTTTTTCACCTTTCCATGCGTCGAACCGGGGACACACTACTGTATATATGTATATATATATATATATATATATATATATATATATATATATATATATATATATATATATATATATATATATATATATATATGTGTGTGTGTGTGTGTGTGTGTGTGTGTGTGTGTGTGTGTCACACCTATAACATAAAAAATTATGAGCCGATTTTGATCAAATTCAGTGATTGTGTTCCCGTTGCAAGTGGCTTGGATAAGTTCGTTAGCCAGGAAAATCGCATCAGTTTTTCCGGACAAATTTGGGTTTCTGTTTCGAAAATTTTTTGTATCTCCGGAAATACCAAAACGATGGAAACCAAATCTGGTGCGCAAGCTTATGCTATTAAAGGTAGACTGTGTACCAAAATTTTAATCTATAAGTTAAAAAAAAATTATAGGCACTTAAAGGAAAAAACTTTAACAATTTTCTTCCTAAAACGTCAAAGTCGCGATTCAAAACGTTAAAATGTCAACTTTTAGGCGAAGAACTGGAAAAGAATACGGGTTGTGTAGAGAAAATGTTCCACTAAGTGTGGTAAGGAGACCGTTACTTTTTAATTTTGAAATGATTTCTTCAAACGAGCGCGTAGTAGGCGGCCTAAAATCCATATTTGGGGTAATTTTCGGTTTTTGTCTGTTTCTATATATATATATATATATATATATATATATATATATATATATATATATATATATATATATATATATATATATATATATATATATATATATATATATATATATATATATATATATATATATATATAGGGTAACGTATTTTTCTACTATTACTAGTTTTATTGACCTATCCAGAGCATTTGACAGCGTGGAGCATGAAATACTGTTGGATAAATTGAAAGTCTTAGGTTTTGGTGGGCTATTACAAGATTTGCTAAGATCATACTTGAGTAAAAGAAGGCAGTGTGTGTAGGCTGTTGACAGAACAACTGGCAAAGGAATATGTTCTACATGGGAGAGCATTAACAAAGGAGTGCAACAATGGTCCGTTTTGGGGCCTTTCTTGTGTCTCGTCTATGTGAATGAGGTACCGATTCTAACACCAAATAGAACGATCTTCTTCGCTGATGACACCACATTTGTAGTGATATACCTAAAGAGCGTAAGAGAAAAGACACTTGGTGCTTTAGAGGACTTTAATAGATGGTTTGGTGAAAACGGTTTGCTTTTAAACGTGAATAAAACAAGCCTCGTTGATTTCAATAGAGTACATGATACACAACTCTCTATTAATGATCTGGAAATGAATTTTAGTGAGAGCATAGTGTTCTTGGGAGTGAAGCTGGACAGTGACCTAAGTTGGAGAGCTCATGTAGACATGATGGCTGCGAAGGTGGCAGGTTACGTGTGTGCGCTAAAAATAATCTCATCTTCGGTGGATGTGGCCACCAGTCTGTCAGCTTACCATGCGTTGGTGGAGTACAGAATTAGCTAGGGAGTAGTCTTCTGGGAAAACTCAGTAGAGGCAAATAGAGTATTTGTGCTACTGCGTGTATACGATCTGTCTTTAATTTGAAGGGTAGAGAAAATTGCAAGAGGGTGTTTAAAAGTAATTGTATACTTACCTTTGTTTTTCTATATGTGCTTGAATGTTTGTGTTTTGTAAACAAATATTATGAGTTTTTTGTAGGTAGCGAATTAAAAATGCACTATATTTGTAGCTTTATAAACGGCCCTAAATACAGTTTAAGCGCTGCGTAGATATATTATACTGTCGCATAATGTAGTATAAATGTAAACAAATTTAAGTCAAGTCTATAAAAATGATTATAAAATAGTTTATTTTATCTTCAAACTTAAACATAAGACGTCATATAAGACCGAAACAATCATTGAATGTGTTTCAATGGTAATTCTACTAATTGTGTAATTAATTGTTACGTATACTTTTCATACACTACCCCGGGCATAAAGCCTGTGTCAAGTATCATGTAGACAACGTTAGTTGACGTATTAGCAGATAGCGCATTGGAAGCGTCCTGGACTGCTACTCAAAAGGTTGCATGATGGTATCCAGCTCGGATGAATGTATGTTTTTTATGTTTTATTTTGACATTTGGAGAAACAATAGTGCACAGATTTCATACGTTTTGAACAAAATCCCATTTTTGTTGAAAACGCCTGAACAAGTTTGTCACCTTTGAGTCTGAAATTATAATTTTCAGTAGGCATTTTGTTATTGTTGATAGTGAAATAACATAGAAATATAATTTGTGGTATATAGTTTCCTTTTAATATCGTAAACCTACGCACCAAATTTGATTACCATACTTTTTCAATTTTTTGAGATATTTTTTCAAAAGGAAACCCAAAATTTTCCTGGAAAACCTGATTCGATTTACCTGGATAACGAACTTATCCAAGCCACTTACAAAAGGAAGGCACATGCTAAATTTTATCAAAATCGGTCTATTATTTTTTGAGTTATCGGTGTGATACATATATATATATATATATATATATATATATATATATATATATATATATATATATATATATATATATATATATATATATATATATATATATATATATATATATAGATATAGATATAAATTGAAAATGATCTAGGGGTCCTAGATCGCGCTCATTTGACGAAATTTTTTCAAAATTCAAAAGTCGGGATCTCCTCATTAGTGAATCGCAAATCAACGTGTCTGTATATATTTGTCTTCTAAAGAATGTGTAAATTCATTTATGACTGAACACGGAGGAATATCAGTTGGAAGTACCTACATCTAGGCAATAGAATAATACTCTCCAATGTTCCACCAATTATCACTCACGAAGAACTTCTAGAAGTACTGAAAACAGCTGGTCTAAAAGTAATATCTCCGATATCCTATGTTGGTATGGGTTTAGGTGCACCAGAGTACTCGCATGTATGCAGTTTCAGGAGGCAGGTATATATTCTGCCTGATGAGAACAACGTATTGTCTTCATCACTAACAGTTAATTATGATGGTGATGAATATATATTTTTCTTGTCAACGAAATAAGATTCTTTATTTCTGAAACTGTGGGTCAAAAAATGTCCGAACACTACCACTACTACTACTACCACTACTAATTCACAAACAACTACAGAAAATAACACACGGACTGAGGTTGAAAAACATTCAGAATAGACAGTAAACACAAGCGTTCTAACCAAAGCTTCTAATCAGCAGCCCGCACCAAGTCTAAAACGCATGGCTGCTAGTGAACCCTGCCCTAGTTACTCGGAGGATGAAGAAACTGTTTCTGTCAATAACCAAGTGAAAGAAACGTTTGGAGTGCCATATACATTATCTCGAGAACTCTCCCTAAGAACACCGAAGCAAAAGAGGAAGAGGCCAAGAAAATCTCAACCAGATGCGATCGAGTCTTTCAATTGCGTCAAGCAAGTCTTCGAGGAGAAGCAATATATACTCAGCTTCGAGGACTTTAGGACATTTATGATTGAAGTCAAAGGAAAGGACAACCCAGCGGACATAGCTAGTAAGTTCACCACAGATACTCAGCTACTAATACAAATGTTACAAGAGCTTTATTCTCGTTTTGAAAAACGATCCTTAAAATAAAGATGCAGACGGTTATCCGTTTCACTTACAAAAAGCGTAAGAATGAGTTCACTTTAACTCAACGTCCGATGTCTCTGAGCTACTTTAAAAAAATCTCTTCTTGACGTTCGGTTTCTTCTTCTTTTCTTTATATCTTTGCAGTGTGTCAAATTCTAGTTTTTTAATTTTGTTAGGAGTACACACTTACCTGAAAGTGATAGACTGCATTCAGCTGAACGAACTTCTCGAATACCTTATATACTTACTTCTATAATAGATAACCATTCTCTTAGTGATATGTTGCTGATAGCGCAACCAAGAAAGCCTAGATATACTTATTACACCCAAAACAGAGCCTCAAGAATAGTTCGAGCTTACTGCTCTGGTAATCTAGTGGATCTAGTTAATAGTGCAAAATTATTATCTAACTTCTTAGACCACCTAGCATTGTCTTTTTATATTAAAATAAATCCCATTAGGAACAAAGTCCTTTAATGACGTTTTCAGAATGATTTGTTAAATGACGTTGACTCCGTAGAGTGTGTGAATACTTTTCTTAATACACTTAATACATACGATCACGAGTATGAACATTTTTTGGGAGGATCTAAAGCAAAGAATAGCTGAGCTAACAAGGCAATATGTTAGACAAAAAACCAAAAAGAAAGAGCAACAGTTTCAAAACTCCAAAGAAACCGAACGCTGCTGACTAAACGTTCACCCACAAATGACCATAATTATATTTTAAAAGTACAGAAAGACGTAACTGACATATGCAGGGGACAAACATAAAACAAGTTATCACTTGCAGCTATGACAAAACTATTTGAAATGGATTGACCAACTGCCACAATTGTTTCACATACCTTGCCGAAAAAAACAATTTTAAAAGAAATTTCACACGATAATAACAAAGTAACAGATCGCATCCAGATGTGTTCCTTGGTTAAACGTTACTATTCTTCTATATACTGTGAAAAACCTCCTCCACTTGATACCACGAGTCCTCTTTTCGAAGATTTGCCACAACTATCCGTAAGTCAAAGGGAGACACTAGAACGATTTAGGCTTGAGGAATTGCTGTCTGTTTAAAGTCACTGAGAAAGGGTAGGGCTCCAGGAGGGGTTAAGGAGTCGCGGGCCAAAGGACTCCAGGGGGCAAGCTGAGGAAGTGGAAATAACAACATAAACTCCCGATGAAGCTTTCCCCAAGACCGTCATGCGCGGTAAAAATCCGCATCCTGCACGAGGTGACCCTGCTAATAACTAAACATGACGGATCTAGACAAGGAGGTCGAACTAAACTCCCCCAATCTACGGTGTCACGTGACCCGTGCCTATGGATGGATGGCACCAGGGCGATGGTGTCGTGAACGGAACCTCTGTAGTACCAGGCAACCCTCCAGAGTAACCCGCCTTGCACCACACAGGGGGTTCTGATGGTGTGGACAGTATTTCCCCCATTCTCGTGGGAACAACATGAAGATAATAAACACATACAAAACCAAAACCAATGAGGCTCGAGGAGTGGCTCCGGCTACAGACTTGTGCCTTGAGTCTATCCCGGAAACGGAGACGAGCCAGGGGGCGGCAGCGGACTCTGGAGGTCCCACGACCGGCGTAGATACGGGGGATCAGGGGGTAGCTTCGGCCAGAGACCTGTCCCCGACACCCAAGCTGGAGGCTGGGTCCCACCGGAGGGCGGCGAGCTCCGCGGACTCCGGGGGCCTCTCCACCAGTGAGGACTCTACTGTTAGAGTAGAGGGACTGCCCCGGCAGTCCAAGCGTCTTTCCGCGGCGCAAAGAAAGAAGCTCCGGAGGGCGCAAAAAATGGCGACCGGGACCTGGACGGTCGAGAAACCTGTAAAGGCGCAAGAGGGGAGTGCGGGTCAGAAGAGGACGCGCTCGAACTCTAGCACGCCCACTACAGACAGACGTTCCAAAAGGGCCAGGGTGCCTGTAAAGGCGCAAGAGGAGAGTGCGAGTCGGAAGACGCCGCGCTCTGGCTCTAGCACGCCTACTACAGACAGACCTCCCAAAGGAACCAAGGCCGGAACACCGGCGCAGACAGGCTCTTACAGGGAGGCTGCGGAGGGCCTCGGGATGGCGGTGATTGACAGACGCCATCCTGAGGTCACGCTAGACCAGGGGAAGGCGGACCTGATCCAGGCTGCGGTGGTAGCTCCAGTGGACTCTCTTCAGGAAGGGGAAAGCCCGCCTCAGTTCCACCGGACGCGCCTGACGGGGGGCATCCTCTGGACAACCTGTGCCGGCCCGCAGTCGCAGGACTGGCTGCGGAAAACGATCGGAGGCCTCGGTCAGATTTGGGAGGGGGCGGACTTGACAGCCGTCGAGCCCAAGGAACTCCCAAAGAGACGCAAGGTCCTCGTACGGATCCCTGACACCGTCCCGCAGGAGACGGTGATCAGCAGACTTAAGATCCAGAACCCTGAACTGGGGACGCAACACTGGTCGGTTCTAAGCAGGAAGGCAGAGGAGAAAGGACAGAAGCTCGCCTTCTCGATCGACCCGACATCTTACAGAGCCCTTGAAGGAACCTCCTTCAAGGCATTCTGGGGCATGGGAAGGGTTAGCTTCCGCCCACTGGGGAAGCAACTAAGGGTTAATTGGACTTAGGTTCCTTCAGGTCAACCTCCAACACAGTAGGGCAGCCACGGCCGGACTACTAATGGCTCTGAGGAACACGGATGTGGCCCTCATCCAGGAACCGTACTTCTATAAAGGAGAGATCAAGGGACTCGGCGGAGCTACTGGAAAGCTCATCTACAGCAGATCCAGCGAGAACCCGAGGGCCTGCATTTTTGTCAGCGAAGGGATAGAGTTTCTCCCTCTAATGAATTTCTGTTCCAGGGACCTGGCATCGATCAAAATGCGATGTGGAGGTGCGGATGGGCTGAGGGACATTACTGTCGCGTCAGCCTATCTGCCAGGGGACAGCACGGACCCTCCTCCATCCAACGAATTGGAGCAGCTGATGGTGGGTAGCAGAGCAGGTGGATGGCAGACCATCATCGGCATGGATGCGAATGCGCACCATGAGTTGTGGGGTAGCTCGGACACAAACTCTAGGGGTGAGGCACTTTTACAATTCTTTATGAAATTTAATTTAGACATATTGAATAAAGGTAATAAACCGACCTTCGTCACAACACGGCGTGAGGAAGTTTTAGATCTAACAGTTTCCACCCAGTTTCTGGGTGACTTTGTTAAAAGCTGGGCTGTGTCTGGGGAAATGAGTAGCTCAGACCACAGATACATCCGGTTTGAAATCGCCAAAGTCGAAAGAGAAACGGTATGGTACCGGGACCCCCGCAAGGCGGACTGGGAAGCCTACAGGGCAGACCTGGCTGTGGAACTGCGGGGGGTTAAGAGTACCATAAAAAATTCAATAGACCTCGAGATTGCAGCAGTCCAATTGCGAGACGCAATTACCTCGGCCTATAACGCCAACTGCCCCCTGAAAATGAGGGTGTCCACCAGGAACGTCCCGTGGTGGAACGAGGACCTCAGGCAAAGGAGGACGCAGGTTCGTAAGCTATTTAACGCGGCCAAAAGGTCGGGAGCATGGGATGAATATAGACAGGCCCTATCGACCTATAACAAAAGACTGATGGACGCCAAGAAGGAGTCGTGGAGGAGGCACTGCGAAGAAGTGGAAAACACGTCCGAGAGTGCTCGACTACACAAGATCCTGTCTAAGGGCCCTCAGACTAACATAGGCTCCCTTAGAACACCCACGGGAGGCTTTACAAGCTCGGGGGAGGAAACTATGGAAATTTTAATAAACCAATCACCTCCGGACTGGGAACACTCAGAAATAGAGGCGCCTTATAGGCGGGCATCTAGAGTAGACTGGACAGTCGCTAAAGAGGTGGTTACCTGGAGCAAAATCAGATGGGCCATTAACAGCTTTAAGCCATACAAATCGCCGGGATTTGATGGAATAATGCCCATCATGCTCCAACAGGGGATAGATATACTGGCGCCGGTGCTTACCCTCATTATGAGGGCCAGCCTGGCTCTGGGGTACATTCCGAGGGCATGGAGACTGGCCAGGGTTGTATTTATTCCTAAACCTGGGCGTCCAACAGACCAGGCAAAGTCCCTGAGGCCAATAAGTCTTATGTCCTTCTTGCTGAAAACAGTGGAAAAACTGCTCGACCGGCACATTAGGGGCGGTGTACTGGAAGCATATCCTCTACACTGCGGACAATATGCATACAGAGCAGGATTCTCAACAGAAACAGCACTGCACCAACTGGTGCTGAAACTGGAGAATACGCTGGAGAACAAGGAGGTGGCGCTGGGGGCCTTACTAGGCATAGAGGGGGCCTTTAGCAACACCTCGTTCGGATCGGTTCTGGCAGCTGCCCGGGAGCGTGGAATAGAGGAGACCTGCTGCAGGTGGATCGGTTCCATGCTCAGGGACAGGGCGGTGTTCACCTCACTCGCGGGAGGGACTCTGCTGGCGGGGGTCGCGGCGGGGTGTCCGCAGGGGAGCGTTCTGTCTCCCTTGCTCTGGTGTCTAGTCGTGGACGGCCTGCTGGGGAGGCTCTCGGGAGGGGGGTATGAGGTACAGGGCTATGCGGACGACATTGTCATCATAGTCCGAGGAAAGGTCACACAGGCAGTGTGGGAGCGTATGCAGACTGCACTGAAAGTGGTGGAAGGGTGGACGGTTGATAAAGGGCTCGGGGTGAGCCCCGAGAAAGCAACCGTCGTGCCGTTTACGAGGAGGAGGAAGTGTGAAAGCCACAGAACTCTCACTCTATACGGTAGGAGCGTTCCAATCGACAGGGAGGTAAAATATCTTGGGGTCGTATTGGACTCTAAGCTAACCTGGAATGGTCACATTGGAAAAATACTGCGTAAGGCAGTCATGACCTTAGCCGTCACTAGGCGGCTATATGGAAAACGTGGGGACTAAGACCTAGTATGGCCCACTGGCTGTACACAAGGGTGGTCAGACCATCGTTAACATATGCGGCACTGGTCTGGTGGCCTAAGGTGACACAATCCAGTGCCAAACAAAAACTAGGCAAGATCCAAAGGATGGCTTGCCTAGGCATCACAGGGGCCATGGCTTCAACCCCAACAGCCGCCATGGAGGTGTTGCTGGATCTACCCCCCCTATACTTAGTTATTTTAGGGGAGAGGCCAGGCTAGGACTATACAGACTAGCCTGCAATGGTAGACTGAAGATCAACCCAGGCTTCAGGGGCCACTGCAAAATTCAGGAGAGCGTGAAGGAGCCCATGCTTGAAATGAGGTCAGACTTCGCGAGCCCGCGAATGTGCAGGGAAAACAACTTTACAGTGGAAATCCCTGATCGCGAGGCATGGCGGAAGGAGACGCCGGGCATGCCACGGGACGCGCTCGTCTGGTTCACGGACGGATCTGGCGGGGAGCGTGGGACGGGGGCAGGTGTTTACTTGGAAGGACCGAGGGTAAGTCATAGTATTTCCCTCGGAGCCCATGCAACGGTGTTTCAGGCCGAGATGTACGCCATCCTGCACTGTGTGCGGGAGAACAAGAGGAGGGGCTACACCAACAAGCGGATCCTCATAGCCACAGACAGCCAGGCAGCCCTTAAGGCACCAAGTAGCCCACGGGTAAATTCCTGGCTGGTGAGTGAGTGCCGAGACGAGACGAGCGACCTGGCTGGGCAGAATGAGGTGACCCTCATCTGGGTGCCGGGTCACTCGGGGGTTAAAGGCAATGAAGAAGCTGACAGTCTCGCGAAGAGAGGGTCAGCAGAACCATTTATGGGACCAGAACCGGCTCTGGGCGTGTCAAAGAGCACTGCCAGGGGAGCCATTAAGTCCTGGGTCAGAAACCAACACAAGGTGTACTGGGCGGACTGTCCAGGGCTCAGACATGGGAAGTCAATAATTGACGGACCCAGTTCAAAGAGAGCTGTGGAGCTGCTAAACCTTAGCAGAGGACAGCTCAGAAACACAACAGGTCTCTTGACGGGACACATGGCCGTCAAGAAACACCTGCATAAAATGGGGCGGTTCGAAGGGGACCTCGCATGCAGACTCTGCGGCGAGGGGGAGGAATCAGCCCAGCACATCTTGTGTGAGTGTATAGCTCTGGACCGGAAAAGACAACTGATCTACGGTCACTCTAGACCGGAGACAGAGCAATATAAAACTTCACCCTACCAATCGCTGTGCAGACTAGTTCAAGGCACAGTGATCTTGGAATGGGTGGAGTAAGACTAAGGGTATGCACAATCAACCAAGGGTTGCGGTGCTATCGGGGCGGCAAGGCCGCGGACGAGCCCTGAGGGAACAAAAAAAAAGGGCTCCAGGAGTTGATGGTCTCCTTCCCGAGTTATACATTACTTTTTGGTATAGACTGGGAAATATGTTACTGGCAATGCTAAACAGTTCTTTGCGTGATGGACTATTTCCACGAACAGTAAGAACAGCTTGTCATTGTTAGATAAACAAGAGAATAGCGCAATATTAGATAACTGACGTCCAGTTTCATCAATGTCAACTGATTACAAGGTATTCTCAAAGTGTCTCTCCAATAGACTATCTAACATTACTGGCACTTTAGTTCATTCAGACCAGTCTTACTGTGTACCTGGGCGCTCCATCTATGATAGTTTACATCTGCTTAGAGAACTGATAACCCTTGTGAACCGTATGTAATCTAGCTGTGCTATTATTTCTATTAACCAAAGAAAAGCATTTGATAGGATTAGTCATACTTACGTTATGGCGTTAACGTGATAGCGAAACATCAAACAGATATTGACGAACTCTTTAAATGTTACGACACCTATTCTAAAGCTTCGGGCGCACAACTAAATAAAACAAAATATAAAGGTTACTGATTGGGTTCATACAGTGGATGCTCATATATACCACACGGTATTTCTTGGTCTTCCGGTAACATTAAAATCCTAGGAATATATTTTCTCTATGACAAGGACATTTTAGATGCACTAATATTACAAAACATCACAGATTCTTTTACCAGGACAGTGGACCTGGAGGGACAGAGCATTAGTCATAAACCAATTTATAGCGCCTAAGCTTTGGTATGATTTGCAAATTTTACCTGTGCTATTTTCATTTTTAGACAGATTACAAGCTGTATTGATTGATTTATTCTGGGTAGGTCGTCGACATTGGGCAACACAAAAACATCTTAGTCTTCCAGTACAGTACGGTGGTCTTAGGTTAATAGATGTTCCTTCAAAGGTGAGGTTGCTTAGATTTAACTTTGGCATGAGATTTCTAACGTGTTGCGAAACGCCAAGATGGTATCTGACAACTAAATATATACTGCAAACATACTGTTGTGCTTCCTTGTCATGACAGTTGTTCTTTATGGAAGTCACCCCACACCAATCCGATATATCACCTTTTCTTAAAAAATGTGCTAGAAACTTTTTCAAACCTAAAAATATACTTAAGAGATTATCCGCCAACAAACATAGAGCTCAGAGATATTCCGCTAACTAACTCAGGACTGTTGGAACTCATATCAATGAACTTTTCCAATCTTTGGTTCAATAGTCAATATTTCACTTTGCGTAATATAATGGAAGATACTGGCTTCAAAACTTTTACGGTTTTGCGCCTCCCGGCGTTTAATAAGTTACCACGTAATAACCTCCTTCTAAACTATCGCCAAATTCAAAAAGTAATCACGAGTAACTACAAATCCGTTTTAGATCAACTAGAACTCCCACAAAAGCTGAGATGTGTATTTTTTAGGAACATACAAAACAAAGACTTTGTTGTCACACATAAAAACAAAAAAATAATCTGTCAAGCATATGTCCTAAAACAATATCAAGTTTCCGAAAAATTATGTGGTTTGTGGACCGATGATCCAATAAATTGGACAGCATTTTACTATCTGCCAACGCTTGCCTTCGAGGGTGATGTTTCCTTTCGATTTGCCAAAAATCGATTAGCAGATGCGATTTTTCTTCATCGGTCAAGCTTAAGCCAATCGGATAACTGTCCACTATGTTATGAGTTGGGAATCTCGTGGCACATACTGATCTCGTGTAGAGAGACAAAACCAAAGTGGTAGTTTTTAGATGAGGTAAAGAAAAAAGTATTCAACAACCCCTTACGTATAGCAGATGTCTATTGTGGCCTTAACATATCACGTGACTCAAAGTATGCAGTGTTTAACTAGCTTTGTAACTTGGCAAAACAGACAATCTACAACACTTTTACCTCGCTAATGAAGGGGGAACTCTCCCCAATACCATATCTTCCTGTACTACAAGATAAAATAAGAACAAGAATAGTAGGACAATATGCGCAGTACAGCAAAAAGAATCTCACAGATGTCTTCGAAAGAAGGTGGTCATGTAATGGAATTCTCTTCATTGTCACAGAAAATGAAATTATGTTGACATTTTAATCTGTTTTACATATTTTATTGTATTTTAAAATAATTTTAGAAAACAAAATATTTTTTTTGTTTAACTTTTATCTAAGATTAATAAGTTCATGGAAATCGTATATATATATATATATATATATATATATATATATATATATATATATATATATATATATAATATGTGTGTGTGTGACCAAACTTTCACCGGATAACATGGTATTTAAATGAGTTCACGTTGACAATAACAAAATAACAAATGTATTATGATAACTATAATAAGGACAATAATACACAAATAATAGGAACTATCTCTACATATGGTTAGCTTTACTTTGCGTCTATTCACCGAACTTTGTCTTTAACTCTGATCAACTCTTCCGTCAATCCGGCTTCTTCTAATACACTGCCAGCTGTAGGCTGTGACTGGTATATCGTTCTGCGCTAGGACACAATGTATATGTTCTAGCTTGCCTTCTTCTGGATATATTGCGTCACATTCGGCCTCGCTACCATCAACGACGTCCTCGTCGTCTTCTTCAAAGAAATCTTCTTCATCTGTCGAAAATTCAATGGGTGAGCTCCGTGGTTTCATTCGGTAGGTTACAAATATTGACTTAAATGGTCGCTGACTTCTTTCGGCTTTTGTCTTTACAGCTTAGTCAGTGGTACATGTAACACAAGATCTGATAAAATTCCTCACTTTTTTCCTCATTTTAGGGAACCAATAATAAGGTTTAAGATAACTCAACGTTTTCTCTTTTTCAAAATGAGCCATATTATCATGACTTGCTTATATAATACGCCATATAATGGATTTTAGAACTGCCCATCTCAAATTTCCGTTAACTTTTCTGTACACTCTTTCTCTGTCATGCTTATAATCTATATGAATATATCTTTCTTCGGTTGTAATTGGCTTCTTTTTACGTATGGTATTAATCTCCTTTAATGTTTCGTCTTATATCTGCATTGGAAGTAACCAATCGTCTTATCAATGCTTACGTTTTATACTTTTAAATCTGCTTCTTCCACTTCTTTACTCTTGTCTACTAGATGTCGACTACGAGCATCCACATGCTTTATTTGTTCTCCGCTCCGATGGATTATTGTAAATTTGTACTCTTGCAACTTCAGTAACTATCTGCCTATTCTCGACAACGCATAATTTTTCTGCATAAGGGTCTTCAGTGACGCACAGTCTGTCATAACAGTGGAAGTTTTCCCAAACAAATATGGTCTAAACCTCGCAATTGTTTCGACAACTATCAAAGCTTCAAGCTCAAAGCTATGCTAATTACTTTCAAAACTTGTTGTCTTTTGACTGAATGAACTTAAATGTTTCCAAGTGTCCTTAACTACATCTTTCTTCTTCTGCTAAACCCAACTTACTCGCATCTGTATGTAACTGCAATTCTGCATCTGGATTAAACAATTCTAAGACTGGTTGTTGACAAATAAGAGCCTTCAATTCAATAAATGCTTCTTCTTCTTCCTTAGCCCACTGAAGGTGGACTTAAGGAAGAAAGTGAAGCTATCAATGAAAATCCTGGCACGTATTTTCTAAGAGAATCCACAGTCCTAAAAATTGACGTATTTCGTGCACATTTATAGGCCGCGGAAAGTCTTTAACAGCGTTAACTTAGAATCTACCCAGTCTGACTCCCGACAAGTCTATTTCAAAGGCTAAACAGTGTTTGATTAACTGAATTTATTTCAAGTTACAAACTAATAGTGAATATAGGTATAGGTTTATTTATACATAATATATATTTCTTGTAAAACTGTAAAAAATGACTTAAGACAATATTAATTAGAATAAAATCTTTATTACATAAAAAAATTAAAGAGTTACAACACATTTCATTTCTGCTGATAGATAGATATATAGACTTTATTGACGATCAAATGTACATGGTAAGTCACTGTATTTATAAGTACCGACTATTGTTATTCGATAGAGATAGTTAAGACATATAGCGAGCGTGTCCATGTTTAGCCTAAAATGCAGTTCTAGTCAAAACTCAGCGACAAAATAGATAACTTGAACTCGTGATATCGTTACTAATTGACCGATTTCAAAAAAAAAAAATTTCAAAATGAATACCAATTAATTGTTTTTGATATTGTTTTACTAAATAACTCTTAGTCGTTTAGAAAAACGTGTGAAACACCAATAACACAAACGAAGTCTGCTGCAACATTACTTGTTTTGCGAGGCGAGAATTTTTTTAACTTCTAAAATATGTGGTAACATATGTTACATAAAATAAAGTCAACATATCAAATACTATTGTGAAAAAAGAAATATCTAATATGGTGCGTTCATTTCGATTTTAGAGAAAGTTTAATTAAGCAAACGTAAGAATATGCAATGGATAAATCAAGCGCAGGGAAATGAATACAACTTCAATGCGAAAATAGCTTAAATCAGTCTCACGCATGTCTTAACTATCCCTATCGAGTAGGTATAATACCGTCAATGTCTGTGTACATTCAGAAACATTAAGTTAAAATAAATCAAAATTATGACTACAATGAATTACGTATATATATATATATATATATATATATATATATATATATATATATATATATATATATATATATATATATATATATATATATATATAAGTCTGTGGCTAGTGGAACTTGCCTTCCAAAGCTTTTGCCTAACGCACTTACACATACACAGACACACACACTACAAAGAATGAATACAGGTAGTATGTAACACTATACACATTAGTTAAGACACCAATAAATTCCTTCACCTTGGTTTTTGTTTTATAACATCCACTAGTGCCTACTGTTATCTTGTTAGTGGGAGCATCTTAATAACATTAGGTAGAAAATTGAGGAATTCGATTCCCAAGTAATCAAACATCTGCTTTGTTTTCTCCTTTTTGTGCAACTGTATTTTTAATTCATGCCTGCACCTGGTATTGATGTTGCGAGCTTCATCATTCACTAGATATTTTGAATACATATACTGAAGAAGTATATAGCTGGAAGGGTACCTAAGTATCCCATTGGCCTCGAACACATTAGGGCAGCTTTTTCTTGGACCTACGCACACAATGTCCTTATGTCTCTTTTTTGCATGATAGACACATGTTCCGTTGCTGACGAGTTGACCCATATGAATGTTCCATAGGATAGGATACTGCGACAAGTGCAAAATAAGCAATCTTGGCAGCTTGATGGGTAATGTACTGTTCCACTGTTATTATGATGTCGATTGCTATTGATAAGCCACATGCTTCCATAGGTCAATCATATTTAACGTTTTAAAATGAATTGGTCTGGCTGCTTCTAGGGGAATAACAAAATTGGTATTTAGCAATTAGATTTTCTTTTTAGTGGAGTATATTTCATAAAAAGAAACAAAAATATAAATGCAGCCATTATAGAATAATTCACCAATAGTGACATACCAAAATAATTATGCTACAGAAAAGGGACTAATTTTATTGAATTCACACATGTATTTAATATATAGCTGTTTTAGGGATTCTTACCTGACATGTTTGTCGATATACTCCATGTTTCATTATCTACACTCCAGACAACGAATTAGGTACTTAATTACACAAAATTCAAACAATTCAGGCTACCATAAGATTGTTCAATCTTTAAAACTTCCAGAAAAATAAATAGACAAAGATCAAATAACAACTTATGATGATGAAATTATAAAAAATGTAAACAACAAACCGCCATTAATTTATGCTGGGCGCTTTGTCAGAGTCAGTTCGCTGTTGGCGTTGGTGTTACTATGTTGCTATTGGAGGACGATGACATACGATCGAACATACACGATCACGAAAACGAAGGAATTCAAATAAATGTTTACAAATTAAAACAAACTTTCAGAAACATTACAGTTGTAACTTTACGTGAGCTTACAAATGGAGAAAAACAACAAGCCGGCAAATGAGATATTATATTTGAAAGTTACGTTAAAGTTTCATTTATAAGTTTGCGTTGGTTTTTTTCCTGCAAACATTTAGAAATGTTGCAAACTTAACTTGCTTAATGGTAAATTATCTAACGTTGTGGTAAGCATTTGTAAGTTACCATGCTTGGCTCACTTACTCGCCGTCTTGGTACCATATCGTCGCGAATAATCGTCCTGTCCGAAACGGTTACCGGCCTTAGCTTCACTTTCTCCCATGCGGCTGATCTTCGAGCCCAATATTCGCCTGCCTAGTATATATCTTACTTTGCCGCAGTTCCAGAAACGCAAGACATTTTCACGGTGAGCTTTTATTGGGTGTCCATGAGACGTAGGCCTTATCTGTTCTGCTATCGTCTCTAGTAGCTGCATGACCTTAGATAAATATGTTTTATTTTGTTTCCGGACTTGGAGGGTGCGAACTTGTACATGACTTTCTGATGCTTGTTTTGCCGCTTCAAACTCCAAGGAATGTGCCAAAGCATCGTTCAGGTTTTTGTATGTCGGTATCCCCGATTCCGTCAATGAAGGTTTTCAGCGACGGCTGGTTCAGAAATTCTATCGGAACCATGGGGTATGTTACTCGTTATGTTACTCGTGTCAGTCTGACAACGTCAGGGTGGAGATATTTGACCATTTTTAGCTGGTTTACATACAGCTATTGTAAATTCTGGTCGCCAAACCTCATCTCTAATCGATGTCTAATGTTGTCAAAACTGAACTGTTGTTCCCTGTGAATACCTTGAAGCACATCTAGGGCATCTTCTCTGAGAGCTACAGTTAACGAAGTAGCTTTCTCTCTCTCTCTCTCTCTCTCTCTCTCTCTCTCTCTCTCTCTCTCTCTCGTCCAACCATTGCTGTACAAGCGAAAACCTTGTCACATCTGGTGTCCGGGTCAGTGAGCTCATTCATTCATTCTAGAAGAGCAATAATTTACGTTCGACAGTCGCAGCCTGCTGGTCGTCGGTGCCTAGGATAAATAAAAAAATATTTTCATGGTTGCTTCAGATTTCCTTTGGATAATAATGATTATTATTATTAATAATGTGAATTTCTCTAATAATTAGACTGGAACAATACACGATTCACGGAGATAGATGATCAAATTTTACTGATCTCAGCCAATTACTGATTTCATATTTATCGTTGACATTTCCAAGTTGCGTATTTATGTTCGATTTGTTAAGTTTAAGCAACTAATTGTATTTAGGTTGCTATTAAAGTACTTATTATAGCCTCAGTAAGCCAATGGTAAGAACGTGTGCCGCTGGACCAAAAGGTGCTGGGTTCGACTACCAGAGTTTCCTATTCACTTTTTCAGTAAAGACCGTGATACTGTAAAATGAACCGCACCCGAGGTTGTGGCATTATGTTTGAGTAAATTGAATCTTTGCACGTTTCCCTTCAGAGGGGGCGTAAAGCCGTTTTTTCCATGTACAATATGATGTTGGATGTGTTAAAGGTCCCCACCATCCTTACAGGAAGACAGGGGTTTGGCAAATATTTCCAGGATGGTGAAGTGAAACTCCTCCCTGGCGTCGGTGATTGGCCATAGTGCGGACATAGACCGACGTTAAAAAAATTAGTTAAAAGAAGTAAAGAACCATAATATTACATCCATCTAGTATTGCAAATACTGTACATATGAATCATCTAACACGCAATTACAGCGTTAAGTAATATTTCTTACTACTTTCGATATTCGAAGCATCCTTTTATTCCATGTATAAAATTACGCAAATATTTTGTCATATTTATTTTCTCGTGCTGTTTGGTTTTGCATAGCTAAGTTAATTAAAAAACACTAGGTAATACTTATGTATTTACTTTTGTGCTGTATAACAGTACACTATTCTTTGCAATAAAAGTGTATTTTAAAAATTTTTAAAATCGAGAAATATTTTATTTGCATTGATGGATTCCCTTTTTTGTATTTCTTGTTAAAAAGTAAAATAGTTTTGATATTGTTTTGAATTAGTCTCGTAACATAAAAGATTTGTTGTTCTTTCTTTCCAGATATATCGTGCAGATCCTTGCGAGTTTTGTTTGTGTTTGGATGGTGAGATGTTTTGTTGGTGGCAAGATTGTCCACCTACAATGGAAGGACCCTGTAGAGATAGAGGACCTTTTACTCCTTGTTGTAAGTGTAATTATTAATAAATTAATAAAAGCCTGGACGCAGCAAGTGCGTTAGTGCGTTATGGTAGTGAATTTTCATATAAATGATCTGGCACAAAATATTTTATTATAACATAGAAACCTAAATTTTGGTATGTAGTTTACTTTTTATATCGTAAACCTACCTACCAAATTTGGTTATCATAACTTTTTAATTTGTTGAGATACATTTTTTTTTCGAATAAAAACTCAAAATTTTTAAGGAAAACCTCGTCCGATTTTCCTGACTAACAAACTTTAACAAACTGTAGAGATAGAGGACCTTTTACTCCTTGTTGTAAGTGTAATGAATAATAAATTAATAAA
Source organism: Tillus elongatus (assembly GCA_964006375.1). NCBI lineage: Eukaryota > Metazoa > Arthropoda > Insecta > Coleoptera > Cleridae > Tillus > Tillus elongatus. Next base: position 74,390,973 of record OZ023268.1, on the reverse strand, counting down.
AGCCTGGACGCAGCAAGTGCGTTAGTGCGTTATGGTAGTGAATTTTCATATAAATGATCTGGCACAAAATATTTTATTATAACTTTTTTTTCTTGTAACATAGAAACCTAAATTTTGGTACGTAGTTTACTTTTTATATCGTAAACCTACCTACCAAATTTGGTTATCATAGCTTTTTAATTTGTTGAGATACCTTTTTTTTCGAATGAAAACTCAAAATTTTTAAGGAAAACCTCGTCCGATTTTCCTGACTAACAAACTTATCCAAGCCATTTATTTACAAAAGGAAGGCACATGCCAAATTTTGCTAAGAAATAAGGTTTCCTCTTCCGGGCTCGCAAATACGTTTCACCAGCTAATCTCTATACCTTATATACTTCACAAATAAGGCCAAACCTCGAATGCTGCTCCCACATCTGGGGTGCCGCTGCCGCTTCTACACTCGCTATCGTGGACTCAATTTAGAAGAGAGCTATACGTCTCATCGGTGACTCTACCCTCACCCAAAGGCTGCCATCCCTTGCCCACCGACGTGCCGTTGATGACCTCTCTGCTCAGAGGAGCTTTCTTTCATAGTTCCTCCACCTTCTGCCCCAACAGATCTACCAGGTGAACAGAGCGAATGCACCCATTTACTCTCCAGGTCACCAGACATAGAACATCTTGTTTCTTTTGTCCCGAGGACTTCCAAGTTGTGGAACTCCTTGCGGGCACATGTTTTCCTTCCCCTCCGAACCTCCAAACCTTCAAGTCTAGAATTAACAAGTTGCCTCTTTCTTCCTTGTCGACACCCGCGGTACGATAGTATTTAGGCTGTGAGCCCTCGTGGTGTTTTGCTGAAATAAAAACATTAAAAAGAAACAGTTCGATTGTCGCAAATCTATTGTGCGTTGTGCGTCTGTCAATTTCACTTTAAATGTGTGGCGCATAATATATTTAAAAACGAATTTAATAGCGCTCTTTATTTTGTAAAATAGACCTTTAAATTATGAGGAGAAAATAGCTATATAAAAACCTGGCAGGCCTACCGCAACGTTTGATATTAGAAAGTCGACTGCAGGAAAAGTGAGGCAATTTAATAGATATTTTAATATAAATAAATAAAATTTATCATAAAAAGTAAATGACCTTGAACTTGGCTGCGTACAGATTTTACACAACTTGTCTTTTAGAGTTGTACCCCCCAATTTTTGTATCACGAGCCGCCACTGAATGTATTGAATTTTGATCAACTTTATTATGCATAATAATTCGAAAAAAATTCTTTTAGTGAGTGTGCCAGCTAACAAGAAAACCACAACACGTGAGACAAAGCTTTCAAGTTCAAGCACCAGCAGCAGCGCTCCGTCAACTGTTAAACAACACCTTTCTTCCAGTCCCTCAGTACAGACCGAATCTGAAATGAGTGAGTTTTCGCTTGATACCACTTCCACGAGCGATATGGTCGATCTTGAAGCTTCCACAAATATGATTTTGCCAAGTTCCACCAACACACCAACTCACTGTATTGTCATGGGTAAGTATATCACTTTAAAATAAATTATAGTTTTACTGCATATTTGCTTAAAACGAAGATGTATAAATATTATCTTTTAAGTATTATTTATAGTCGTCGAGGGCGCTCATATGAAGCCTTATGAAGAGAACATGATCAAACAACAGTCAATTTTCACTCTAGGGTTGAAAAGTAGGTGGACTGACTGATGCCCTGGAATCGAACTACCACAACCTTTTAGTTTGAAAAGTAGGCATCGTTTCCCTTTTTCCTTATAATATCTCTTGAAAATGTGTCCAAAAGTGAAGTCAATATATATATATATATATATATATATATATATATATATATATATATATATATATATATATATATATATATATATATATATATATATATATATATATATATACATATATATATATATATATATATATATATATATATATATATATATATATATATATATATATACATATATATATATATATATATATATATATATATATATATATATATATATATATATATATATATATATATATATATATATATATTGTGCCTGTGGGCATCCATTGGCAAATGAGGGTTTATTTTGCCCTAATAATATGGACAGTTTTGTCTATTGACGATGTCCTTTAAACAGAACATCGCTTCGTCAGAAAAAAATAATTGTATTAGTAAACTAAAGGGTTGCTTATTTGCGTGTTCATTATTTTTTCACAAAATTCAGTCCTACTATCATCATAGTCCTTGATTTGTATATAAAATCTTTTTCTTCAAAACACATAAGACCTATGACTTATATTGTTTTCCTTAGCAATTTATTCCCTCTTTTTGTACGGACTGGTCTCTATCACCAGTAGAATATTATTTTTTTCCTTATCAATTTGGACTTTTCGACCTGATTTAGAAACTATATAGAACTTACTACAAAAAGCCACCTTTGGCATGAGTGAAAACAAAACAAACTTACTCAATAACTAAATTCGTAAATAAGTTAAGTAAAATGCATCCTCTGTGTGGTTTAAGCAACTGGTATCATTTATTTAGGAATATTTTTTCTTTTAATCATGTCAAGTTATTAAAATATTTTATGCGCTTTAACGGCCCATAAATGCTGGTTCTTGGAGAATATAAAAATCGCCTTTGGTATCATCAAAAGCTGAATGGTGTACGATGTTAACATTTAACATAAAGTCTTTTTTTCGTTTATTAACTCATTTTGTTTTTAAAAATAAAAAGGTAATAACAAAGCTTCAAATTTAATGTTATCCGTTTCTAGGTACCAAAGTCAACTGTGGCGTTGTTAAGCAGCAAAATGTCTTTCAAATACAGTTTTGGAAGCTACCCTTCCAATTTACAAATTTGGGGGTTGTAACTGTCCATTTTAAGAGGGTAGAGTGAGGTGTTCCACGTTTTATTTAATTCGCCTGGGACTAACCAGGGGAGTCGTTGTTTTTGTTTGCTTGTTTCTTCCCACAGATTCTTTCTTATTGCATCGTGTGTACATGAAAGCTGCTGTGCAAGCCTAGAGCCGTCGCAAACCCAGAGATGACGTTGTGCGCTATTTTCCATTGCAGATTATGGAATCCCTACTTTAGGGCCAATTATTGGGAGCGTAGGTATGACATACTGATGAGTCCTAACAGAGACATATATATATATATATATATATATATATATATATATATATATATATATATATATATATATATATATATATATATATATATATATATATTTGTGTGTGTCCCTATTTCATTACCCTAGTTATTGTCTTTCTTTTTTTTTACTCAGGCAGATTTTCACGAAAACATTCATTTTCAGGCAAGGAATATAAGATCGGCGAGACCTTACCTCACAGCACTGGCAATTGTTTGGAATGCAGATGCAGTACTGGTGCTAAGGTCACGTGCTCACCACATCAATGCGCCCCAGCCGACGACGACATTGCTGATTACCGCCCACCAGGTCCTAGACAACAGATATCAGATGTGTTCTAATAGGTGGCGCTGTCCTTAACACTCTACCCATCTCTATCTAATAATAGCGGACACACATCCTTGTCTTGTATCATGATACAATCAAAATATTCCTTGAGCTTACTTTACCATACTATATATTATATATACCCGTAATTACATATAACCTTTAACTCGATGGTGGGTTAATTGATCAGCATAACTTTAAACTGGTGGTGCGTTAGGATTCACAGATTACTGCGTTTCTTTGGTTATTGAAATTCACTCGGTTTAGAGACAACCACACTAGATTTAAAGCAGTTGTTTATCAACTGATTTAATTATTAGAACACTGTTTTAATCACATTTAATGTATTATTTTCTATTAGTTTGAATAACTAGAAAATTTATTGCGACTGTGGTTTTGAACATCTTTATATTGCCTTTATCGGGAGCAAAAAACGTGTAATGAATATTCAAACAGCGGTCTGGAGGTCATGAAAAACTGCAATAGGGACGTTAAGAACCTACTAGAAACATATAACTACAAATTCCTAAAAATTAAGAACTGAAAAAACATTTTTTATGGCAACATAATTGAGTTGTCAAAAGATAATAATAATGAGTCAGCGGAACGGGTCTATAAAAAATTGAAGAAAACAGAAAAAATCTAAACGCAGAAAGTGCGTAATAGGAGCGGATTTTCATTAGTTTTATAATACATAATGTAACTTACCTTATTTGCTAAGCATATAATTTTCCTGTTTAAAGTTATTTATTTTAAATTTAGTATGTGGATGATGGATAACCTTCCAATGCCGCCCCTTTATCTGCGCGCCAGCGCACAAACACGCACATAGGCGCGCGCATGTTAAATTTGAGTAGCTTATTTCTATAAACATTCACTCCACAGCATCTAAACTTTTCTTCAAGATGTCACTCATTGAGTAACAAGTTGATTAGAAGCATTACTGACAAGTAGGTCACATAGTATTTCCATCTTTGTTTATTCTACTTAACTTTATACAGCACAGAAATGTCATTTTTAACAATAAGGATTTTCTAAATTCTGTTTAATTTAATTCCGGAAAAACTTGAACTACAATTAATATTCAACAAACTGAATTTTGGAACATTTCATCTGTAATTTGATGGTAATATATGAGTTAAATTTCGTAAAAATAAATTGGCAAGTTTTAAACATGTAAAACCTAACTCGCAGAACTAGCCAACGAACTTAACCTCCGGAAAGGGTTTTCCAGTGTAATGAACGAAACCAGAAGCGTCTATGTGGCTCTCTGGATTCTGAAAACTCTAAATTGTGCTCATTTGAAAGAAAAATTAAACACTGCCGTAATCAATGTTAATAGGTCAATGTGAATAATACCAAATAAGGCAAATTGTGGAATCCACGCAAAAATTGACCGACCTAATATTAGGAGCAATAAAATTGTTTTTCCTTTATTTTGAGTTGTTTATAATTTGAAGTAAAATTGTTTTACCCATATTAACTATAGCCAACAGATGAAAGAATTATTTGCTTGATCGAATATTAATCCACCTATTGGGTGACTTTGAGAACAATAATGTCTATTTTTAATTTCCTATAAGATATACCCTTTCATATCAAAATAATATCAATTTGTGTCTTAAATTTAATGTATTTATAGGCTAGAAAAGTGGTTAAATTGCTAAACGGGATCCATTATATATAATTAAGTATTACAGTGTACAAAAGCTAGTGATTTTATAGTCATTTTTATATTAGATAATGTAACATTCTCTTCGGAACCAATGAGATATCTAATAATACCTGTAAGTAGATTTAAAATGAACTCCTCTACCATTAATTTTGTATGTGCAAAAATGTAATTTAGTGCTCTAATATATGTTTGTTCCAAGAGTAAATAGGACACAAGAATTCTGATTTTGAACATAACCTTCCAATTATATTGTAATAATATAAACAGTGATAGTAGGAGGTTCCAAAACAGTCGTTTATTTTTGTCATTTTAAAAGTAATTTTAGATGAGTATATTATGTTTAAAAACAAAGAATCTATTGATTATGTATAAAAGATAAAAACCACACTCAGAAACATTGTTATAATTTTGTATTAAAAAAATAAAACAAGCTTTACCAGTTAAGGTACCTAAAAGAACAGTGGTTTGTTATAGAAAAACTTTTAAAGTGACAATAGGTGTTAATACACGGAAAGGTGTATTAGCGAGAATGCTCTGGAGACTGGAAAATGAGAATGTGACCAAATGCAAGAATGATATTGATAAGAGTTTTTAACAAAACGGGTTTATTAAATGACATAATTATATATATATATATATATATATATATATATATATATATATATATATATATATATATATATATATATATATATATATATATATATATATATATTAATATATCATTGTGTTTTAGTGTTTTTACGTCCACATGTTAAATATTATTATTTTCATTGTATTTGTTGAACCTGCAGGTATTTTTTTATTATTATTCGTAATGGCTGCGGCATCTCAGGCCATTAGCACATTCATTTCCCAATTTCAAACAAGGTCAACTTCTCGTTGGCTCGCCCGGGAATCGAAATCTGGACCTCTCGCTCAGCAGGCCGAACCCTAGCAACCTGCGCTACGACAGGGTAGTTTGTGGTCATTGGATGCTTCCATTAACTGTTTGTGCGTATTCCAATTAGACTGGAACAAGCTGACCGGGATGCCATCCGTTAACCTGGTCCTGGTATGTAGGTCAGTTCGTAGTTACAATTTTGCAATAATTCCAGTGTCAATGGGTGGCTTACATTGAACTTGAAATCGGATGTTTTGTCCAAAACTACGTCATACGTGCTGAGCTACGAATTCCTTTAAAGCGTGGTTCTGTAGTTCAAATGGTCGAATCTGAAATTAAGGAAGATAATCCAGTTACTATCTCGAGAGAGTGAATGGTACATGATTATTGTTTATGTTTGAACAATAAGACTTGAGTTGATGTAGTGTCTATGGTGACTGTCAACATAGTCACCAAGATAGCATTTTGTTCAGAATTTTCCATTCGAATCGGCAGGTTTCAAGTACCGAGTAATGTTAAGCTCTTACAAACAGAATAGTTTTCTGTATCTGTAAAAAATGGGGTAATCGGTCGAAAATTTTACCAAAGACATTTAACAGGAGCACACTGGTTAGATCCTTTAGGGAACGATGGTAAATCATGTGAAGAACTAAAGAGATAAACTACACAATTTTGTACCCAACAAAATGGTGGCTTCAAGAGAACTAAATTCCGACATACCCTGTTGTGCTGAAAAGAATGGGGGAAACTGTATTTATAGCACAATATTTGTGGTCAAAATAAATTATTGACAAACGCAGTGGTTCAGCAGCATCGGTGGCCTAATGGTAAGAGCGCGTATTTACCTCTGGAGTCAAGAGTCGTGGACTATATTTCCAGTAAGAGCGTAATTGCACTTTTCTAGTACATACTGTCATCGGAGATCATGCTGTCAAATTAACATCAACCGAGATTGTGGCATCGTGTTTGACCAATTTGGATGTCTGCACTATACTACTGGCCGTAGGTCGGTATGTCCTGTGTACCATACAATGTTGAGCACGATAAGGAGCCATACGCAACTTACAGAAAGGAAAAGGTCCGACAAAATAAATTCACAAGATGGTGAGGTGAGACTGCTGATTGGCGTCGGTGATTAGCAATAGTGGCGGAAATTGACTGACGTTAAAGAAGCAAGTTACATACAACACATCATCAGATGCAAAGAAAAAATTGGCTGACTAACCTATTTTCAGGTTTCAGGTTTTTGTAAACATTAGATTATTTCTTACACGAATACTTGTACTGTCAAATGAATCTTTAAAAACTGGAAAAACTATTAACTAAAAAAGTCAATATTATTACGCCGCAATGATCCAAGACTCATCAAAAAGATTTAATGACCGACTGGGTCGTTCCAAAACGCGCCCTGGGTGAATTCTAAACGCTTCTTATATTAAATTTTAATTATGTTTACATCCAAGGCTGATATGTGTATCAAAATTGTTTTATTTTCTTGGTATCTTTTGTTAAAAACAAATATACAGGTTAAGTTAGGCAAAGTTTCGCATTTGTGTGCCTTACGAGATGCCGTGTAGAAAATTTTAAAGTTCCAATTAGTTCCGGAGATATCCGAAAAAACTGACAATTGAAGATTTTGAATTTATCTTTTCTAACATTTGACATGCTAGCCCAAAACAAAACTACATTTTTATTGCCACTGTTTTCCAGCTACATAATGGCGTTTTACGATTTGTCATCCGACATTTCGTCTTTTGGCCTCATTATCAACTTTTATTTTTTCTTGTGGGCGCCATATTGGATTTTGACACAGAAAATTAATACGTTTTATTCCGATTTCACCAATGTATGTTGTGTTATAATTTGCTGCCACAAAAATTTAAATTAAAAATGAAACCGTCTAGTTGCCCATGACTCCATTAGAAGTTGTTTTATAAACATTACAGTTAGTAGGTACTTGCCAAACGAGATTATTCAACGCATATTTTTGTTAGAAATGTCTTTTTCAAATGAATAAAAACGAAATATCTTGAAACTTTATTACAAGTTTGATTGATAAAAAGACAACAGCGCAAATGTATTTTGAAGTATATCCGGAAAGGCAACAGCCGCATAGAACATTATTTAAAATATTGGATGAACATTTAGCTCAGTTTGGTGCTTTTGTAGAAAACGACTTTCACACACAGAAAATTAAGGCGTTTTATTATAATTTCGTTGATGTACAATTTGTATAATTTGCTTTTTTCAAACCACAAATATTTAAACTAAAAGTAATACCATCCGGTTGGAGTTTACTTTATAAACATACATACAATATTAGTGACTTTAAAGTAGAGGTAACAATACAACAATACAAACAAACGTGAAAAATAAAGCAGATAAAAATGAATACTAAAACATTACAACAAATGCTCAAAATGATCACCTTCCTCTTGTATACATAAACGAGCATGTCGATTTAAATTGCTGACTGCTCTAACAATGTCCCTTCTTCTAATTGACCGAAATTGTTCAACTATATATTCTCTAAGTTCTTCCACGATGTCATAATCTTGCTCCCCATACACTCTGTTCTTCAATGTGCCCCACAAAAAGTTATCCAGAACCGTAAAGTCGGGATACCTTGTCGGCCACTTTACAGGCCCTGAATCTCCTATCCACCCATGCGGAAATCTTTTGTTTAAATACTAACAAACTGTTGTAGAATTGTGTAGAGGGGCTCCGTCATGCTGGAACCAACATCTATTATAATCTGCAAGGGGCAAAGCATCAACAAAATCGTCAAATTCAGTTCGCAATAACTGAAGGTATGTTTCCCCATTTAAAATCCCATCGGAAAAGTGAGGTTTGAGTATTTGGTCATTGTATATTTCCACCCATACATTTAAATCAAACGAACTTGTGTTTTTTTTTAAGTTTCTATTGTTATATTTACTCCAAATATGCTCATTATTTCCACTGAATACGCGACAGTTGGTAAAAGTACTCTGGCAATCCAAATAATGGTTCTTAGTAAGTCTTGAGAATACACCCAATTTGTGTTACAAAATTGCATCCTTCTCTCAAGATCTCCTGGATGTAGTTTATGTGAAATATGTATTTTATAACATTTCAAACCACTTTGTTTGAATTTCGTCCAAACGCTAGTCTGTGACACATCAACATCTTCCGCTACTTGATAAGTAGATTTTCAAGGATTTGTATTGATCTAAAAAACACAATCTCACTTTTTTCTTAATGTTAAATATATTTAACTTATGTGTAGTTCCTTCTTCCATTCTTATCCCATCCTTGTGCCTTACAAAAGCACCAAACTGAGCTAAATGTTCACCCAATATTTTAAATAATGTTCTATCCAGCTGTTGCCTTTCCGGATATAATTCAAAATACATTTGCACTGTTTTCATACTGTTTCTATCAAATTTGTAATAAAGTTTCAACATATTTCGTTTTTCTTCATTTGAGAAAGGCATTTCTAACAAAAATATGCGTGGACTGATCTCATTTGACAACTACCTACTAACTGTCATGTTTATAAAAACAACTTCTGATGGAATCACGGGCAACTAGACGGAATCATTTTTCATTTAAATTTTTGTGGTTTGAGAACAGCAAATTGTAACAAAACATGCATCAGTGAAATTGGAATAAAACGCACTAATTTTCTGTGAAAAATCCAACATGGCGCCCATAAGAAACAATAAAGCGGATGATGGTAGCCAAAAGAGGAAACGTCGGATGACAAGTCTGAAAACGCCATTGTGTAGCTGAAAGGCAATGGCAATTAAAATGTATTTTTTCAATTTAGGCTAGCTTGTTAAATAACGCCAGAAAAAAATAACATCAAAATCTTCAATTTTCAGTTTTTTTCGGATATCCCTGAAACCAGTCAGAATTTTTTTTAAATATATAAAAACTCAAACGGAGCTTGGTTTCGGGTACTAGGAGCCCGCGCTCATTTGAAAAAATTTTTGGAAAGTCTCACCATCGATACCTCTCTATTAGCGAACTTTTTTAAAAAGAAATTCGCGATTTTTTCTTTTAAAAAATTTTCTAATAGGACGTAACAATTATGTTTAATTTCGTTTTTGCCTCACAATAGTTGACAATCAAGGCGGCGGTGAGAAAGACCGAATATACAGCACAAGTCTCTGACTTCTGCATAGGACATACTGCATAATTTTTCTCAATTGTAATTATTATAGCACACTATTTTCGCATAACAAGAACGCTGGTAATCTCTAGTAGTTATTATTTTCACATCGTCATTACGTGTGGAAGTATGGTATCGGTGACAGTAATTTCAACAACAAAAATATTTGGCTTAAACGTCGCAAAAAGTGTCAAAAGAAAACATGATTTGGGAACGAAAATGTTTTTTTTTTGCTGTCGGTCTCTATGCCTGTTTGTTAGTAGCCACGTAAACTTTAGAACGAATTGAGATATCGTCTTCAAATTTTGTATACAGTGAGCACCTTACAAACGAACAGTTCGGATTGTTTTTGGGTGAAATCGCTCCAGGTGTGAATAGGAGTTTTGGACGTTAAAACTCTAGTAATATAACGTATTAAGGTTTTTTTTATTAGAAAACTTTGAATTTCACCAAACATCTGGTAGTATGTGCTGAAATTTAATTAAGCGTAGAATGTGTGGGGGTGGAATATCGGTAACAGAAATTTCGTTTTTTTTTTAAATGGCGTAAAAAGTCTCAAAACATAGAAAACTTTATCCTGGAACGAAAATGTTTTTGTCTGTCGATCTGTCGGTCGGTCGGTCTATCGGTCTGTACGTCTGTCTACTAGTAGGCATAATAACTTTTCATCAAATTGAGATATCGTCTTCAAATTTAATGTACAGTTAAAACCTGACCAACGAAAGGTTCGCGTTGTTTTTGGGCAAAACCGCTCCAAGGGTTAAGGGATAAGTGAGCGGTAATTTGATGAAAATTGTTATTTTTTCGTTAAAATTCGACTAGTATATCGTTTCAAGGTTTGTGTATTAAACAATGTTCAATTTCATCACTCATCTAATATTTTGTGATGAAATTAAGTAGGGGTCAAATATGAAGGGGTGAATATGAATTTAGTTTGAAATAATATTACATTAGATTATTAAGTGTACGTAGAGTTTAGTTCCTCGTCTTATTTTTTCATCGAGAAATTCACATTTCACCATAAAATTAGTTTGGTGTGAAGTCCTGAATTTACAACTTGTGTTGTATCACAAAAGTAACAGAATAGCAGAATAGCTCTGAAAGTTCGACTCGGGAAGAAAAGAGTTTCAGGGAAGGATTTTTTCCTGGATATCTTATGGTGACCTTGGATCTGACCTTGTTGATGACTTTCAAGGCCAAATCAAGGTCAACTTAATATTTCTTATGAAATTCAAGTAGGGGTTGATCATGTAGAGGTGAAATATTAAATTGTTCTGTAACTAAGCAATCGACCTCGGTTTTTGTGCACAAATAGCTGTTCACAACCTAATAGTCTGGATTATTTGTGAATAAGATAACTTTATAAAAAGGCAAGAAATAATGTATTGATTGCGAAACTTTACTATTAAAAATCGGGTAACATTTCGTTTCGGAAGTTTATGGGTACAGAAATACGAATCCTTTCTTTGTGATCAAGTCATGGACCCTAAATTCATTTCACGAGAATGTCTTTCTGAGGAGAATAAATTATCACAGCTATGTGAAAGTTATAATTCAATTGGCAGTATTATTACTTCCACGTCGTCACGTGTGGAAGTAAGTATTGCCGACAAAAAAAATTTCTTTCGCTTAAACGTCGTAAAAATATCAAAACATATAGAAAACACGATTTGGGAACGAACATTCTTTTTGTCTGGCGGTCTGTATGTCTGTCTGTTTGTAGCCACGATAACTTTAGAACGAATTGAGATATCGCTTTCAAATTTGCTATACAGTGAGCACGCGACAAACGAACGGTTCGGAATGTTTTTGGGTAAAATCGCTTGAGCGTGTAGGGGATGAATGGGGGTGGTTTGGTAAAAATTTACATTTTTTCGTTAAAACTCTATTAGAAAACTTTTAATTTCATCAAATATCTGGTACTCTGTGCTGAAATTAAATTATGGGTTGATGTGTGGGGGTAGAATATTGTTGTCAAAAATTTCGATTTTTTTTGCCAAAACTTAATGGAAAGTCTCAAAACATAGAAAACTTGTTTCTGGAACATTTTTTTTTCTGTCGGTTGGTATGTCGGCATGTACTTCTGTCCGTTAATAGGCGCAATAACTTTCGAACGAATTGAAATATATCTTCAAATTGGTATCCAGTTGGCACCCGACAAAGGAATGCTTCGAATTGTTTTTGGGTAAGATCGCTTCAGAGGGTAGGGTATAAATAAGGAGTATGATTTGGTGAAAATTTATATTTTTTCAATAAAGCTCGAGTAATATAACGTTTCAAAAGTTTATGGGTACAGGAATACAAATATTTTCTTTGTGGTCAAGTCATGGGTCCTAAATTTACTCAATAAGAATGTCTTTCTGAAGACAATCAATTATGACAGCTATGTACAAGTTATGATTCAATTTGACGCACTATTTTTAATTCATTCGATATTAATTTTATCCATAAACGGACATTTGTAAACCAAAAACATATACTTACGTGTTTTTTGTGCACAAATTCTATAGATTTAATTTTATGACCATAATTAGATAAGAAAATAGCATTAAGCATTTTTTATATTTATAACATTTTCTTGTTTTAAACAGGTACCTATCTTTGTATCGGTTTAAATCACTTATCAAACTATAAGAACAGGTTTTAAGTTGAAAGAAACCCATTTTGTTCTTTCTTTTAACATGTTTTTACCCTCATACAGTACATGCTATACAATTAACATCAACCGAGGTTGTGGCATTGTATTTGAGCAAGTTGAATATCTGCACGTTCCGCCTTTCGGAGGGGGCGTAAAGCCATCGGTCCCGTGTCCATGCGATGTTGGGCACGTTAAAGATCCCTACCCTCTTTATAGAAAGGCAGGGGTTCGGCAAAATTTCCAGGATAGTGAAGTGAAACTGCTCCCTGGCATCGGTAATTGGCCATAGTCGCGGAAATAGGCCGACGGTAAGGAAATAAATAAAACACACAAAAATACCCTCATCGTACAGTATATTCTTTGTTTCTGAACATACAGTGTTCTAAATTTTTAAAAATCAATTGAGAAAAAGCGGGAATAATCTACTGTTCCAGAACTTTCTGCTAACCCTGAATATAAAAAATTGATTATTGGGTACATTGTTACATTTTGCTTCCTAAATCAAAGCAAATGGATTTAAAATAAAACAGGTTTTCTCGAGTAATGTATACAAAAAAGAATACATTAATTTTTAGTTGTCTTAATATTTAGTTACCAGCAACATTAGTTTTTGTGTAATATTATTATACATAAATACATAAATATTTACAGATGTCGCATATATATATATATATATATATATATATATATATATATATATATATATATATATATATATATATATATATATATATATATATATATATACTAGTTTGTGACAACATCCGCATATTATTTATATAGAAAATGAGAAAATTTTAATTGCGCATTCTGAAGATCTCAAAAATTGTTAAATGACCAGACTCCGTTCAGTAAAAAAAACTTAAGCGATTTTTAGTGGAATTCTTAACAATTTACACAGTTTATGTAGAGGCATTGTTGTCTGGATAAACTGTAAAAAATAAAATTTGGCAAGCTGTAAACTTCTATTATAGAATTTTGTTAAAAAGCTGAAATCTCTCAAGTCGAAAAATTAAAATATCATCTTATTTAAAATTATATAATCCACATATAAATTTATTTTTTAATGTGCTATTTTGTAACACTTTAAAAAACTAACCTTGTATACTTTTTTTTCCAAATAAATTGATATAAAATCCAGATTGGAATTAAATGAACTGTCACATTTAGTTACTAAAGCTTGTTCTAAGTTAGATTTGTTAACGCATTAATTTTTTTTAAACGTTTAAAAATTTAAATTTACAATAAAAAATTAACAATATCAATAATAACTAGACAAGTAATTAACCTTTTGGAACTAACATGTATCTTTAGTTTTAGTTATCTGTGTAGAGTGTAATTGTGAAAAATATTTTTATTTATTATTGAGGAACGGAAATTTTCTGTTTTAGATTAGGAGACATACATCTTAATAAGTGGTTGAATTGTAAGTAAAATTTGGCTGTTAAATATTACCAAATATGTATTATAAGTTAGTAGGTGAGCGTTGTAAAAAATTTGTCTTCGAAAATATATATTGGTTTTGTTTGAAATATCTTCTTTTCTTCCCTGTATATATAAATATATATATATATATATATATATATATATATATATATATATATATATATATATATATATATATATATATATATATATATATATATATATATATATATATATATATATATATATATATATATATATATAAATAGGGTGGTCCACTCCGCGGAAAAAGCCCAGTTTTCCATATTAAACTCAGTTTCATCAAAAAAGTTTCAACTGAAACTTGTTCCTATCAATCAGCTGCGTAATTCAAAAATATTTTAATTTACACATGGTGTTCATTTTCTCCGTGGCAGACCAAACTTACCCTTTTTTAAATAGAACAGCCCGTATTTTATATCATTTTAAAAAATATGGTATCGTAACAAGTAAACTGATACCCCACATGATGGGTCTAGGCCCAACCGTTTTAGAGGTATTCATTTGTTTATTAAAAATATTGGGGCGTAAATACTTCGATTCTGCACAATGTTTTGGCTGCATATTCACTAGAGTTAATTTTATACACTCCTCACTATAACAAAATGCAACATGTTAATTCTTAATGTAACCTGCCTATACAGAGTGTTAAATTTCGCAAAACTTAAATTTGCTCCAAAATTTCAAATGGAACGCCCTGTATATTAGAACGTTTTTAGGTGCACATTTTCATAGGCTTTTCAGCAATACCACGTTTGATGACATTGTTTTCAACGGTTTCAAAGATATTAAGGCTCAATTACGGAATTAACCATTTTTATATAAATTCAAGTAAATACTTCACGTTAATATGCAACACCCTGTATTTTATATCATTTTTAAATAGTTTACGTAATATCCTTAATTCATACTGCATAAAAACTAAAGTGTGTGTGTGTGATGTAAAAGAGCAAAACATGCAATGCATATATTAACAAGGTTTAAATCAACAAGAACAATACTAAATCGAAATTCACAAAATAAACAACAAAAATTAAACGCACCAGTGTTCAAGTTGGGAGCCGTCATTACCGATACAAATTTGTAATCTCTGTCTTAAACTGTTTTGCTTCGCGTACAAAATTGAAAGCCTCTGGAATCCTTGCGCGCATGTCCTCCTTGGTTGTTGGTGGAGTCGCATACACTTTACCTTTAATGTCACCCCACAAAAAGAAATCTATTTTGGTAAAATCAGGAGATGTTGCTGGCCAAGTGGTTGGTTTACCTCGACCTATCCATCGTTCTTCAAAATTATGGTTTAAAAATGCTCTAAGAGCTCCTGTTGAATGTGGAGGCGCTCCATCGTGTTGATACCACATTTCACCTAGGAGTTGTAGAGGAATTTCTTCTAACAGCTCTGGTAGATCATTATTGAAGAAATTTAGATAACGCTCACCAGTGAGAGTCCCATCGAAAAAATACGGTCCGATTAAATACGAACCCAAAATTCCAGCCCACACATTTATGGACCATCTATGCGGACGATCCACTGGCCACGAAAAATGTGGATTTATATCAGCATAATAATGCACATTGTGCATGTTAATTCCTCCACAGTTTAAAAAATTTGCTTCATCTGTAAATAGCGCCTTTGCACGAGATCCTGGTTCCTGGTTGTCCTTCTGTAGGGCCCAAATACAAAAATTCAATCTTTGCTGCTTATCGCTTGCAGACAGCTCTTGAACTTTTCTAACATGGTATGGGTGATATTTGTTTGCTTTAAAACATCTTTGGGCAGAAATGTTACTGATATTTAAATTCGAAGCTAATTGTTGCTGACTGATATGTGGATTTTTAATGACTGAGGCTATGATATGTACAGACGTACCTTCATTTAGAACAGTATTGTTTCTTACGGGAGCCCGATACTGTACACTGCCGTATGCATCAAAACGCACTTTCACCAACCTAAATGCTTTCAACTGAGGTTGTTGTCGATTCGGGTATTTCTGCCTATAGATTCTCTTTGTTAAGACAACATTTCCATCACTTTCAGCAATCACGTACAGCATTGACATAAGTTCTTCAGTAAAAAACATACAGATATCAAGAAAAAACTCTGGACGCAGCAAGTGCGTTATGGTAGTGAATTTTCATAAAAATGTTTTTAATAACAAATATGTGTGTTTTTTAAGAAATCAGGCATCAAATTTGGTTACCACTATAACCTATATAGTAAAAACAATGTGCCATGTTTCGTCAAAATAACTTTATTGTGTGAAAATGTACAAAAATTTCCAAAAGTAAACTTAAAGTGTTCCCGAAAAAACACGTTTCTTGGTCAACCTTATAGGTTAATAGCAATTTGAGCTGTTCAAATATGAAACATTTGATCAAAATTCGCTACCATAACGCACTTGCTGCGTCCAGAATTTCTTTACTTACAAACATGCATTATATTGCGATGGAAAATGCAAAAATGCAATAACATAAGGCGTATTTGATTAAAAAAAAAAAAGGAAATTTGTATCACCAACGACTTATAGGCCATCCTGTGATTGTAGAAATATTATTTTAAGATGTAGCTCAAGACACCCTATAATTAATATATACAAATCTTTTTCATATCTTATATAATAACGGATATATTGTGCTTTATTGATTTTTTACGAAAATTCGACAACAATTATATCCCATTAAACGATAAACTCTATAGCTAAGGCTACTGCCAAGCATCAGAGAAAGGGTCTATTTGAAATGAATTTTCTGCAAATATTTTAGTAAAGTGAAGGACAATGACGGTTGAAACTAAGACTTTAGGGCTTGTAAAACATCCTTCTTGAGACATTTTCTTTCCATAGCCCGTATTAGATTCAAGTTATTTGCCTAAATGTTGCCAATTTTGACATTTTAAATCGCCACTTTGACGTTTTGAGGAAAACCCCAATTTATTTTGCTTTAAATGCCTATAACTTTTTTGTCTTTTGACCTAGAGCGCTAAGTTTTGGTATGTAGCTTACCTATAGGGATGTAAACTCGCGTTGCCCTTACTTTGTTAGTTCCGGAGATATAAATTTTTTTCAAAAGAAAACACAAAATTTTCCGGGAAAACCTGGGCAGATTTTCCTGGCTAACGAACTCATCCAACCCATTTGCAAAAGGAATTTTTTACCAAATTTAATCAAAATCGGCCCATTATTTTTTGAGTTATCGGTGTGATACATATATATATATATATATATATATATATATATATATATATATATATATATATATATATATATATATATATATAATATATATATATATATATATATATATATATATATATATATATATATATATATATATATATATATATATATATATATATATATATATATATATATATATATAAACATATAAAAATTGAAACTGACCCCGGATATGTTTTCTGGGGAGCCTAATTAGCGCTCATTTGAAGAAATTTTTTCAAAATTCAAAAGTCGGGATCTCCTCATTAGTGAATTTTTTTAAAGAAAATTCACTAAAAAGCGCGTAATTAAGGTATCTACCTGTCAATAATTTAGTTAGGTTTTCAAATGTCAAGTGGCGTTGTCAAAGCCGCCCCTAGATTTTGAGATAAGTTTCATAATTATTGGAAAATGATACATTTTGTAATTAATGCTTTATATCTTTCAAACCGTTGAAAATAATGTCATCAAACTTGGTATTGCTGAAAAGGCCATGAAAATTCGCATCTAATAACGTTCTAATATACAGGGCGTTCTATTTGAAATGTTCGAGAAAATTTAAGTTTTGCGAAATTTAACACTCTGTATAGGCAAGTTACATTAAGAATTACCATGTTGCATTTTGTTATAGTGAGGAGTGTATTAAATTAACTCCATTGAATATGCAGCCAAAACATTGTGCAGAATCGAAGTACGCACCAAACTAGACCAATATTTTTAATAAACGAATAAATAACTCTGAAACGGTTGCGCCTAGATCCATCATGTGGGGTATCATTTGCTTGTAGCGATACCATCTTTTTAAAAATTATATAAAATATAGGGTGTTCTATTTAAAAAAGGGTAAGTATGGTCTGCCACGGAGAAAATTAACATTTTGTGTAAATTAAAATATTTTTGAATTACGCACTTGATTGATAGGAACAACTTTCAGTTGAAACTTTTTTGATAAAACTGAGGCTAATATGGAAAACTAGGCTTTTTCCACGAAATGGATCACCCTATATATATGCTGTTTAAAAAAGACGCGGCAATATTTAAGGGGTGGATAGCCCAGGTCATTTTATAAAAAAAAGTTCCCATAAACATAGGTGCTAAAATGCATTGATTTTCTAAAAATGATTTTCTCAAAATAATTCCATCATCTCCTTACAGATTCTTTTGAAATTTGGCAGCGTTGTTTGTAGTAATAATGGGCTGATTTGGCCCTAATTAGATACAGATTGTTAGGTCCATTGGCGTTGGGGGGGGGGGTCACCGCAACAAAAATTTGTGACATAAAAATGTACGCCACTGACTGTAATATGATTTGTACATTATTTTGAGATAAAGAAACTAAAACTACAAGTTTTTTGGTCTCTTGAAATTTCCCCGTATCTTTAATCGTTTACACGATAAAAAAATAAAAACCCTCTTATCGCATGTCCATTTATCATTAAAAAAAATCACAATCACAAAAACAACCAATAGTTAAGTGCACATCAGTTTAAAAAGCAATAAGGTTGATGTTGTTTGAATGTGTCAATCATTGTGTCAAATTTATTGATACCGAGATGACCGATATACACTATATTTATGGACTTACTGATGGCAATGCATTTATAAGCTAGGCGGTTGTACATTGAAAGATTTCCTGAGCGTATTGTTCTGGATAGAAAAATTTTCGAAAGCATCCAGCGGCGCTTCCATGAGACTAGCACATTACAACATAGTGGAGGATCAGGAAGGCCAAGGACCGCAAGAACTGTGGACCTGGAAGAGGATGTGCTGCACAAGATTGAAGAATATCCAGGTACGTCTACTCTAAAAATTGCTAAGACTTCGAATGTAAGTATTGGTACTGCATGGCACATTCTTAAGGACAATTTGTTTTATCCACACCACATACAACTTGTTCAAGCACTTCTTCCTGCTGATTTCTCTCCACGTATTGCATTATGTCAATGGCTTTTGCGCAAAATGGTTCAAATCCCTCAACTACTTATCGAGATTCTGTTTACAGATGAGGCGAGTTTTTCATGAACTGCAAAAAGGAATTTTTATAATAACCATATATAGTGTGATGAAAATCCACATGAAATATTTGAAGATCGTTTTCAACATCAGTTCTCGTTGAACGTTTTGTGGGAATTGTGGGTGACTGCCTAATTGGACCGGTATTTCTACCAGGAAGACTTACCGGTGAAGTGTACCGCAACACACGCTCCCTGAATTTCTGGATGGTGTACCATTGTCAATAAAAAATGCAATGTGGGTTGTGCACGATGGCGCAACAGCGCATTTTATTCAGGTGACACGTGAGTTTTTAACACAAACATACGAAAATCGCTGTATTGGGCGAGGTGGACCTCACTTATGGCCTGCACGATCCCCGGAATTAAACCCACAAAATTGTACTCTTGAAAGCGTTCAAGCCACCTCGCCATCTGCCTCTCTGGATTTTTAAATTGAAGAAGCCAGCGTAGGGAAGCGTGGTCAGTTCTCAGGAGAAATTCTTGACCATATAGATATTTGTGAAAATGCTCCAACGTCTTGATAATGGCTAGAAGTTCTTTCCTCGTCATGCAGTAGTTCTTTTATGCTTTGGAGGGGACTTTGCTGAAATACCCTACAACCTTCTCTTGGCGTCCCTGTTCCTGCGAAAGAACACCTCCAATACCAAGATTTCTCGCATCCGTGTCCACAATAAACCTGTGACCAGGCTGGGGGTATGTCAGAATCGGGAATGAACAGAGAGCCCGTTTTAGTGTCTCGAATGCTTTTTCGCAATCATTGGTCCAAATGAAAGGTGTATTTTATTCCGTCAGCCTATGCAAAGGTTTTGCGATGTCAGCAAACCCCTTTACAAAACGGCGGTAATACGCGCCGAGGCCCAGAAAGCTTCGCTGCTGATGTACATTGGTTGAAATTTCCCAGTTCATAATACAGTATGTCTTCTCTGGGTCGGTTTTGACTCCATCTGGGGTGATAATATGGCCTAAGTACTTGACTGCTTTTCGAAAGAGACAACATTTCTTCGGATTTAATTTCAAATTGGCTCCCTTCAGTTCCTGAAACACTTGTTCGACATTCTTCATGTGATCTTCGAACGAATTTCTCAAGATAATGACGTCATCCAGGTACACGGGGCATGTTTTCCAGTGTAGACCTCTCAAAACTGTCTCCATTAAACGCTCAAAAGTGGCTGGAGCATTACACAACCCAAATGGCATGACGTTGAACTGCCACAGTCCACTACCAGCGGTAAACGCAGTATTTTCTTTGTCTTTGGGCTCAATCTCGACTTGCCAGTAGCCACTTTTCAAATCCAATGTCGAAAACCACCTTGCACCTGCCAGTGCATCAAGTGTATCATCAATTCTGGGAAGTGGATAGCTGTCTTTCTTAGTAACCTCATTTAACCGGCGGTAATCTACACAAAACCTTGTGGAGCCATCTTTCTTTTTAACTAACACTACTGGAGAGGCCCAAGGGCTTTGCGATGGTTCTATAACTCGAGCCTGCTCCATCTCCCTTAGCATGGTGTCAACTCCGTGCTGTTTTGCCAATGGTACCCTTCGCGGTGGTTGCTTGATTGGTACAGATATCCCAGTCTCAATGCGATGGCGTACGAGGTCTGTTCTTCCAAAATCGTTCTTGTCGGTTACGAAAACGTTGCGATATTTGGACAGCTTCTGCTAAGACATCGCGTAGATGTTCTGGAAGTGGTTCATCTGGGATGGACGAGGCTCGGTCTTCTTGGTCGTGGCAACGCCGTATGATGGTTACTGGCGTGGATGTTCCGATTTCGGAACCTTTGGAAATATTCTGATCAAAGCTCTTAAGGTTGGCTATTCTGACAGCTGCCAGCTCTTAAGAGTTTTACCGACTAGTAGAGCTTTCTTTAAAAAATCGTTGTCTTCTTGTTCTATAATACCCACCACTTGTCCCGAAATGTCTCCAACTATCCTCACTGGGACAATACTCTCACTTTAGTCTTTCACAACGACATCTTGTTTGGCCGTGACTTTTCGAATCGCAAGGTTATTGACAGTCGACATGACTACTTCCTCATCACCGATATTTAAGACATTGTTCTCGAGATCTAACTTGACACCGTGACCTTGTAAAACATCTAGACCAAGTATAATAGGGTCTGATATGGCGGCAACAATAACTCTCTGTTTGGTAGTCCAAACTCCAATTTTTAGCTTGCCGTCAGTCTCACCAAATACAGGAATCTGTTCGCCACCAGCTGCAGTCACTTTGTGGACTCTCTCTGGCTCTCTTACCCGCCATCTTGGTACCACATCACAACGGATTATAGTCCTGGGTGCGCCGGTGTCTACAATCTTTTGAGTCTTCCCGTCGCTGATGTATCCGTCTGCGACGAGCGTGTTGCCAGAATTGTTGACCAGTGAAACAGTTGTCGACTTCGGGGCACTGTGATGGGCAGCCAGCTCTCGCCCCATAACGCTAGCTACTAGTTTTCCTGTACGTTAGTTGATGTTGATCTTGGATCCCGGCATTCATTTCTTATGTGCCCAACCTTGCCACAGTTCCAACAGCGTGTGGCACTTGCACGACGAGCTTGTGTTGGCTCTTTATGAGGCGTGGGCTTCGTCTGTTCTACTATGTTCTGTAGTAAATGCATGACCGTGGATGAGTCAGTTTTATCTTCTTCTCCCGGGACTTGGAGACTGCGAACTCTCACGTTGCCTTGAGAAGCTTGCTTGGCAGCTTCAAATTCTAGCGAATGTGCCAAAGCATCGTTCATGTTTTTATGTCTCGCCATCATCAGTGCCTGTTGAGTGTCGGTATCCCTGATGCCGTCAATGATTGTTTGCAGCGACAGCTGGTTCAAAAATTCCACCGGAGCTGTGGGGTAAGCTGATCGTGTTAGTCTGGCAACGTCGGCTTCAAATTGTTGCAGAGTTTCGCCCGATTTCTGACAGAGACTTTTCAACTGAGTTTGGTACAGCTGTTGTAAATGCTGGTCGCCAAATCTCATTTATAGGTAATATCTAATACTGTCAAAACAGTCCTGTTCTTTCCTGGGGATACCTTGGAGCACATCTAGGGCATCTCCTCTGAGAGCCACAATTAGCGAAGTCGCCTTCTCTCTCTCAACCATTTGCTGTAGCAGCGGCTTCAAATTGGCGTAGATAAATACCCCACGGGACTGAGCCATCAAGTGTGGGGGACCTTAATTCTTGCGACCGAGCTATCTTCGAGCCTGATGTTTCCTTTGGCTAGGGTTTGGCACTTATTTTCTAGTGATTGTATCTTCTGATGCACTTCCTCTTGTACATTCGTCAGCGTGTCGTGTACATCGTCGCTGATACCCCTTAGTCTGCTTTCTACTTGCTGGAAGATGTCGTCTTTTACCTGCTTCATACGTTCATCGGCACATAAAGTATTCTGCTGGCCTGTTCTTGTAGAATTTTCTTTGTTTTTTCATCTCTTTTTCTGGCTTCTTCATCTCGTTTTCTCATTTCTTCTTTGATCCCTTCGTCTCTTTTTCTGGCCTCTTCATCTCTTTTTCGCATTTCTTCTTTGGCTTCTTCGTCTCTTCTTCTAGCCTCTTCATCTTTTTTCTCATTTCTTCTTTGGTCTCTTCATCTCTTTTTCTCATTTCTTCTTTAGCTTCTTAATCTCTTTTTCTCAGCTCTTCTTTAGCCTCTTCATCTCTTTTTCGGGCTTCTTCATATCTTTTTCTGGCTTCTTCATCTCTTTTTCTGGCCTCTTCTTTAGCTTCTTCGTCTCTTCTTATGGCCTCTTCTTTCATTTTTTTAATTAATTCCAATAGCTGGGCGTCCATATTGGCTGTTGCACTACGTGTCTTAGGCATGGACGTACTTAAAGCTGGTACACAGTTTATTCTGTTTCAAGAACACACCCAGTTATCAATCACTGCTGACACTGATCTTCCAGAGATTCTAGAAGTTTCTACGTTGTTTCACGAATATTTTGGAAAATATTTCCTCTAGCAGCTTGAAAACCCCGCTTCTGACACCAGTTGTTACGTTTTACGGGGTTCTGGATTTGTTGATTAACAAAACACAGCTTTCCAAACTACTAATTTATTATTACCAAATATTTTCTAACACCAGTGTCAACTAAAATATATCTCTTCTCTATTATTAAATGTCCATAGAACTATATTCCACTATCGCCTTCTATGATCACTTCCTATAGACCAACACTTACTGTTAACTCGCTTTATACTCTATGATCTCTTTCACACCACCTTATTCAATACTGAACTAACTTATTCTGTACACCGCTCGTCTATTTATACTTGTCTATAGAGATTCTAGACGTTCCACACTATTCTAAACTATTCTACACCTGTCACCTCTGGTCTATTCCAGAAATGTCATTCCAGAGTGTTCATTGTTACAATTTATATATATATATATATATATATATATATATATATATATATATATATATATATATATATATATATATATATATATGTGTGTGTGTGTGTGTGTGTGTGTGTGTGTGTGTGTGTGTGTTTTTGTTTCTTTAACGTCGGCCTATTTCCGCGACTATGGCCAATTACCCACGCCAGGGAGCAGTTTCACCTCACTATCCAGGAAATTTTGCCGAACCCCTGCCTTTCTGTAAGGAAGGTAGGGATCTTTAACGTGCCCAACATCGCATGGACACGGGACCGATGGCTTTACGCCCCCTCCGAAGGGCGGAACGTGCAAACATTCAACTTGCTCAAATACAATGCCAGAACCTCGGTTGATGTTAATTTACAGTTTGTACTGAAAAGGTGAAAGGAGTACCCTGGGATCGAACCCAGTACCCTTCGGTTCAGAGGCACACGTTTGCAAAAAAATTTCAAAATTCAAAAGTCGGGATCACCCCATTAGTTAATTTTTTCTACGAAAATTCACTAAAACTTGTTTCTGTTCAGTTTCCAACAGCTGATTCCTTGCTAAGTGCTGTCAGCGCACCCCTTTGAAGGAAAGTGGAAACATAGAATAATATTTTTCACAATCTTCAGAACATAAGCCCACATTTGCAAATGCAACGGTAACATACTTTCAATATAACCACGTTAACAAATAACTATTAGATGATAATATATAGAATAGGATAACCGAACACAGATTTTTTTATTCTTGAATATGACCTTAGGCTTATAGCATTTCCGTTATTGGAAGATTCATTAAAAATTTAAGTAGTAAGTAGTAGGTGCGTTATAGTAGTGAATTTTCATAAGAATTGTACACGATGATTATACGGCATAATATTAGTAAAGTTAATACGTTTAACTAACGCAGACCTTCAAAATCGATTTTAAAGGTGCTAGTACGCGCATATTTAAAAAATTATTCCCAAAGTGTTGCCATCGATATCTCTCTATTATCAAAAAAATCTTGTGTTCCAACTCCTTTTGAGAAAAAGGCCCAAAACTCAATTTTAGCGAATTTTTATGAGGAGATCTGTGTTTATATATATATATATATATATATATATATATATATATATATATATATATATATATATATATATATATATATATATATATATATACCAACCGATAGCTCAAAAAATAATGGGCCGATTTTGCTTAAATTTTGTATGTAACTTTCCTTTGTAAGTGGCTTTGATAAGTTCTTCAGCCAGAAAAATCGAACTAGTTTTTCCGGGAAAATTTTGGGTTTTCCTTCGGAAAATTTTTGTATCTCCGAAAGTAATAAATCTATGACAACCAAATTTGACATGCACGTTTCTACTATCCAAGTTACCCTACACACCAAAATTCAGAGATCTAAGTTAAAAGAAAAAAAGTTATAGACATTTAAAGAAAAAAGTTTCGGTGCCACTGGTGATCAGACGAAAGCACTAGAACAAAATATTTTGTGTGACTAGCAAAACAAATTTAATATTACATGCCACGGTTAAGTTTTTTTGGCGCAAAAAGGTCAAGAACTAGCAGAAAAAATATTTTGATAATTTTATAATTTTTCTTCTTGAAACGTCAAATTCGCATACGTCCGCAGCAATCTACCCTGCACCAGACTCCCCAATTTAGAAGCTGGAAGAAAAGACATACTGTGGATAAAACTCTCTCTCAGGGCTGCCACTAAATTCATCTGTTGCATTTACCGGTCACCTTCTGACAACAACTTTGTCCAGCTCTTTGACTACCTTTCTGAAAAAACCTACTATCTGATTTCTGAATATCCTTCCTCCGAGGTCACTATTCTTGGTGACTTCAATGTCCATAATAAGGAATGGCTAGGATCTTCAAAAACCGATCCGCAAGGGAGAGCAACGGAGGCCTTTGCAGTCAGCAATTCTTTAGCCAATATGGTTCAATAACCTACTTACTTTCCTCGTATCCCAACACACAGCTCAAATCCCTTGGATCTCCTTCTTACTACACAACCTGAATGCTATAAGATATCAGTCACCGCCCCCCTTGGACGCTCAGACCACGGCATGGTCACTGCTTCCTGCGCAGTGCAACCCGAGGTCACACAGTCATCACACCGACGTATCGTTTGGCACTACAACTCCGCAAACTGGGACGAAATGCGGGATTACTTTTCCTCATTTCCATGGGCGTCTGTCTGCTTCTCTCATCCTGACCCCTCTGATATCTCACAAAACGTCACCGAAATTATCCAAGCTGGGATGGAATTATTTATCCCACGTACACAGAAAACCTCTTCTGCCTCTCAAAAGCCCTGGTTCTCTAAATCATGTGACAAGACCAGACCTGAAAAGGTCAAAGCTCACAAAATGCTTCTACACAATCCCAGTCAAGAAAATCGTCAAGCATTTAACGACGCAACAAACCGCTATGTCCACATTCTTTCTGAGGCAAAAAACTCGTTTAATAACCACATCAAAAACAAAGTCATCTTAAGCTCTAACGGCAGCAAACCCTTCTGAACTCTTGCTAAATCTATTGGGAATAATTTCTGCAAAAGCACGTTCCCACCTCTTGTCTCAGGGGATGAAATTGTTTCTACCGCCCTGGGCAAGGCTGAACTTTTTGCTTCGTTGTTCGCCCGCAATTCTACTCTCAACCCACCTCCAAATGTTCAACCACCAACAGTCCCCAATGTCGCGCATAAAATGACGGATATCATTTTCAAAACTAAAAAGGTACGAAAGATGCTCTATTCTCTTAATACCAGGAAAGCCTCTGGCCTTGACGAGATCCCAGCAATTGTTCTCAAAAAATTCGCACCAGAGCTTGCTTCTGTCCTGACTCGTCTGTTTCAGATATCTTATAATAAAGGCATATTCCCTAGTAACTGGAAAACTGCTCAAGTACAACCCATCCCCAAGAAAAGATCCAAAGCGCTTCCTAGCAACTACAGGCGTATTTCTCTCCTTTCAGTCGTCTCTAAAGTGATGGAAAAGTATATAAACACCGAATTACTAAAATTTCTCGAAAAACACAGTCTAATCCACGACAGGCAGTATGGATTCCGTCAGCGCAGATCGACTGCCGACCTCCTTTCGTTTGTCACCCATTCTTGGAACAAGTCTATGGAACAACACGGTGAATCCCAGATTGTTGCTCTAGACATATCCAAAGCATTCGACCAGGTCTGGCACGCAGCGCTGCTTAACAAACTTCCGGCCTATGGCCTACCACCAAAACTTTGTACCTGGACAGCAAATTTCCTCTCCAACCGGAGCATTTCTGTTGTCGTGGATGGCCATTCCTCTAAACTGTATCCAATTAATACAGGAGTCCCTCAAGGTTCAGCTTTAGCTCCTACTTTGTTTCTTCTCCACATCAATGACCTCCTCTCTAGCACATCCAACCCAGTTCACAGTTATGCGGATGACAGCACCCTCCACTCAAATATACAATATTCTAAGCCTGTCTCTTTAGCCCAATTAGATGAGGATCGCAGACTCATGGAGGGTTCTATCTCCGTGGATCTCCAAAACATATTAGACTGGGGAAGTAGAAATCTTGTACAATTCAACCCCACCAAAACTAAGTCTTGCTTTCTTTCTCACAAGAGATACACCAGCCCTAGACCCATCAGAATGAACAACCAAGTTATTCAAAGTAATGAGTCCTTTTCTCTTGTTGGCATTTCTGTGGATCGAAATCTTAATTGGCACCAACATGTCACATCAATTGCAGAAGCGGCTGCTAAGAAATTAGGTTTCCTCTTCCGGGCTCGCAAATACTTTTCACCAGCTAATCTCTATACTTTATATACTTCACAAATAAGGCCAAACCTCGAATACTGCTCCCACATCTGGGGTGCCGCTGCCGCTTCTACACTCGCTATCCTGGACTCCATTCAAAAGAGAGCTATACGTCTCATCGGTGACCCTACCCTCACCCGAAGGCTGCCATCCCTTGCCCACCGACGTGCCGTTGGTGACCTCTCTCTCTTTTATAGATATCTGCACGGGCACTGCTCAGAGGAGCTTTCCTCCATAGTTCCCCCACCTGCTGCCCCCAACAGATCTACCAGGGGAACAGAGCAAATGCACCCTTTTACTGTCCAGGTCACCAGACTTAGAACATCTTGTTATGCCCGCTCTTTTGTCCCGAGGACTTCCAAGTTGTGGAATTCCTTGCCGGCACATGTTTTTCCTTCTCCTCCGAACCTCCAAACCTTCAAGTCCAGAATTAACAAGCTGCCTCTTTCCTCCCTGTCAACACCCACGGTACGATAGTATTTAGGCTGTAAGCCCTCGTGGTGTTGTTGAAATTAAAAAAAAACATGGTGACGCATTTCTACGGTAAAGTTCAATATATCCGTTATTATACAGGATATGACGAAAAAGTATATACGTTAATTATAGAGTGTCTCGAGCTGTATCTTATAAACCTATTTTGACAATTACAGGGTGGCCCATAAGTCATTGTTGATACACGCTTTATTTTTTAATAGAACACGCGTTATGTTATGCATTTTTCTGTTTTCCATCAAATTATAATGCATGTTTGTAAGGAAAAAAATTGATATCGTTCATCGTTTTTGAGTTATTTCAATTGTTTTGCAACTTTTCACGTTTTTGGCGCAAATTTTAAACACATATCACAAATTGTGGAGCCTTGTGGAAATGACGCATTCAGAGAGCTTCTCATTGTATTACTCGTCGAAAAAATGGAGCTGCCGTATACAGCCTCTCAACTAGTGGCTGAATTTGAGATGTTTTCGCAGAAATGTTTTTATTGTTTCCGTAAAAATCATTTTTTGTAAGATTTTTGTGATATGTTAGTAATGAATAATAAATGTTTTGTAAGTTATTGTAAAAAAAAGTTGTCGAATTTTTATGAAAAATATAATTTAGTGTAACATTACTGAGGACAATTTATGTAAAGGAAATTATCTTTTTTTTTTTCAATTTTGGTTCTAAAGCTGTTTCTGAATAATTATATCTTGTCAGGTGTGTAAATAGCTTAAAGAGGTTCGTTGGCAAGGAAAATCGGACCAGTTTTTCTGGAACTTTTAAAGTTTATTTTCGGAAAATGTTTGTACTTTTTGAATCAACAAAGCTATTTTAATAAAATATGGTACATTGTTTGTGCTATATAGGTTATACTGTCAACTAAATGTCCTTCTTGTAAAAACAAGACATATTTGCCATTTAAAACATTTTTACGAAAATTCGCTACCACAATGCATATTCTGCGTCCAGACTTTTCTATGAAGCTCAGGAACTAAATTTTGCTAGATCTGTAGATAGTGTAAGTCTCTTTAAAAGAAACTTGTATTACAAATTTCATTAAAGTTTTACAACAACAAAAAATCCAGTAGAAAACTTAACTCATATTTAGAAAAGTAAAGTATCTGTCAAATTATAAACGTAGCAGTTATTTTTCCTTATTAATCGCCAGTATGATTTCGTTTTAGTCAACCTAATCAAACCGGTTTCTTCAATATCAACAATAACAAAATGTCTGCTGAAAATTATAATTTCAGACTCAAAGGTGACAAACTTGTTCAGGCGATTTAAACAAAAATGAGATCTTGTTCAAAACGTATGAAATCTGTGCACTATTGTTTCTCCAAATGTCAAAATAAAACATAAAAAACATACATTCATCGAGCAGTCCAGCACGCTTCCAATGCACTATATGCTAATACGTCAACTAACGTTTTGTCTACATGAAACTTGACACAGGCTTCATGCCCGCGGTAGTATAATAAAAGTATACATAACAATTAATTACAGAATTGGTAGAATTGCCTTTGAAATACGTTCAATGATTGTTTCGGTCTTATATGACGTCTTATTTTTTAAGTTTAAAGATAAAAGTAACTATTTAGAATCATTTTTATAGACGTGATTTGCTTTTGTTTACGTTTCTACTATATTATGTGACAGCATAATATATCTATGCTGCGAAACTGTATTTGGGGCCGTTCATAAAGATACAAATATAGTATATTTTAATAATTGATTGAATCCCCTAGTTAAATAACAATCACTTGGCAAATTTTAAATTTCATCTCGTCTGTCATTTTCCATAATTGTGGCCGAGATTTCACGATTGTTGGTTTGGGTAGTATATTTTATACGTGGTATATATTTAGTTTAGTTATCGTTGGTGTATGGTTTATACCTGTTGTAGAATCAATCTACGCGTGGCAGTTAAGTACTCTGTCTACCAGGCATTGGAATTTAACCACTAAATCGTTTCAACGCATGTCTTTATGATTTTATTTTTAATTTGGAAAAACTCTAAATATTGTGTACCAAATTACTTAAAGTTCACAACATATGTTTATTTGCACTATTTCTAGCCACGTGTAATGCCCCATTCCAGTTACTCTGATACTTACAAACATATAGCGTTTCCAAAAAGTTTTCCCCGATTTTCCACCGGAAAAGCTTGAGCATAAAATCTGGTTAACAAATTCGTCCTCGGTTTTCGCCCAAACAAGATTTTTTAAGTTTGATTGAAATCAGTTCAGTATATTTTGAGTTATCGCTCAGATACATATAAAATTTTCAACGGACCTTGGTTTTAGGTTCTAGGACCCAAATTCGCGCTCATCTTAAATTTTTTTCAAAGGCTTTTCATCATAACTTCTCTAATAGCGAATATTTCTTAATGAAAATTGGCCAATAACGAAACAATATTGACATATATTTTGAAATGGCATTAAGGAAGGCAGATTGAAATGACACAAATTATCATATATCAATTACCATTTACCTTAGATTAGGTAATAATACTTAATCTAAGCCATTTACTATACATATTTTCAAATTCAAATTAGCCGCCATTTGATTCACCAATAGTAGATATACTAATACAATACATTCACGAGTGCACTGGGATCTGAAAGCTCGCTTCCAGTTGAAGGTTACATTTCAATAGCCGAGTTCACCAGGTGCCAGTAGCTGCATTGTTATCTCAACATTTTGTCAACATTTTTTGACATAACAATGCGGCTGCTGGCGCCTGCTGAACTCCTCTTATCTCTATAGTGCTACATAGACACTTTTCATTTCTCTATGTGATTAGGTTGGTTTTTGCATTACTGGCTACTAGCATCTCATTTGTTCAAAGCAACGACGTGACGTATAGAGAGTAGACAGATAACCCGCTGGATGAAAGTGTTACCACTTTTCGGGGTGGGCCCCAAGCGAGGTCACGCCATCGGCGTACCGTATGGGCTTGCTAAAGGGTATAGAAACGACCAGGATTAGTAATGGTAAATCCAAAAAATAATAATTAATTAACTTATATTTTATTAAGCGAATCACAAATATTAGAACTTTCTGCTCATATCAGTCAGTTGAAGAATTTTTTCCGATTTCTTCAAGGACATAATATGAATCATATCCAAATGGAAAATGTTATATCTCTTCGAATCCCATTTCTCCTGATCTACTTCCTTGATGTAATAATCATTTATAGTGTACACTTAGATTAATAAATAGAAAATACATGTACCAGTAAACTTGTTGACAAATTTACTGTCTTTCTGATAAAAAAAAGTCCCACACGAAAGCATTTTTTATAGGCATAAAAAGTTAGGTCAGGACGCTGTATTTTTTTTACTACTATAATACCAAAGATCCACATTTTCACGAGCAAATAAATACGCAATGGAGTGTTTTAGTGAATTTTCGTAGAAAAAATTCCTCAAATGAGCCCCAACTAGGGTCCACAAAACAGATATCCGGGGTCAGTTTCTCAGTTTCAATTTTTATATGTTAAAACACACACACCCATATATATATATATATATATATATATATATATATATATATATATATATATATATATATATATATATATATATATATATACATCACACCGATAACTCAAAAAATAATGGGCCGATTTTAATCAAATTTGGTGAGTGCGTTCCTTTTGCAAGTGGCTTGGATACATTGATTTTCCAGCAAAATCGAACCACTTTTTCTGGAAAAATGTTAGATTTCCTTTCGGATTTTTTTTATTTCTGGAAATAACAAAGCTATGGCAACCAAATTTGAAACGCAGGTTTATCTTAAAAAGTATACTCCGTATAAGAAAAAAGTTCGGGACGCAGCAAGTGCGTTATAGTAGTGAATTTTTATTAAATGCTTCAAACTTGGATAACTCAATTTTCTATAAACTTAGAAAGTTGAATTTTAGTAGTAAGGCCTCTCCCAAGGAAACATATCTACCAAATGACATTAAAATAACTTTGTAATCTTTGGAGAAAAATTTTTTTTCGAAAGAAAACTCAAAATTTTCCCGAAAAACCTTGTCCGATTTTCCTGGCTAACGTCCAGGCCATTAGTAAAAGAAAGGCACTTGCCGAGTTTCATCGAAATCGGTTAATTATTTTTTGAGTTATAGCTTGGATACACAAATATATATATATATATATATATATATATATATATATATATATATATATATATATATATATATATATATATATATATATATATATATATATATATATATATATATATATATATATATATATAAACATATAAAAATTGAAACTGAGCCCGGATATGGGTTCTATGGGTTCTAGGGGTTCTAGTTCGCGCTCATTTGAAACAATTTTTGCAAAGTCTCACCATCGATATCTCTCTATTAGTGGTTTATAAAAATAAAAATTCACTAAAAGGAATAGGGATTTAAAAAAAGAAATTGGGTCCCACTGATGACCAGAGGAACGCACAAAACCAAAAATATTTTGTATCGATAACAAAATCTAGTGTATATTACAGACAAAGGTTAAGTTTTCTGGTGCAAAAAGGTCAACAACTACCAGAAAACATATTTTGAAAATGTTATAGTTTTTCTTCTAAAAACGTCAACGATTTGAAAGAATCTGAAACGAATATGGATTATGTAGATGAAATGTTTTTAGAAAACGTTAAGTTTCAGCTTCAACGGTCATTGTCCTTCATTTTACGAAAATATTTCCAAAAAATTCATTTTAAATAGACCCTTTCTCTGATGCTTTGGCAGTAGTTTTAGAGTTTATAATTTGATAGTGTGTAATTTGTGGCGAATTTTCGTAGAAAAAATTCGCTATTGAGACCGCTACTTTTGAATTTTTAAAAGATTTTTTCAAATGAGCGCAAACTAGGCTCCCTAGAACCCAAATCCGAGTTAGTTTCAGTTTTTATCTGTTTACATGTATACAGGGTGACACATTTCTACGGTAAAGCTCAACATATCCGTTCTTATACAAGATTACAAGAAAAAAATGTATATGTTAATTATAGGGTGTCTTGAGCTGCATCTTATGAAATTATTTTTACAATCACAGGGTGGGAAATAAATCGTTGCCGATATACATTTTCTTTTTTTCTTTTTGTTAATCGAACACGCCTTATATTATTGCATTTTCCATCGAAATATAAGGCATGCTTATAATAAAAAAAATCGGGATGCAGGAAGTGCGGTTTGGTAGCGATTTTTATGTAAATGCTTCAAATTTCAATAATTCAATGAACCCAAGGTTCGTTGGCTAAGACACCGGTTTTTCGGGGACATTTTAAATTTACTTTCGAAATTTTTTTATACATTTTCCAACAATATAGTTACTTTTGTGAAATACGATACATTGTTTCTACTATATAAATTATACTGTTAACCAAATTTGATGCCTACTTTCATTAAAAAAGGACATATTATTTGCCATTAAACACATTTTTATTAAAATTCACCGTATCGTACTTGCTGTGCCCAGACTTTTTTATTACCGAAAAATGACTGCCATTAAGAATTCGCAATGACAGCCGGAAATTAATACAATGAAAAGTCAGGAGAGATGTGGCCATAAACTTATTTCTTTCTAAATGACCAATCAGAACTTCCTTTTGAACAGTTTAGGAAATGTGTGATCTGCACAAAAACCGTTTGAAAAAATATGTTTGTTTATTAGACTGATAAAGAAAAACTTCAGGTACTACAGAATAGGGCCATGAGAATTAAATTAGGTGTTAACAGATATGCTAGAATTAAAGATATGTGGGACACATTGGGATTTATGAGTATTGATCAGAGACTTGTGTTGTTAAATTTGATTTTTATTTACAAGATAGTGAATAAATTGTTACCGCAATATTTGTGCAATAAAATAAAAAGTGTAAATGATGTACATAGTTATAATACAAGAAATGCTGAGAAAATTTATGTAAACAAGGCTAGGAAGCAAAGAACAGAAAATTCATTGTTTTATAAGGGCTTAAATATTTATAAAGTTACCAATAAATGTAAAGAAAAGTAGAAATTTGCAGGTATCTAGAAGAGAAATAGTTTATATTAAAGAAAATTTTTATTAGGGAAAGAGTATGTAAAATATATTTTAAAATTGAAAATAGTTTAAGGTTTGATGTAGTGATAAGAATATCTGTATAGTTTGGTTGCTAATAGATTATTTTTATTATTCTTATTATTAGCTGAAGGCATACAATCATATTTCACAAGTATCTTCCAAATTGTCGATAAAAAGTAAGAGTTTCAACTCATGCAACAAGGCTTCCATATCATATCTAAATGTACAAGTCACATCACCAACAGATACTAAATTACACATCAATTAAAGAGAACGTTTATCCAACCAATAGTAATATATTTGACAAACATGATACAAAATGTATACACAAAGAATGTATGGCATCTCAAAAACAATATGCAAAGTAAACACACACATAAACTTTATTATAGAAAAGAACAGTTATATATTATATATATATATATATATATATATATATATATATATATATATATATATATATATATATATATATATCATATCTAAATGTACAAGTCACATCACCAACAGATACTAAATTACACATCAATTAAAGAGAACGTTTATCCAACCAATAGTAATATATTTGACCAACATGATACAAAATATATACACAAAGAATGTATGGCATCTCAAAAACAATATGCAAAGTAAACACACACATAAACTTTATTATAGAAAAGAACAGTTATATTATATATATATATATATATATATATATATATATATATATATATATATATATATATATATATATAATTTAATTTTTTTGCTTCAAATCTCTCAAAATGTGTTTGAGTGATATAACTCTCTTTTTAGACCTTTTCAGTTTCTGTGTCAGCACCCGAATTTTCTTTGTTTTCACCTCACTTTTTTTCTTTTCTTGAAATAGTTGTTTCTTTATTTTTTTCTTTCTTGGTGTATCATCTGGGACCTGATGTGATGTCAAAGTTTCATGCAGTGGAGTGGTTACCGAAGTAGATGTTGAAGTAGATGGTCCAGCAGTATCTTGTGGATTCTTCTTTCGCTGTAACAGATGATATGGTGATGAGACTTAATTTTATCCTCTTTGGAGTTTCTACGATATCAACATGGATGATGAGAACCCCAAAATTGCAATAATATTTTCTTAATTTCGATACAGTGACATTATACATAAGCTTGCTATTTTCAAAAGGTGAATAGGAAATAGAAGCTCGTCATCAACATGTATATTCAAATTTTTGACTACAGAATATGACTAGTTTCGACTACAGCACGATACCAACAACAATGTCTACATATAAAGTTTTTATGTTTTTGTAATGTGTTTTCCATTATATATAACTAACGCAGTAATTCAGACCACTTCACATTGTCGAGGGAATAATGCAAATGAGTTGCCCTGTCGCCTATCAAGCTGGATATTTGGAAAATACCGGGTGTTTCGCGTAAGAGGCGACACAGAGCAAGGGTATGCAAACGAACCTAAAATATGGTGCTTTAACGCAACTTACCCCTATACTAAGTTGCACCCCTGAGAAGTTATAGGCCTTCAAAGGTGGTTTCAAAGTTCGAAAAAAATTATTATCTCAGTAATACTTCCACTTAGAAAAGCCAAATTCTGTACACATTCTAAGTGTATCAGGAGCATTTATACATGGTAAGTAGAGTTCAATTGAAGCATCTTAAAGGGTTGAATAGGGGCGATGCACCCTTAAAATGTGACAGACTTTTTAGCAGATTTAAAAAACTAATATTCCATTTTATGCGGAATTTAATTTTTAAACTTTTTTACTCCTGCTATTTTTCAAAAAACGTCGTTTTCAAGAAAAACTAAAAATCATCGAAAATTCAATAGTTGCCTATGAAATTATACGTGAAACTTGACAAGCACGTGAAACTTGACAACCAACAAAAAATGTGAATGAGAATAATTAATTAGGAAAACAAAGAAGTTAAACAGGAGAGATAAAAGATTTGCTACTGATACGTTATAGAAATTGTTAAAAATGATCACAGTTTTCTCTCAAGAATAAATTTATTCTTCATTGAAAATTGATGTCTACTCTTTTCAATAACTGCTCATTATTTCATGGAAAGTTACATTTGTTCGTAATACGATTCCACAGTTCTTCTCAGAACGCAACTGGCGAAGATTAGACTATTCCTTTAGCGTTCCCCAAACAATGTAGACACATTTGTTGAGGTCTGGTGATCGTGTGGGGCAAACGTGTGGGCATTTATGGCCTCGTCCGATACATTTATTTTAATACTGGTAGTTTAAAAATCGGCTGACAATATTACTACAATGAGGCGGTGCTCCATCAGGCATAAACCAATATTCCAGTCTGAGTTGTAGCGGCAAGTAAATCTGTAAGAGTGTTTTGGAGAAATTCCAAATAACTTTCGCCATTTAGTTAATTCGATAAAATAGCTGGACCAATTAGATACCGATCAATAATACCGATCCAGTCATTTATTCCAAACTCGTGTTGGAAATGTCGAGGAATTACAGAATGAAGGTTCAAGTTAGAATACTCATGATAGTTAAGTAAATTTGTAATAGCTATGTGGGTAAAACAAGCCTCATCAGCAAAATTTTTATTTTGAAAATTAATGTCTTGACATAAAACAAACTAACATCAAGTAACTCGCTTAACCAAATATTTCAGTAAAAATTCTTCCAATTTTTGAACATGATATGGGTGTAGTAGATTACGCCTGAGAACTTGGTGTACAGAAGTTTGCGATATACCAGTTTGTCGAGATACATTTCTAATACAAATATGTCGTTCATCTGAAATTGTGTTCAAAATAAGTGCTTCGCCTTGTGCCCTGATTGCAATAGCACGTTTTCGAGTGCTACTGTTAAACTTGCCTGTTTCTCGAGCTCGTCTTTCAACATTGGAAAAGGTTTCTCCATGGGACATACGATTAGGAAATCTTCTTTGATATTCTTCAAGACAATTTCTGCTGTTTTCTCCACAGAAACACTAATAGCATGTCAACTTGTTCACTAAATGAAAACTTTCCGGCCATTTTCAAAACAATTAGCAAACAGTTGCTAAATTAAATACCTCTAATTGCCAAGTTAAATAATTTCATAGGCAACTATTGAATTTTGGACGATTGTAAGTAACATTGATAAAATATGTGTCTTTAGTTATTAGGGTTTTTCTTGAAAACAGCATTTTTTGAAAAATAGCAAGACTAAAAAGTTTTAAAATTAAATTCTCCATAAAATGGAATCATTTTTTAAATCCACAGACACGTTAACAAATTCTGTCACATTTTAAGGTTACATCACTTCTATTCAACCCTTTAAAATACTTCAACTGAACTCGTTTAATGCTCTTGATACACTCACAACGTGTATTAAATTTGGTTTTTCTTATTTGATGTATTACTGAGATATTCAATTTTTTCGAAATTTGAAACCCCACTTTGAACGCCTATAACTTCTCTATAACTTAGTATAGGGGTAAGTTGTGTTAAATCCCCATATTTTAGGTTCCCCTACATGACCCTGTTCTGTGTCAGTTCTTATGCGAAACACGTTGTATAGTACGAAGCTAATGAGCAAGATATTTGTGACAAGCACTTCTTTCTATTATAATGAGATCACGAAACACATTAAACAAACTTTAAAATATATGTTACCTTCTTCGGTCTGACTGGCTGTAAATATTGTGGCAGTTCTGGAAATATTGTAGGTACTGCTTCATCTAGTAAACGCATTTGTCCACTAATATGGTAAAACTGGTCCACTGTAAAATATTTTGAACGCAGTCTACTGTTTTCTGAAGGTTTCCAATCTTCTGTAAGTTTCATGTTGCGAAGCCAAACATCAAGCCTTTACGGATCCTTGAGAGGAAATCTGAAATCATGAAAATTGAATAGAATAACATATATGTCTTTGATAATGATTAAGAAACTAGAACTAGGTCAGAAGTTTTCATATCTGGGAAATTAGTTATGAGATAAAAGTTCTCTTCTATGGTGAACATGTACTTTGGAGCTCAGATAATGAAAATGTTGATAAATATCATAAAAGAATAAGTTCTTTGATGTGTACATACATTTTATTCCAATGAATATAGCTACATTCAACTTTCGGGAAATCAAGTAAAAATCCGGAAGTAATAAGTATTGCAGATGTCTTTGTTCATTTTCGTAATTCACGTCTCAACATGCCAGTGCATGCCTGCATGGACATTTTCAGGATAATTGCACAGCCCCAGAGAAATGTGTGATGCACGCCATTGGTAAAACAATCACCTGTTCAACACATTCCGATGTAAAAAATGGTAATCATGAATGAAAATATCGATGAAATTGCTATTAAATAGTAAAATTCCTTGATATATACTTATTGCAACTTTATACTGAGAACACACAGTCATTAGTTACCTCAATCGAGAAATATGCTGTAAATAATGCAAAGAGTCCCAAGTGGCAATTAATTAACTTACCTGCGAAGTAAAATTCCGGATCTTTCTTGTTACTTCGATTCTTACAACCATAAGCCGCACACACAACCATTTTAGTTTGATTTAAATATTGGAAGGTTTAATACACTTTTCACTCAAAAACACAAATCATTGAAAACTGTTTAGAGTACAAAACATGGCCGACGTTCGATTTTGCGTAACACTTTCTGTCCACTATATAAATGAACATTACTCGTCTACTCTCTATACGTCATACGTCATTGGTTCAAAGCACCGGCTGACAGTTCTGTAAACTATTTGTCATCTGTCATAATATTATTAAATTAACAAAAAAAGTTTATAATAATTAATAATCAAGGATATAGTAATAGTAATATAAAATATAGACTACTATAAGATCATTGATAATAATTATGTACTTTTGTTAAAAAGAAAAAGATGATGACACACTTCAGTAAGATAGAATATTGAATAGAGTATTATCAAAGAGGTTGTATATGTTAGAGGGAACAAAGCCGAGTTTGCAGCCTGTCGATTTCCCACTCCTGTCACCGTCCAATCACAAACAAAATTTTGAATAACGCGCTAATGTGTTTTGTTTTGATTCGTTCCCCCAACCGCTCTTGAAGTTATTGTCAGCTGTCAACAAGTATTTGAAGTGTTTGTTGATTTGCGATTAGGGGTTATCTTGTGTGTTTTGCCGTTTTTTAGCAGTGTTTTAAGAGTGTAAAAGTTAAAAAATGCCAAGGTGTATTGTGAAGAACTGTATGTACAATAAAAGTGCCAATTATGAAAAGGATAAAGCAACTGTGCATTTATTTCGGTAAGTTGTTTACATGTCTTCTGTTTCCTTGTTTGGCGCCAAATGTTTATTGGTTTTCACAGGTCCGTATTTACACATTGTATTGCTTTTGTTAAATCTTTAGCATTTATTATTGTCAATTGTGTTTTTTCAAGAAATAAAATCTTAATAATGCATTATTTATTGAATATTTGTAATGAAATTAGGCATTTTGTTTGGCAATTATTATTTGAATTAGATGTATTTACCTATGTAGTTCCAGTAGAAGCAGAAAAAAAGTAGAATAGTTTTGTTTTATCTATTACTGCATCTTTCTAGAGGTTCAGTCACTGATAAAGTAGATAATTTGAGATATTATTTTCAGATTTCCCAAAGCTGGTGAAAGATACGAGGCTTGGAAACGAGCATTAAATTTAAGCGATGAAGATATTTTTATGAACTCAAATGTGTGCAATTTACATTTTACCGAGGAATCTTATGATTTAGAAAAATCACCTTTTGCAGTATACTTAAAAAAAAGTTCTATACCTGTATTGGTAAGTACTGAATCAAGGTTATTAATTTATGTAACTATTAGTGATATATATATATATATATATATATATATATATATATATATATATATATATATATATATATATATATATATAGCCAAACAGCGGTTTTTCAATGGCACTGATATCAGTGATGGCTATTTTTAAATAACAGGGACTTTAAACAGCTACTGCGATTGTGGTTTAGCCATTTACAATGCTGCATGTGCGTATGCTATTATTTTAAACACTTACAAGGTGTTAGTGTTAACCGCTTAATTGAAACCACAATATGATCTTCAGATAACTTTTAAATTATATATTAATTTTAAAACTACTCAGATTTTTACTATTAATAGAAGTTCTATAAAATTAGCATATTACAAGAATATACGATGAGAGAAATCTACATATTATTTTAATTTTAATATAATGAAAAAGTTGGAAGGCATATATATGCTACAGTTCGGTGCTGCTTTAATTCTAGATTCAGCAGGTTTTTCCATGATATAATGACTTACAAGATATATGATATTGCGCATATGCCCCGTCCCCTCCTATGACATCACATGGTGAGTAACGTTATAGAAGGCCAACTACACACTTAACACAAAGTCATTCGCAATCAAAAAGTTTCTATACGTCACTTTAATGTGGTTGAAGTTACATTCCATTCCATTTTTATATTACATATATATATATATATATATATATATATATATATATATATATATATATATATATATATATATATATATATGCACAAGTGAAGTATAATAATTAAGGGGAGCCCTGAATTAGCATTGGTGATACACAAACTTAAAAAGTAGAGAAGACGTTCGTAGACATTTACAGGGGGCATAACATTCATAAACTTGATTTGATCATCATGTCACATAATCATAGTATAGTATTCTGATCTTAAAAAGTTAATTCCAACTGTATGCACTCAAATATCAGTAAAATACCTAATTTGTTAAGGGGTTGTGATGAACCGTCAAACTCCACTGTACGACAGCATATTATTATTGCATTGGACTCACCACATGACGCCATGCGCGTGACGGTTCTAAAAATAGATAGTCTCATTATCATATCTCGCGTTATTTGTATCATGAGTTTTTCGTTTTCTACCTATAAGAAAAGGAGAAATGTTGTATTCTAATAATGGCGAGAAGGAAAGTATACAGATACTTCTACTCGCTCGCACAAACTGCGATTGCGTGTATTATGAATACAGCAATTGCTGTTTGTCATGGAGTTTTTAGTATAAGATGAATTTCATAGAAATAATTACTCTAATGATTTGTGTAAATCTCGGTTTTCACAATCGCTGTTGTTTTGTGTTTTAATAACAGCTACTAACAGCGATCTTTTAATAGAAGCGATTAAATCACCGGTAGCTATATATCGCTCATCTCTAGTAACTATGCTACTAATTACATTCACGTAATATATTGTTATGATATTTATCGTAATTTAATTAGCCCTGCAAATTTACATTAATGGTATTCGTTTCAAATTTATTTATGCAGGTAACAAACAAGCCATCAACACAAGTCGTTTTTGGCGAGCAGCCAATGACTGATATAACTGCTATCAATGTGCCATTTGCAGCTAACCCGTCAACTAGTACTTGGTCTGGTAGCAATGTACCTGTAATGGATTATTCTCGGCCATCAACAAGTGCTGGTTTTTATGAAGAGAAAACTGTTGTAGAGGTACCGCAAAGATCGTTTAGTAGTTTAGGATTTGCTGAAATGAAAACACCTTCAATGCCACCCACTTTGAAGGACATGGTGAGTTAAATTCAGTTTTTGCCGTTTATGAAATCAGTATAATTTTAAAAAACCTAATATGTTATTCCATCACATTTTATATGGTGTTTAAGTTTGTATAGTCCATGATTAAATAAGTTAGAAACAACTGTTTTGCAATTTATCTCAACCACTATTAACCAAAATGTGTTGTTGGAAATTTTGTTTATATATTCATTTTACTTGAGAAAATAAATGGTTTATCACTGAACATTTTTTATAGGTTGTTACACCGCGCAAACGTAAACTGAAGAAGCAGTTATTCGATGCACGAAAAAAAATTAAACGGCTCAGCAGTAGTGTTCATCATTATAAGAAGAGAACAGCAACCCTTGCGAATATAATCAAACAACTAAAAGGTAAAGTAACCGACGAAACATTAGAAACATTAATGCAAATAGGACCTAATGAAGAATTTTTACAAAGACAATTAGGTCGTAAACATAAGTATGAAAATCAACTTAAAGCTTTTTCTCTTACGCTGCATTATTACTCTCCCAAAGCTTACAGTTTTGTCAGAAACACATTTAACTCGGCTCTTCCTCATCCAAAAACTATATCTAGATGGTATCAAAGCGTTAATGGGGAAGCTGGTTTTACGTCAGAGGTGTTCAACTTATTAAAGTCAAAATCAGAAAGCACAAATGGAAAACTTATATGTTCTTTAGTCATAGATGAGATGGCAATTCGCCAACATATAGAATGGGATGGGGTAAAATATTATGGGTTTGTAGATTTTGGTATAAATCTTGAGACCGATTGTAACCCTGTAGCCAAAGAAGCTCTTGTTTTTATGCTTGTTAGCATTAATCAATCATGGAAGCTTCCTCTTGGATATTTTTTAATCGACTCTTTAAGGGGTACACAAAAACAAAATTTGGTATTACAGTGTTTAATGCTACTAAATGAGTCGGGCATATACGTGGTCTCAATAACTTTTGATGAGGCAACAAATAACCTAACGTTAGCAAAAGAACTTGGCTGCGATTTGAATTGGAGGAACATTAGCTCTACGTTTGTTGATCCTAGTTCAGGTAGGAAAATTGCAGTCTTTTTTGATCCATGTCATATGATCAAACTGATAAGAAACACATTAGGCGATAAAAAATTAATAATTGATGAGAATGGGGAAAATATAAAGTGGGATTATTTAGTAAAATTAAATGAGTTACAGGATCAGGAGGGCGTTCATTTGGCAAATAAATTAAGAAAATCGCATATATTTTATACAAATCAAAAAATGAAGGTTAAATTAGCCACACAACTTTTTAGCCACTCAGTGGCACATTCTTTGGAATATTGCAATGAAGTTTTACATCTTGAGGAGTTCAAAGAATGTGAGGGAACTGTGAAATTTATCCGACTTATAAACAATTTATTTGACATTCTTAATTCTAGAAATTTAAACAATTCAGATTTTAAGAAAGCAATAAACGCAGAAAATTTTGAAAACATTAATGTATTTTTAAAAGAGCTATCACAATATTTAACGTCACTTAGGATAATTGATGGACCGCTTCTGTGTGAGAGTGGTAGAAAAATGGGTATAATTGGCTTTTTATTTTGCATACAAAGTTTGCAATTTGTTTATAAAACTTTAATTGCCGACAATAATTTTTTGCTGTATTTTCCCACTTACAAAATCAGTCAGGATCATATTGAGCTTTTTTTTGGGCAAATTAGATCCATGGGAGGCTATAACAATAACCCATCAGCAAAGCAATTTAAAAGTGCATATAAAAGGATGATGGTGCATCTTGAATTAAAAGATTCATTTAAAGGAAATTGTATCCCTTTGGAAGCAATTCCTATTCTGTCACCCATTGAGGTAATAAATAAAACTTGTGGGCGAGAACGAATATCTGAAGAACCAGATGAAGACATGAGTCAAATAGATAATTTTGACGACGACACAGTTCTTCAAATATTAGATATGAATATATCAGAGTTTAAGAAAGAAGTCGTGACATATATATCTGGCTATGTAGTAAGGAAAATAACAAAAGCTCTGAGATGCGAAGAATGCGCGGGTGAACTTGTTGGGGAGAGGTCTGTGTTATTAACATCGTTTATAGATCAGAAAGACAAAGGTCAACTCCTCACATACCCATCTGACGATGTAATATCTATTTGCACTATTGCAGAAAAAGTTCTTCAAACATACTTAAATGAATCTGCGGTGATTATAAATGTAAAGGAAATAAACATGCGAATATTAAAAACTATAATAAACCAAAACAGCATATTTAAAAAACTTGAAGTTCACTTTCGAGAACAAAATCTTTTGACTTGCCATTATGGCCATCTAATTAAACTAATATCTTCTATGTATGTTTCTATTAGACTACATCATTATAACAAAAATCTATTTGATAAAAGTAGAAGTTTAAGGGCTGTTTATAACAAACTTCTCTTATTTAAGGGCCAATAATTCAGTGTACATTTCAAGTACTCGTATGTCCTTCAAATAATGTTATCGGAAAGTTATTATGTCTTATAATATGACCAATAAATTTTAGCTTCCTCTCTATTTCTTTGAGCAACCCTCTTTATTCTTTCACCTCTCCTAGCACACTTTGAAGCGTCTTTCTATCAACCTGCACTGTCTTTGAAATTTTTCTTGTCTACATTTCAAAAGCTTATATTCTCTTCATATCCTGCTTAACTACAGCCCAAGTTTCCGCCCCATACATTACCATACTCCATACACGTACGACTTGCATTTGTTCCTCATGTACAGGTTAAAATGTTTATTAGTGAGAACAGTACTGTGGTTATTGAATGCTTGTTTTGCCATCGCGATCCTCTTCAGACCTTTCCTACACTTACCATCATCTGTGATAATACTTCCAATCAATTATTTGAAATAATCTAATAAATCAAGCGTCATGTTCTAAGATTTAAAAGCTACTTTTGTATTTGTATAGGTATTCAAAATTTGTGAAATGCACACGTAACGCAATCTAC
The DNA here is from genome assembly GCA_964006375.1 of Tillus elongatus. NCBI lineage: Eukaryota > Metazoa > Arthropoda > Insecta > Coleoptera > Cleridae > Tillus > Tillus elongatus. The sequence continues at coordinate 74,346,182 of OZ023268.1, read as the reverse complement.
ATCGATCAAACTTCTAGAAATTTTAACACCCAATACAAAGAACATATTTTTGCATTTAGAAATAACCATGCTGACAAATCTACATTTGCAAAACATATTATTGATACCCAACATAGACCCACAGTAAATAACGGCATAAAACCACAACATTTTTGTCATGACAAGTGTAAACTAGACTTGTTTTAAGCTTTAGAAGTAAAAAAGCATATACACGACAATATTTAGGATTTCTGAGATATTCTTCTTCCTAATTAAATAAATCAGACAACATAAATCTAACTATTTTTTCCAAAAAGTTGTTATAAGACATGATGTGTGTCGATATTTTCATTGCATAGTCTGCTTTATTAATGTGTTTGTTTAGTTATTTTATTGTTGTAATTGTTATTATAGTTATTACTGTTATAGGTTTCTTCTATCTTTATGTTAAATATTGATATACATCACGTAGACATTTTAAAGGCGTCATCCGTCATATTTGTTTTACTTTATTTTCACTTTTAAAGATTTTTTTGATTATAACATCATAAAATAGCAACAGATCTTTATTTGTAATTGTCATGATTTCGTATTAATTCAATTTTTTTCTGTCTGAGGATACTATCAAGCAGCAAAACCAGTAACAGAGACGTTGAAGAACATCTAGAATTCAGAAGGGCCACTTGCTTCAGTTAGCTTACGCGCTGGCTACGTCCTTCACCTACAAAAACGAAAACCAACAGTGAAGCCAGAGAAGTAGTCTCCAAGTCTGTATGAAGTATGGACCAGTTTCACGAAGTAAGGGCAACAGCAATCAATGAAATTAATCTCTATTTCTTTAAAAAAGACAAGGAATGTTAACATTAATTTGTAAACAGTACAATGTACTTTATGTTGTATTTTCTTCTGTTGTTGAAATAAAAACTATTATTATTTATCTAACCTTTTGAATATAAAACTTTATCCAATATATTCATCCAACAATTTATCCAACCAATAACCCAAAAAATATTTCACTGATTTGGAGAAAATTTTGGAATTATGCTTATTTTGCTAATGGCTTGGATGAGTTCGTTCATCAGATCTTAACACATAGTTTTTCCTAACAGAAAATTAAATATATTTTTTTAAACGCAATAGCTTTCAAATTGTTTAAGTGATTGGAACGAAAATTTACAACTTAAAAGAACATACAGAGATGTGGTTGTGTACCAATTTTCAAGTCTTTTGATCAAAGAAAAATGAAGTTATTCGAAATTAATAATAAAATAATCCTCGACATCACTTCAAATTCTGTAATGCAATATCTACAATGTTGGACAAAGGCAGAGCAATACAGCTACCTGTACTGTTATGCTATTTAAATAAATTGTAGATAAAATCTAAATAATGGAAGTCACAACCATTGCCAGATGTCAAGATGTTGCTGACCGGGGTTGCCCGATCTTCAGAAATTTCATGTAGTTAAACCTTTCATGTATAAACATATGAAATTTTTACAACTTCTGATAATAAAGAAAACATTTTATAAAATTTAATTTTATCAGTCAGTTAAAAAATACTGTGTTTAATACCTGCAAATTTCGAATTACCCATTTCTCATGATTTTCAACTTAGGTATCCCTCCGATCATAATTTACTCTATCCGACAACTTTGTTAGACTGCGTATGTGCTGAAGCTCAGCTGTCATTTGTCATTGTGTGGTAGTGTTATTTATTGACAATATCAAATTGGAAATTTAGGACAGTAGAAACAGACACCATAAACAAAGAAGAAATTGGAAATTTAGCCTCTAGTGTAGGTTTTTGACATGATACCATTACTAGAGAGATATGATAATGTGGCAGCATAATAATATTATGCTAATGCTGTGGTACAGTCAGTTTGGCGTTTCATTACATCTCGTAACACACCAGCTGTTGTGTGCATACAGTTAGATGTAATTTTTTATTATCAGAATACTACTGTAACATGATGAAATCAAGTTTATAACTGTTAACATACTGTAAATAATTTCTCCACTTTTCAAGTTTGTGTTGCTGCAATGTTAATTAAGGGTTCCCTTAATTATACGCATATTGTGCGTATAAATGTAATATAAAAAAAAATGAAAATGCAAGTGAACCTATTTAATTTAGCTCTGTATTCTACATTATCTGAAAAAGACATTATAGGCGACGAAGTAGAATGTAATTTCGGTAAATTTGCAGTTGACTGCATGAGGGTTTTAGATATTTTTTTCCAGCAACATGCTTAAAACCTTCCTCGCCCACAAGGCAAATTTTCTGGCAAACAACCCCCAAGAAAATTAAGGGACTTTGAAAACATGCGTTTTTCACATTTTACAGCAATACCTCCTTTAAACCCTGTCTACCCCATATTCGCCCAGGTCCAGCAACCTTCTTGGGGGTTGCTCACAAGAAATTTTTCTTGTGCTTTATGCTTTGAAGGTAGTTGTATGCATGCACAAGGGGAAGGAGAACCCCCCGAATTTTTGGGTGAGGAGCAGAAACCCTCTTCCTCCTGGGGTTCTTCTCCTGCATGCACACAATCACCCTCAATGCATCAACCAAAGGATTTTTTTTCCAGCTTTCTAGTTTATTTTTCTAGAGTATATTTCCTGTTTATCAATTGCTTTGTTTGAGTTTTGTATCCAAATTACTCTATAAATATATGTCATAGATCATGTTTTTGCTTGTCCTTCTTTACCTTGTTTTACTGTTCCTAATTAAATTAATTAATTTTCATAACTTTTAATATAAGGCTAAATCTTACAGCTTATATAAATATATTATTTAATATTGTTATGAAAATTCACTATCATAACGCACTTGCTGCGTTCCGAACCTTTTTAGGTTACCTATTTATACAAAAGCTTAAGAAATTCATGAATAAGCATTACATTTCAATGATTGAATAATTTCAGTTTTATTTCTAACCAAACTAAAAATTCCTAAATACGTCCCTGACGTTTCTCCCACTCAAGTCACCGAACTCCGCCCAGTTAGGAAAAGTGTACAGGCTTCTTGTATTGCAAAACTGCACCTTTGTTACCTCTATCCCTTACAACCTCTTTGAGTATTATTAATAAAAATGATATCATCCTTAAAAGTATAAAATAATTATCAATTATCTTGTCAACAGTAGCAAGTAATCAAAGAGGTTGTAAGGGATAGAGGTAACAAAGGTGCAGTTTTGCAATACAAGAAGCCTGTACACTTTTCCTAACTGGGCGGAGTTCGGTGACTTGAGTGGGAGAAACGTCAGGGACGTATTTAGGAATTTTTAGTTTGGTTAGAAATAAAACTGAAATTATTCAATCATTGAAATGTAATGCTTATTCATGAATTTCTTAAGCTTTTGTATAAATAGGTAACCTAAAAAGGTTCGGAACGCAGCAAGTGCGTTATGATAGTGAATTTTCATAACAATATTAAATAATATATTTGTATAAGCTGTAAGATTTAGCCTTATATTAAAAGTTATGAAAATTAATTAATTTAATTAGGAACAGTAAAACAAGGTAAAGAAGGACAAGCAAAAACATGATCTATGACATATATTTATAGAGTAATTTGGATACAAAACTCAAACAAAGCAATTGATAAACAGGAAATATACTCTAGAAAAATAAACTAGAAAGCTGGAAAAAAAATCCTTTGGTTGATGCATTGAGGGTGATTGTGTGCATGCAGGAGAAGAACCCCAGGAGGAAGAGGGTTTCTGCTCCTCACCCAAAAATTCGGGGGGTTCTCCTTCCCCTTGTGCATGCATACAACTACCTTCAAAGCATAAAGCACAAGAAAAATTTCTTGTGAGCAACCCCCAAGAAGGTTGCTGGACCTGGGCCAATATGGGGTAGACAGGGTTTAAAGGAGGTATTGCTGTAAAATGTGAAAAACGCATGTTTTCAAAGTCCCTTAATTTTCTTGGGGGTTGTTTGCCAGAAAATTTGCCTTGTGGGCGAGGAAGGTTTTAAGCATGTTGCTGGAAAAAAATATCTAAAACCCTCATGCAGTCAACTGCAAATTTACCGAAATTACATTCTACTTCGTCGCCTATAATGTCTTTTTCAGATAATGTAGAATACAGAGCTAAATTAAATAGGTTCACTTGCATTTTCATTTTTTTTTTTTATATTACATTTATACGCACAATATGCGTATAATTAAGGGAACCCTTAATTAACATTGCAGCAACACAAACTTGAAAAGTGGAGAAATTATTTACAGTATGTTAACAGTTATAAACTTGATTTCATCATGTTACAGTAGTATTCTGATAATAAAAAATTACATCTAACTGTATGCACACAACAGCTGGTGTGTTACGAGATGTGATGAAACGCCAAACTGACTGTACCACAGCATTAGCATAATATTATTATGCTGCCACATTATCATATCTCTCTAGTAATGGTATCATGTCAAAAACCTACACTAGAGGCTAAATTTCCAATTTCTTCTTTGTTTATGGTGTCTGTTTCTACTGTCCTAAATTTCCAATTTGATATTGTCAATAAATAACACTACCACACAATGACAAATGACAGCTGAGCTTCAGCACATACGCAGTCTAACAAAGTTGTCGGATAGAGTAAATTATGATCGGAGGGATACCTAAGTTGAAAATCATGAGAAATGGGTAATTCGAAATTTGCAGGTATTAAACACAGTATTTTTTAACTGACTGATAAAATTAAATTTTATAAAATGTTTTCTTTATTATCAGAAGTTGTAAAAATTTCATATGTTTATACATGAAAGGTTTAACTACATGAAATTTCTGAAGATCGGGCAACCCCGGTCAGCAACATCTTGACATCTGGCAATGGTTGTGACTTCCATTATTTAGATTTTATCTACAATTTATTTAAATAGCATAACAGTACAGGTAGCTGTATTGCTCTGCCTTTGTCCAACATTGTAGATATTGCATTACAGAATTTGAAGTGATGTCGAGGATTATTTTATTATTAATTTCGAATAACTTCATTTTTCTTTGATGAAAAGACTTGAAAATTGGTACACAACCACATCTCTGTATGTTCTTTTAAGTTGTAAATTTTCGTTCCAATCACTTAAACAATTTGAAAGCTATTGCGTTTAAAAAAATATATTTAATTTTCTGTTAGGAAAAACTATGTGTTAAGATCTGATGAACGAACTCATCCAAGCCATTAGCAAAATAAGCATAATTCAAAAATTTTCTCCAAATCAGTGAAATATTTTTTGGGTTATTGGTTGGATAAATTGTTGGATGAATATATTTGATAAAGTTTTATATTCAAAAGGTTAGATAAATAATAATAGTTTTTATTTCAACAACAGAAGAAAATACAACATAAAGTACATTGTACTGTTTACAAATTAATGTTAACATTCCTTGTCTTTTTTAAAGAAATAGAGATTAATTTCATTGATTGCTGTTGCCCTTACTTCGTGAAACTGGTCCATACTTCATACAGACTTGGAGACTACTTCTCTGGCTTCACTGTTGGTTTTCGTTTTTGTAGGTGAAGGACGTAGCCAGCGCGTAAGCTAACTGAAGCAAGTGGCCCTTCTGAATTCTAGATGTTCTTAACGTCTCTGTTACTGGTTTTGCTGCTTGATAGTATCCTCAGACAGAAAAAAATTGAATTAATACGAAATCATGACAATTACAAATAAAGATCTGTTGCTATTTTATGATGTTATAATCAAAAAAATCTTTAAAAGTGAAAATAAAGTAAAACAAATATGACGGATGACGCCTTTAAAATGTCTACGTGATGTATATCAATATTTAACATAAAGATAGAAGAAACCTATAACAGTAATAACTATAATAACAATTACAACAATAAAATAACTAAACAAACACATTAATAAAGCAGACTATACAATGAAAATATCGACACACATCATGTCTTATAACAACTTTTTGGAAAAAATAGTTAGATTTATGTTGTCTGATTTATTTAATTAGGAAGAAGAATATCTCAGAAATCCTAAATATTGTCGTGTATATGCTTTTTTACTTCTAAAGCTTAAAACAAGTCTAGTTTACACTTGTCATGACAAAAATGTTGTGGTTTTATGCCGTTATTTACTGTGGGTCTATGTTGGGTATCAATAATATGTTTTGCAAATGTAGATTTGTCAGCATGGTTATTTCTAAATGCAAAAATATGTTCTTTGTATTGGGTGTTAAAATTTCTAGAAGTTTGATCGATGTAGATTGCGTTACGTGTGCATTTCACAAATTTTGAATACCTATACAAATACAAAAGTAGCTTTTAAATCTTAGAACATGACGCTTGATTTATTAGATTATTTCAAATAATTGATTGGAAGTATTATCACAGATGATGGTAAGTGTAGGAAAGGTCTGAAGAGGATCGCGATGGCAAAACAAGCATTCAATAACCACAGTACTGTTCTCACTAATAAACATTTTAACCTGTACATGAGGAACAAATGCAAGTCGTACGTGTATGGAGTATGGTAATGTATGGGGCGGAAACTTGGGCTGTAGTTAAGCAGGATATGAAGACAATATAAGCTTTTGAAATGTAGACAAGAAAAATTTCAAAGACAGTGCAGGTTGATAGAAAGACGCTTCAAAGTGTGCTAGGAGAGGTGAAAGAATAAAGAGGGTTGCTCAAAGAAATAGAGAGGAAGCTAAAATTTATTGGTCATATTATAAGACATAATAACTTTCCGATAACATTATTTGAAGGACATACGAGTACTTGAAATGTACACTGAATTATTGGCCCTTAAATAAGAGAAGTTTGTTATAAACAGCCCTTAAACTTCTACTTTTATCAAATAGATTTTTGTTATAATGATGTATTCTAATAGAAACATACATAGAAGATATTAGTTTAATTAGATGGCCATAATGGCAAGTCAAAAGATTTTGTTCTCGAAAGTGAACTTCAAGTTTTTTAAATATGCTGTTTTGGTTTATTATAGTTTTTAATATTCGCATGTTTATTTCCTTTACATTTATAATCACCGCAGATTCATTTAAGTATGTTTGAAGAACTTTTTCTGCAATAGTGCAAATAGATATTACATCGTCAGATGGGTATGTGAGGAGTTGACCTTTGTCTTTCTGATCTATAAACGATGTTAATAACACAGACCTCTCCCCAACAAGTTCACCCGCGCATTCTTCGCATCTCAGAGCTTTTGTTATTTTCCTTACTACATAGCCAGATATATATGTCACGACTTCTTTCTTAAACTCTGATATATTCATATCTAATATTTGAAGAACTGTGTCGTCGTCAAAATTATCTATTTGACTCATGTCTTCATCTGGTTCTTCAGATATTCGTTCTCGCCCACAAGTTTTATTTATTACCTCAATGGGTGACAGAATAGGAATTGCTTCCAAAGGGATACAATTTCCTTTAAATGAATCTTTTAATTCAAGATGCACCATCATCCTTTTATATGCACTTTTAAATTGCTTTGCTGATGGGTTATTGTTATAGCCTCCCATGGATCTAATTTGCCCAAAAAAAAGCTCAATATGATCCTGACTGATTTTGTAAGTGGGAAAATACAGCAAAAAATTATTGTCGGCAATTAAAGTTTTATAAACAAATTGCAAACTTTGTATGCAAAATAAAAAGCCAATTATACCCATTTTTCTACCACTCTCACACAGAAGCGGTCCATCAATTATCCTAAGTGACGTTAAATATTGTGATAGCTCTTTTAAAAATACATTAATGTTTTCAAAATTTTCTGCGTTTATTACTTTCTTAAAATCTGAATTGTTTAAATTTCTAGAATTAAGAATGTCAAATAAATTGTTTATAAGTCGGATAAATTTCACAGTTCCCTCACATTCTTTGAACTCCTCAAGATGTAAAACTTCATTGCAATATTCCAAAGAATGTGCCACTGAGTGGCTAAAAAGTTGTGTGGCTAATTTAACCTTCATTTTTTGGTTTGTATAAAATATATGCGATTTTCTTAATTTATTTGCCAAATGAACGCCCTCCTGATCCTGTAACTCATTTAATTTTACTAAATAATCCCACTTTATATTTTCCCCATTCTCATCAATTATTAATTTTTTATCGCCTAATGTGTTTCTTATCAGTTTGATCATATGACATGGATCAAAAAAGACTGCAATTTTCCTACCTGAACTAGGATCAACAAACGTAGAGTTAATGTTCCTCCAATTCAAATCGCAGCCAAGTTCTTTTGCTAACGTTAGGTTATTTGTTGCCTCATCAAAAGTTATTGAGACCACGTATATGCCCGACTCATTTAGTAGCGTTAAACACTGTAATACCAAATTTTGTTTTTGTGTACCCCTTAAAGAGTCGATTAAAAAATATCCAAGAGGAAGCTTCCATGATTGATTAATGCTAACAAGCATAAAAACAAGAGCTTCTTTGGCTACAGGGTTACAATCGGTCTCAAGATTTATACCAAAATCTACAAACCCATAATATTTTACCCCATCCCATTCTATATGTTGGCGAATTGCCATCTCATCTATGACTAAAGAACATATAAGTTTTCCATTTGTGCTTTCTGATTTTGACTTTAATAAGTTGAACACCTCTGACGTAAAACCAGCTTCCCCATTAACGCTTTGATACCATCTAGATATAGTTTTTGGATGAGGAAGAGCCGAGTTAAATGTGTTTCTGACAAAACTGTAAGCTTTGGGAGAGTAATAATGCAGCGTAAGAGAAAAAGCTTTAAGTTGATTTTCATACTTATGTTTACGACCTAATTGTCTTTGTAAAAATTCTTCATTAGGTCCTATTTGCATTAATGTTTCTAATGTTTCGTCGGTTACTTTACCTTTTAGTTGTTTGATTATATTCGCAAGGGTTGCTGTTCTCTTCTTATAATGATGAACACTACTGCTGAGCCGTTTAATTTTTTTTCGTGCATCGAATAACTGCTTCTTCAGTTTACGTTTGCGCTGTGTAACAACCTATAAAAAAAGTTCAGTGATAAACCATTTATTTTCTCAAGTAAAATGAATATATAAACAAAATTTCCAACAACACATTTTGGTTAATAGTGGTTGAGATAAATTGCAAAACAGTTGTTTCTAACTTATTTAATCACGGACTATACAAACTTAAACACCATATAAAATGTGATGGAATAACATATTAGGTTTTTTAAAATTATACTGATTTCATAAACGGCAAAAACTGAATTTAACTCACCATGTCCTTCAAAGTGGGTGGCATTGAAGGTGTTTTCATTTCAGCAAATCCTAAACTACTAAACGATCTTTGCGGTACCTCTACAACAGTTTTCTCTTCATAAAAACCAGCACTTGTTGATGGCCGAGAATAATCCATTACAGGTACATTGCTACCAGACCAAGTACTAGTTGACGGGTTAGCTGCAAATGGCACATTGATAGCAGTTATATCAGTCATTGGCTGCTCGCCAAAAACGACTTGTGTTGATGGCTTGTTTGTTACCTGCATAAATAAATTTGAAACGAATACCATTAATGTAAATTTGCAGGGCTAATTAAATTACGATAAATATCATAACAATATATTACGTGAATGTAATTAGTAGCATAGTTACTAGAGATGAGCGATATATAGCTACCGGTGATTTAATCGCTTCTATTAAAAGATCGCTGTTAGTAGCTGTTATTAAAACACAAAACAACAGCGATTGTGAAAACCGAGATTTACACAAATCATTAGAGTAATTATTTCTATGAAATTCATCTTATACTAAAAACTCCATGACAAACAGCAATTGCTGTATTCATAATACACGCAATCGCAGTTTGTGCGAGCGAGTAGAAGTATCTGTATACTTTCCTTCTCGCCATTATTAGAATACAACATTTCTCCTTTTCTTATAGGTAGAAAACGAAAAACTCATGATACAAATAACGCGAGATATGATAATGAGACTATCTATTTTTAGAACCGTCACGCGCATGGCGTCATGTGGTGAGTCCAATGCAATAATAATATGCTGTCGTACAGTGGAGTTTGACGGTTCATCACAACCCCTTAACAAATTAGGTATTTTACTGATATTTGAGTGCATACAGTTGGAATTAACTTTTTAAGATCAGAATACTATACTATGATTATGTGACATGATGATCAAATCAAGTTTATGAATGTTAAGGCCCCCTGTAAATGTCTACGAACGTCTTCTCTACTTTTTAAGTTTGTGTATCACCAATGCTAATTCAGGGCTCCCCTTAATTATTATACTTCACTTGTGCATATATATATATATATATATATATATATATATATATATATATATATATATATATATATATATGTAATATAAAAATGGAATGGAATGTAACTTCAACCACATTAAAGTGACGTATAGAAACTTTTTGATTGCGAATGACTTTGTGTTAAGTGTGTAGTTGGCCTTCTATAACGTTACTCACCATGTGATGTCATAGGAGGGGACGGGGCATATGCGCAATATCATATATCTTGTAAGTCATTATATCATGGAAAAACCTGCTGAATCTAGAATTAAAGCAGCACCGAACTGTAGCATATATATGCCTTCCAACTTTTTCATTATATTAAAATAAAAATAATATGTAGATTTCTCTCATCGTATATTCTTGTAATATGCTAATTTTATAGAACTTCTATTAATAGTAAAAATCTGAGTAGTTTTAAAATTAATATATAATTTAAAAGTTATCTGAAGATCATATTGTGGTTTCAATTAAGCGGTTAACACTAACACCTTGTAAGTGTTTAAAATAATAGCATACGCACATGCAGCATTGTAAATGGCTAAACCACAATCGCAGTAGCTGTTTAAAGTCCCTGTTATTTAAAAATAGCCATCACTGATATCAGTGCCATTGAAAAACCGCTGTTTGGCTATATATATATATATATATATATATATATATATATATATATATATATATATATATATATATATATATATATATATATATATATATATATATATATATATATATATATATATATATCACTAATAGTTACATAAATTAATAACCTTGATTCAGTACTTACCAATACAGGTATAGAACTTTTTTTTAAGTATACTGCAAAAGGTGATTTTTCTAAATCATAAGATTCCTCGGTAAAATGTAAATTGCACACATTTGAGTTCATAAAAATATCTTCATCGCTTAAATTTAATGCTCGTTTCCAAGCCTCGTATCTTTCACCAGCTTTGGGAAATCTGAAAATAATATCTCAAATTATCTACTTTATCAGTGACTGAACCTCTAGAAAGATGCAGTAATAGATAAAACAAAACTATTCTACTTTTTTTCTGCTTCTACTGGAACTACATAGGTAAATACATCTAATTCAAATAATAATTGCCAAACAAAATGCCTAATTTCATTACAAATATTCAATAAATAATGCATTATTAAGATTTTATTTCTTGAAAAAACACAATTGACAATAATAAATGCTAAAGATTTAACAAAAGCAATACAATGTGTAAATACGGACCTGTGAAAACCAATAAACATTTGGCGCCAAACAAGGAAACAGAAGACATGTAAACAACTTACCGAAATAAATGCACAGTTGCTTTATCCTTTTCATAATTGGCACTTTTATTGTACATACAGTTCTTCACAATACACCTTGGCATTTTTTAACTTTTACACTCTTAAAACACTGCTAAAAAACGGCAAAACACACAAGATAACCCCTAATCGCAAATCAACAAACACTTCAAATACTTGTTGACAGCTGACAATAACTTCAAGAGCGGTTGGGGGAACGAATCAAAACAAAACACATTAGCGCGTTATTCAAAATTTTGTTTGTGATTGGACGGTGACAGGAGTGGGAAATCGACAGGCTGCAAACTCGGCTTTGTTCCCTCTAACATATACAACCTCTTTGCAAGTAATAAATTGAAAACCTTTTAAGATATTCTAGGTTAAAGCAAAGGACAATAATTTTAAAATGCTTTATAACATTGCTAATCACAATATTTATTATGTACAACACCTCTGAAAGCTTTATAATAATCGTAGACATTAAACTTTACTAAAATCAAAACAATGTCTAATGCGGAACAACTTGTTGAGAACGCTATAGAAGCAGCAAAAAAGGCAGTACTTTTTGACCAAGATGGTGAGGTACAAGCTAGTGTATATTATTATGAAGCAGCTGCTAAAATTCTTCAGGAAGCTGCAAATTTAAGTGAGGAAGAAAAAAGTTTACAATTGAAAGAAAAAGCTGAGCAATACAGCAATCGTGCAAATATATTGAAAAGTTCTATTTCTGGTGTAATTAATCTAGTAGATAGTGATATTAATAAGCAAAAAATTAAAAAAGGGTACTTTCTGCTGCAACAAGCTATTGATGAAGATGAAGCCGGTGATAAGGAAGATGCCATTGAATTGTATGCAAAAGCTATTGAATATATCACACAAAATCCAGACCTAATGAATAGCGAATTGAAAGAGTTAGCCCTGCAAGGATTGGATCGTGCAGAAGAACTGAAAGGTAAGTTCTCTACTTTTTTAATAAAACACTGTTTTCTACCGAATACTACTATATACAATATAATATTATAATTTTAAGGAACTTCCAGTGATGAGCAGTGAGCACAATACATAAAATAAATATTCATGCATAATACGTTCACTTTTCTTAAATCCTTTTTGAATTTATTTTAGTAAATTTGCAGTAGAACAATGTTCACAAACATAATGGATGCATAAACCACAAAAAAAATGTTTTGAAAACAAACCCGAAAGTTGAGAGAGAGAGAGGGGGTGGGGAGGAAGATTAAAAGGGAATATAAATGCGAAAAAAACACCTTAGTCAGACTGTAAGCGACCCTTTCCACATTTTACAGCTATACACGTCCCTTAAACCCTGTTTACCCAACACAACACCCCTATTCGCCATGGGGAAGGGAAAACCACATCACAATGCACCACAACAGAAATTCACACTGACCTTTTGTGTGTCCTCTCAAGTAAATGAGCTAGTTCTGACCCTGTCCATACACACACTCTGTTTCTAGAAAACCTTGAGGGCCTCACATTTTGCTCTTTACAAAAACTATGTAGGAAAAAAATAATCTATCATAGATGAGGAGACATACACATTGTGTTGGGTAGTGTCAATACATTTTTCTATCGATATAAACATCAATAAGTAAATAAAGTATTGAATACTTATTCAATAAAAAGTATTGACTATTTTTGGATCCAAAACCTCTTGAAATTTTATTTATCAAATATGTATCGGATAGTGCTCAAACAGAAAAAGAATCTTGGTTCATTCTAAACCTGATTTGACAAGAAAAAGGAAATCTACTGATATTAGCTTGAGGTGTGAGCAAAGTATTACTTACCCAATTCAATACATATGTATGTTTAATTGATTTAAAATACCAGATAGTTACATGAACTTTATATGGGTTCCTTTGTTTTATTATCAGCCTTGATACATCAATCACTCATTATATTGATCTATTTTTGTATTCATTATGAATATCTATTCGATATATTTCTTTCCTCTACATTTGGTAAGTAACCAACTGAACGAACAAGACATGCATTGTTTATTTTGATACATATTGGATGTAAATAGTAACAATAAATACTGATATATAATAGTTATATACAACATAAAATAGTCACAATGTATCGATATAGTTTTCTATTCACTACAGAAATGTATTTGATACTTTTATTCAATACATTTTAGTATCGAATAAAAATGTCTTATTATTCAGCCCGCCACTACATAGGTGCCTCAGCCACTGCAACACTGGGTAGAAGGGTCATCATAAGGAAACAAAACAGTGCAAAATTTCAAGAATAAGGTCTACTGACACGAATAATAAACAACCTGATGACTTTGTCTACTAAAAGTGAACTAGCAGTAGTCCAAAGAACAAGGACTTCCAAACCACTGAGAAAGCATCATGTGTGCTAAGACTGAAAAACTATATATATATATATATATATATATATATATATATATATATATATATATATATATATATATATATATATATATATATATATATATATATATATATATATATATATATATATATATATATATATATATATATATATATATATATATATTCTTCACAATGCGCAATCAAGCAATAGTCAGCATTCTTCAATATCGCAAACTGCAACTGCAACATGTTTATTCATTGCATAAACATAAGAGCAATTCCAGGTCAATAATTATAATTTCTATGCGACCTACTTGATTATAAACGATATTATTTGGATTTATAATAGAAAATTTTCATATAAATATTTTTTATTTAAAAAATAATATTAAATATATTTTCACGATTAGGAATGCCCTCTTAGATAGTTTCCTGTTCTATGAATATATATATATATATATATATATATATATATATATATATATATATATATATATATATATATATATATATATATATATATATATATATATATATATATATAAGGCATAATGGACCATACTGAGAAACTATTGAGGAAGCATGAAATGTTTAAAAAGTTTTAATGTAAACAACTCAGCAAGGAGAAAGAAACAAAACGTAATAATAGTGCCAGAGTGCGTGTAAGATGCCAAACTTGATCCATCAGCAGTCGGTTTATCTAAAACTGTCCGTGAGCTCATCTGCAAATGCACCTTTATTTTATTTGGAAATTTTTATTATTTATTTATTTTAAATTATTTGGTGAAACATCTTTAACTGCTTAGGTCATTATCAAGATGAATGAAAAAACAGTATAAGACGGTATGATATTTTTAATATATTCTCAAACAGAACAAATATTTTGTTCTGCATGCGATGGAAACCTGGTTCAGAATGGACATGAATTAGAAATTGTTCTACTTATGACAATTTTCGCCCCCTTGCTCCTTTCAGATTAGTTTTTCTTGTTTGTTACCAATGTAAGTATTTAAATATATGACTAGGGAGATGATGTCTGTCACTATCCAAATGTAGGTTATTGGTTCCTGACAAGATTATTATTTACTATTTCATCGAATAATATTACAAATTTTTATATTGTCATATTATTCCATTTTAACAATTTTTCTCCCCTTTTCTTTCAGTTTCTATTAGGCATGTCAGTATTGTAACTTTTTTACTGAATATCTGTTACCCGAAGTAGCCAAAGTTCAGTGTGTTCATCTGTGTAAGTATTTGTTAGCCTCGTTACCAAACCAACACTTTTCATGTAATCAGTTTCGATACTAAGTTACAAGTTCAAGTCACTTCTTTATAATTGTAAGCGTAGTGTAAATTTAAAGTCTTCCTACACTATGAAACAGAACCATATCAAGGGCCCAATTCAAAAAAATAGTGCTGATGAATTTTTCGGTACCGAAACATTGGAAACCATATATTTGTGATACATGGTTAAATTTATAATTAAGTTGCTTTTCATATGGTGACATAAAAAATTCAGTTCCGTATTTAGAAAAAGGGAGTTGGCATCAATATTTCAAACATCAAACGTCATTCTGAGAAAGTGATATGCCATCTTGTAGAGATGAAAAAATTAAAGAAATTATTTATGAACTTTTTTTATCAGACTGATAGTTTTTGAAATATACAGATTAAAAATTTTTGACATTTTTACATTTTGCTTAATATCTCGAAAAGTAATAACAATTTGGCTGTAAACATCATATTAAAGGACCATTTTTTCCTAATTTAACTGATCTCAAAACTTACCGTTTTGGAGATAGCAATAGTCACGCATGGTATTTGAACACCCGGTTTAGGTAGCCATTTAACAAAAATAATTTTTATCAAAACTATTGAAAGTTAAACTTTAAAATGTATTTAGCTTCTAATAAGCCATTAAACTTTGAAACTTTAAACAAGATGTGTTTAATAACAAATATAAAAAATTATCATTGTTTGATTTTATAATCACCAATATCTATTTGTTTTGTGGAACGATCTATATATATATATATATATATATATATATATATATATATATATATATATATATATATATATATATATATATGTTTGTGTGTGAGCAGAAAAGCCTAAAGTATTAAAATGTGTTTAATTCTAATAATAAGTAAAGGAAAGTTTTTAATTCTTAATATGATTATGATTACTATTACTATTTTAAATTTAATTTAAAAAGCCATTAGAACCTAGGAAAAAGAAGGTGTGTGAAATATTTTCACTTCCACTTTCTGCAGCGTTCAGTTACTCAATTACACACAATTACAGCCATAAGTCATCCAGGCGGTGCATGAAGCTATTGACTGAAAATAGAAGATGAAGATAATGTTCTGTGATCTTAGTAAGGCTTTTGATATGGTCAATCATGAAATTCTGCTAAGAAAGCTTTACATTTATGGAATTGGAGGTACTGCATTGGATTTGATGAAATTCTACCTCACAAATGAGATGCACTTAGTCAGCTGGAATAACAAACTTTCGGATTTCAAGATTATTAGACAAGGGGTCCCTCAGGGACCCATCTTTGGACCACTGCTCTTCCTAGTATATGTGAAAGATCTTCGGGCAAGTGTGAAGTCAGCAAGGGTCTGTTTGTATGCGGGTGACATCAGTTTTCTGAGTGTTACTCACAATAAAGAAGATCTACAAATGAAGACCAGAGAGACTGAAACGGAATGAAGATTGGTTCACTTCGATTTATAAACAAAACTCAGACTATGTAATTCATTGTTAATGGCAGTAAGAAAGATTTGAGATGTTTCACCATGAATTCTATACTTGCATGGAGTTCGCATGTTGAACTGATAAGAAAAAAGCCTGAACGCTGCAATGCGTTACGGAAATGAATTCATAAAAATGTTTTTAATAGCAAATATGTCTTTAATGCAAGCAGGCATCAATTTGGTTACCGGTATAACCTATATAATAGCACAATCTACATATATAATCAAAATAACTTATTGTTTGAAAATGTACAAACATTTTTCGAAAATAAGCTTATAATTTATTAATTAACCTTAGTTTAATAGAAAATTGAGTAATAGAAATTTTAAACATTTAATGAAAATTCGCTACCAAATGTGCTGCATCTAAATTTTTTTTTCTTACAAACATGCATCATATTTTGAAGAAAAATGCAAAAATTCAATAATATAAGGGATGTTCGAAAAAATAATTGTAGGTATCACCAACAACTTAAGGGCCAGCCTGTGATTGTCAAAATAATTTTATAAGATACAGCTCAAGACAGCCTATAATTAACATATACAATTATTTCTCGTATGTTGTATAATAACAATTATAATGAGCGTTACCATATAAATGCATCACCAAGTACATATGTAAACAGATAAAAACTGAAAGGAAACCCGGATATGGATTCTAGGGCGCTAGTTTGCAATCATTTGAAGAAAACTTTTTGAAACTCAAAAGTTGCAGTCTCCTCATTAGCGACATTTTCTTTACATAAACCGTATTCATTTCAGGTTCTTTGGCTAAATGTTGCCAATTTTGACGTTTTAAATCGCTACTTTGACGTTTTGAGGAAGACCCAAATTTTTTTTCTTTAAATGCCTATAACTTTTTTGTCTTTTAACTTACAGACCTAAATTTTGGTACATGGTTCACTTTTTATAACACAAATCACGCGTTGGTTGCCTTTATTTTGTTATTTCCGGACATGTGAAAATTTTCCGAAAAAAAACACAACATTTTCCTGGAAAACCTTGGCGGATCTTTCTGGCTAACGAACTTATCCAAGCCACTGGCAGAAGGAATGTACTCACCAAATTTGATCAAAATCGACCCATTATTCTTTGAGTTATTGGTGATTGGGTAGTTTACATACACATTTAGACAAAGGACATATATATATATATATATATATATATATATATATATATATATATATATATATATATATATATATATATATATATATTGGAACTGACCCCGAATATGGGCTCTAGGGGGCCTAATTCGCGCTCGTTTGAAGAATTTTTTTCAAAATTCAAGTCGCAATCTCATTAGTTAATTTTTTCAAGAAAATTCACTAAAAATTGTCATCTGTGATATTCCTTATATATTGAATGAAAATGTGTTTCACGTATCAGGTTGCAAGAAGTATATATTTTTCTAATTTTCATTAAGTGATGTCCTATACTATCCTGATGTGGGGCTCATCATCAGTGATACAGTCAATACTCCTGCAACAGAAGAGAGTAATAAGAATTTTAAGTGGGACATCACTGAAAGACAGTTGTAAAGAGCTATTCAAAAAGCAAAATGTTGTGACAGTTGTTAATGTAATTATACTTGCCTCTGTGCAATGTATATATAAAAACAAGAACACAATCCAATCATTAAACAATCACCATGGTCACAACACCCACCATGGAAATAGACTGGAAATACCATATCACTGCATAAAGAGGAGGGTATAAATGATTGTTTGGTTAAATTTATTTACTATATATTTACTTACTATTTGTCACCACTTTTTTTTTATATTTACAGGTATTAACAAAGACAAGAAAGTTCAAAATGTCGATTCTGAAAGTTCTATTGAAAGTCCATCAATTCCAAAACAGACAATGCCTCAAGCACCTACTGTTTCTGTCCGTTCAACACCAAAACCTTTTCATAGAGGTTCAAGTGCTCATTTACAAGTCTCAGGTGAAGACACATACACTGAAGAAGAAAAACGTGTTCTTTTATATACATCTAGGATAAACCAACACAACTATGTACCATTTATGAGCATTGATTTACAGGAGAGATTTCAGTATTCTATACCATTCTCAGATAAGGATGGTTATCTGGCTCTTTCACCTAAACAAAAAAGGGAATTTGCACAATGGGTGCGTCCTGAAGACATATGCAGTGATCCCTGTATTGTCTACGGCACGTTTCCAAATTATCTCAATATAAAACAGACCTGCATATCAGATTGTTCCTTTGTAGCAAGCTTAGCTGTAAGTGCCTCATACGAACAACGGTTTGGAAGAAAATTGATAACTACTATTATATATCCACAATCTAAAGATAGAAGGCCAGTTTACAACCCTTTTGGAAAGTATATGATTAAGTTGCATGTTAATGGTGTAGCTAGGAAAATTATAATTGACGATTATTTACCAATGAATAGATATGGACAGTTGTTGTGTTCTTATTCTAGTCAAAAAAGTGAATTTTGGGTTTCTCTTTTGGAAAAAGCTTACATGAAAGTAATGGGAGGCTATGATTTTCCAGGAAGTAACAGTGTAAGTATGAATCTTGTCGTCATTTATACCTTGAGACTGTTTTTCATATATTCCCTATGAGAAGCATACACGGATACATAATTAGACAGGTCATCCGACAAGTGTCTGAAATGTGTCATTTATGTTGGAGGGGCATTAGATATGTGGTTGTAAAGTTTATCTCAACTGGAGGCCCAGCTTAAAATTGACTTGTTTCACCAACCTATTTGCCTCATGCTGCACTCTCCTAAATAATGCATGAGAAGATTATAATTAAAAAGTTACAAAATAACTAAAGAAAACTACATCTAGTATAGAGTGCAACACTGAGAATTCCTGCACACAAAACATCCAAATTTAAAGACAGCGCCTACTACAACTGCGTAGTACTTTTTAATGCTTTGCCAAGTGATAGTAGGGCAATTTTTCAGTACACTTCTTTTAAATATGCAGCAGAACAATTACTTTGTGAAGGGGCCTTCTATAGCGTCGCAGAATTCTATAATGACTTCCCTTTTAACATGTATATTTGTTGTTTGTCTTTGTGTTGTCATTTACCATTTCTGTGTGTGCTAGATATTGACTTCTTATATATGTGCGTATATTTTAGCTTTAGGTCTTGAGATTTTATAATTGTTACTCTTGTCCTTAAATGGTCAATAAAATATTATCATTATATAAATTCCAGAATATTGATCTTCATGCACTAACTGGGTGGATACCAGAGAGAACTGCAATAAGACCAAATGAACCAGACTTTAACAAGGATAGTTTATTTTCAACACTGGAGGCGAGAATGGCTAAAGGAGATGTTTTGGTCACAGTCGCCACAGGAGATATACCTGACGCTGTAGCAGAAAGAACAGGACTTGTAGCTACTCATGCTTATGCTGTTATGGATGTGAGAACAGTAGAAGGAGTAAGTATAGAAAGATAGTATTAAGTGTAAATAATTTTGTTGGCTTTATCTCTAGAAAAACTAATATATGTATACCAGCCAAAAGCAGAGTTCCATTGATACCTCTTTAAATCAAACAGTGACGGATGTTAGGTCCAGATGAACCTGGAGGGAGGCTGAGCTCTCTGGAGATTATAACAACACCTGATGGTTGAGACCTTTACTGCGAGCTTAGAAACAGCCAAACGACCTTGTTTGGATGTTACTCGGGAGTAAAATTCCATATACCTCCTTGAGTCAAGTACTATCCGGTGTTGGGTTTAAACGAACCTGGGGGAAAGCTGAGATCTCTAGGGAGTGAACTATAACCTCTGGAGGTTGAGACTTTCTGTGTGATCTTCGAAACGAGCAAACGACCTCGCCTGCACGCAAATCAGGAAACTCCATCTGATACCGTCTTGAGACAAACACTGGCGGATGTTGGCTCCAGGTGAACCTAGAGAGAAGCTGAGGTCTCTAAGGAGTGAAATAATCTCGGGAGGTTGGAACCTCTGCTGTGAGCTTCGAAGCTGGCAAGCAGCTTCGTTTGGGTGTTGCTTGTGTGAGCAATTCCATGTACTACACCGGCTTGAGTCAAGACGGCATCATGCTGATGTCGGGTCCAGAAAAACTCAGAAGAGAGGCAGAGATCTCTGGAGTTAAATAGCTCTTGGATGTTGAGGCCTCCACTGTAAGAGCTTCAACCTTGCTTGGATGCTGCTCGGGAGCAAAACTTTGTATGATATTGCCTTGAATCGAACACTGGCAGATGACGGGTCTAGACTAACTCAGAAGGAATCTGTTACCTCTGTGAGCTTCGAATGGGGCAAGGGACTTTGCTTAGATGGCGGGACACCTTAACAGCAGGCGAAAAAGATCCCTGACAAGACCCTGTTGAGCCAATCTCAAAAATATCGACTCTTGCAAAGAACTGGATTTGATGGGTGAAATTAAATGCATTATGTATGACCTGACCAAAGTTTGCAGTGGAGAAACTGAAGTAGGCCACTCACAGTTGAACTCTACATTTAGAAATTTAGTAGTTCTAGGGGAAATACTTTAATATTCAAAAATGTGTATTATTTCAACTTTAGGGACACTTCCAACTTTTTGAATTTATAATTTGTAATCCATATTGGCATAAATCCTCCAAATAATTGACATACCAAAGTTGAGTTGTTAAACAAACTCTAGTTTCTGTAGCAACTATTTTATATATTTATATTGACTACAGATATAGCTGTCGTGCTTGACGGTGATAAGTCCGCACTTTGTGTTTTCCTTGACCTAGCTAAGGCATTTGATGCTGTGAACCATGATCAGCTGCTGGGCATTTTAGAAGATATTAAACTGTTTACAAGTTATCTGAATAACAGACTACAGATTACACGGGTGGAAACAACTGCTAGTGATCAACAGATTGTCCAGTGTGGGGTCCCTCAGGGCACGGTCCTTGGTCCTATTTTATTCAGCATATATATTAATGGCCTGCTAGAATTACCATCTGTGGGAAAAGTGGTTTGCTTTGCTGATGATACAACTATATTCTATGCAGAAACATCTTGGAATCGCTTAAGATCTATAGTGGAAGATGATTTAAAGTTGATCAAGAAGTGGTTTGATGAGAGGCTGTTAACCATAAACTTTAAAAAGACCAATTTTCTAGCCTTTGCGTGCAATGAATCAAGGGTTGCCCCATACCAGACATTGAAAATTGACATGGGAGATTATGCTTATGAGATAGGATCGAAAAAGTCGGTTAGATATTTGGGAGTCGTAATTGATTCACACTTGAGATGGGATGCTCACATGGTTGCTACTGTTGGTAAGCTCCGTTATCTATCATACAGACTGGCTAAATTAAAAAAGATTCTGAATTGTCATCAATTGAGACTTGTGTATCATGCTTTAGCCGAGTCTGTGATTCGATATGGTGTAATTGGGTGGGGTGGCATATTGGCCACTCATCTAAAGCAATTGGAGACTTTGCAGAAGCGTTTTATAAAGTTAATAATGAATATGCCAAACACTTATCCGAGTGATCGCATTATCAAGAAAGTGGTTTTTTTTTTGACATAAGACAGATGTATGCTAAGAGCATTCTGGTAAGGGTGCATAAGAATCGACGCTTTCTTGAAAGCATTGGGCACACCCATGATACGCGATATAAAAAAGATGCGGAATATGGTGTGATAAAGTGTGCTAAGGCCATTGGGCAAAGGCATTTCAGATTTATTGGACCTCGACTCTACACAAGGATCCCAACTTCACTGAAACCGATTACAAGTGTTAACCTCTTCAAGCGTAGGATTACAGAGTGGATAAGTCAAATTTCTCGAATTGACTTAGAGGAGTATATGGGTTTAAGAAATATTTAGCATTTGATTGAAGCTTCCGACAGCGTAGGGTGTGTGCAGGTGTGTGGGGGGTGTGTGGAGATGATGTGGGAGAGTGTGTGTGACTTGTGTGTGGCTGATGGTGCGGATGTATGTGTGCAGCAGTTGTTACAACTGTAAATGTAATCCCCTATAGGTGACTGAGATCTGGAACCCGGATTTTGTGGTGTGTACTTTAAAATATATTATGGCTTAGTTATATATCCTAATATTGAGCGGTGGCTCACGTATAAGTCTCTGACTTCAGTGAGCATTAGTTTATCTCTTGTAATTACCTTGTCATTATTCATTAGTTACTGTGTGCTATTTTGTTTTTCTATTGCATTTATAGTGAATAAAGTTATTATTATTATATATTATTATATAATAATAACTATTTTCCATCAAATATATATATATATATATATATATATATATATATATATATATATATATATATATATATATATATATATATATATATATATGTATATATATATATATATATATATATATATATATATATATATATATATATATATATATATATATATATATATATATATATATAGTGTCTTTACAATTTTCAAAATATACTTCAAGAAGAAAAATCACCAGGGCAGGTAAACTGACAAAGCACAAACTGTAATGTTATATAGATAAAATCAACATGAAGATATAACTTTTTTTTCTCCCTGAGGGCTCGTTCGTGGCTTTGCTACCCCAATAGAACTGCCACCTTTGGCTTATTTTGCATGCCCTTAGTCTTTTCACTCCAACCATTCCAAAATCACTGTGCCTTGAATTAGTCTGCACAGTGATTGGTAGGGTGAAGTTTTATAATGCGCTGTCTCCGGTCTAGACTGACCGTAGATCAGTTGTCTTTTGCGGTCCAGAGCTTTACACTCTCACAAGATGTGCTGTGCTGATTCCTCCCCCTCGCCGCAGAGTATGCATGTGAGGTCCCCCTCGAACCGCCCCATTTTATGCAGGTGTTTCTTGACGGCCATGTGTCCCGTCTGTTATGTTTCTGAGCTGTCCTCTGCTAAGATTTAGCAGCTCTCTTTGAAGTATGTTCGTCAATTGTTGACTTCCCATATCTGAGCCCTGGACAGTCTGCCCAGTACACCTTGTGTTGGTTTGTTTTCTGTTGTTGCCTTGATCTGCTACTTGTAATCCTGGCTTGAATGTTGATTTGTTGACGGGGTGCAGGTAATTGCTACAACCCTTTTACCTATGTCGCTTTTGTTTAAGTTGCTTAAGCTGGCGTATAAGAATGTGGTTTATCACTGGATCCAGCTCGAAGATCCAATATTTTACCTGTAACTCAAAGGATCGTGTATAAATTTTGTTTTGAGTTATGTTACGTTATTCGATAAATAGTTGCGTTGTTTGGGTTAATTAAATAGTGACACCTAAGTTAAAGTTAGGTGACCTATTAAATGATACGCCAAGATACACTATGTACACTTATATTAACTGTACAATATACATGTATCTCGACTGGGAGATTTAACACATCTTGAGTTAGGAGCTTAAGAACTAGAATGGTTTTCTGATGTAACAGAAGAGCTTATATTCTTAGCGGTGGTGGCTTACAGGGATATCGCGTTGAGCAATACGGAACACTTATTGAATATTTCTGAGGCAGTTTTAAAGGCTGGTTATAATCAAAACAAAAATATAATGCACAAGGGTGGGAGACATTAGGGAGATATTTTGGTACAAAAAGCTTTTACAAATCAAGCTGGAGATGTAGGCCAGTTAACTAAGATATAACATATTTATAAAGAAGTCTAGACGCACCAAGTGCGTTATGGTAGCGAATTTTCATTAAAGTATTTCAAATCGCGAAAAATAAAATAGTCATTTTGTTAATAAATATTTTTTGAGTAAACCTTTTCTCTGGAAAAAAAAAACTGTGTGGTTAGGTTGGCTAACGAACTAATCCAAGCGATTAATGAAGGTACAATGAAGAACTTGGAAGGTACTTGCCTTTTGTAAATAGCTTACATAAGTTCGTTAGCCAGCTCGATGAAATTTGCGTTTCTAAGAAAATTTTACATTTTCTTTCAAGACATTTTTGTATCTCTGAAGATAATAAAGTTATCTTGGTAAAACTTTGAAACCAAGTTGCCCTTATAGAGAGTTGATTTATAGGGCATTTATTTATTTTTTCTCTTCGGGAGACCAACAGAAAGCAGGAGATTAAATCTTGAACTAAGCTAAATTTATAAGAATACCACTCTGTCTTTTTTAGCATTCTAAGAACCCTTGAATGATCAATATTATTATCTAATACTAGTTGCCATGAACTGGTGTGTGGATTGTCATGAATTGCTAGTCGAGCATTGAGTTCTACCACCTTTAAGGATGTCTTTCATATGACCTGTTTCACTAAACGTGTACACTTTACTTACTGCGGATTGAAACAAATAAACATGTTCTTCACAACATTATCACTGAGCATAAGATATATATACTAAGATTTGACCAGGTTTTGTTTATACTCAACATGTTGCCTCATGCTTATCGATAATTATCAATTTGCCATCACAACAATTATAAAGCCAAAACACTATGCCTGAGCTAAATTTAGTATTACATGAATTTTATCAAGAATCAAAAAACTTTTGTTTTGGCATACATAGTTATGTGTTTATTTTTGTTACAGGTTCGACTGCTAAAATTGAAAAATCCCTGGTCTCATCTGCGATGGCGTGGAAACTACTCGGAATTAGACACAAGACACTGGACTCCACATTTACAGCAGCTTCTGAACTATGATCCAAACAGTGCTGCACAATTTGATAATGGGGTTTTCTGGATAGATTACGACAGTGTTTGTGCATTTTTCGATGTCTTCTACATGAACTGGAATCCTGAACTTTTCAAATATACATACTGTATACATTCGTAAGTTGTGGTAATGTTTTATCAAATAATCATTTAACTTATTTGCCATTCTATTACCATCAGATAGTTTTTCACTATCAATTTCTAAATAATCTAGTTTTTTGTTATCGTTTGTAAATGTATTTGTTATAGCATTGCTTATAATTTGCCATACTTTTCTTACATCACCAATTGCATATTGTAGTTTGTTTTGAACAAATGTGTTTTTAAAGGCTTCTGCGATACTTGTATTGTTTGGATTTTTTTTTAGTCTTGACATATAACTTATCTCTCGCCTTTATTATTGAAATAAGTCGGTTATTTATCCAATTATTATTTTTTGTAGTTATAACTTCTGTTCACGCCATCTAAATCCTTTTGTGTCTGCATAGTCTATATTAAGTTGGAAAAGTCAAAAATGTTAATCTAAGATTTTGCTTGTTTTACACCTTCCATCTCAAGTAAAATAAAAATTCAATTTCTCATTGTAACACCATGTGTTCTTTCAATTTGTACTTTTTAACTGAAGTAAGTGTGAATAAATAATAATATTTTGATACCAACAATCTATTCCTGCTGTGTAAATCATTACTTTGATAGCAATGTGTGAAACAAACAAGTCGTTGGGATCTGCAGTAACTATGGTTTCAAAAACAGAATGACAATGCTGTTGTGGCATTCCTTCTTTACCTAAATAATAAATTTATTAGACAAATTTTCCAGTTGCTCTGCAATAAGTAGTCCAAAACATATTATGACACAAAGTTACTTCCAATATACAATTTTTAGAGGATAGACTGTATTAAGTACTGTTAATACCTTGCTTGTTAGAACAGCATATAAGGATTAATAAGTACAATTTAGAGAACAAAATTCATCACAATACAGTTTTCAGATCTGACGATCGTTTCGCTAACAAAGTTAGCGGCATCCGAGGGATGAATAAACTTTATTCAAGGTACATCGGGGTTTGTTCCAAAAACATGAATAAAATTGCTATAAAATCAGATAACTGAATATTATGCTCTTGAAACTACACCACCACTGATGTAATACACTTGGGCCACGCTGTCTCCACTGTTCAAGCACATGTTTAAGTCCTCTCTGAAATCAGGCACCTCAGCTGGGTCGTCATAGCCGCTTTGGTGTCCACCACGTCCCCAAATGTCACCACAGAAGAGCACAATTTTACACTTTACGATTAGAAAGTGGTGACACAGCGCCAAATCCGGCAAATAGGGCGAGTGATTGATAACTGTGATCTCTTTTAATGCCAAAAACTCCCTGATCACCAATGAACTCTAAGCGGGCGCATAGTGAAGGGTCCAACGGCCCACTTGCATCAAATTCTGATGAAAGCACAACACACAGGCTAGAAGATGTCCCAAAACCTCGACTCAAAAACTCCTTTTAATAGTTTGGCCAATTCATGGTGGACAATGCTTCGAAAAGAAGAAAATAACCAACATATTCTTGACATTTGACCCAGAATTCTGCTATTTATTTGTCCTTCACTCCATGCCATGTGATTTCAACTCCTCATCAAATTCGTAACACCATGATTCATCACTAGTGGTAACCTTGTCCAGGAAGTCAGAGCCAGCCCTCACCCAATCTTCATACACCTCTAGCTTGAAGCTTGAAAACCATTTTTGCACAAAGCTTCCTCATTTCCACATCTTCTATTAAAATTCTTCCGGTTGTCTTGCATTCATCTTCGATCACCATGACTGTTAACTGAGGATTTCGCGGAACATAATCTTACACTTATTCGACATTGTCATCACAACAAGAAGTGGATCATCTTTCACATCTTCCCAGGCCTCTCGAAATCGCTTTACTTACTTATCTATTCCGGATGATGTTTGTCGTAAGGATCTCATTCACAATAAAACTGGTCTTAGCGGTTGAATTGGAGAGTTGCGACTCTTATGCATACTTCTGGGGTATAGTTCATTATAAAAAGCAGTAAAAAACCGCTTCCATAAAGTTTTAAGGCATTTTTCACATATTTTTAGGACAAGCCTCATATTATAAATCCAGTAAGTAAAATATTTTTCTTTGTCCAAGAATTTAGACAAACAAATGCGTAACTTCATATTAGGTATTTTCTAGTTTGTAGTAAAAAAAGAACTTAATATATGCAGGGTTCCCACTCGTGTGGAAAACTGGTAAAACTGGGAAAAGTCAGCGAATTTGTAGAAGAAAAAATTTTGTCAGGGAAATCAGGAAAAAATTGGGAAAATGACCAAGAGTCAGGGAATTTTTGTTCCTGTCAGGGAAAAATTATTTGTTTCCTTTTCATTATAAATAATTAAACCAAGGTGTTTGCTTTTTGTGCAATTCTGAATCATTCATTTAATGATTTCTTTTTCCACAAAACAACAATTTATTTTTTTAATTTTGCATTCATTGGTTGCTTTGTATTTGAAATTGAAAAGTGTTTTCCGCCATGAAACGAAGACCTACTGTATTCTGTAGTAGTGTGTTACACATGTTGGGGGTAAATTATGTCAGATCAAAGTCAGGGAAATAGATTTTGGCATGTCAGGCAAATCAGGGAAAAGTCAGGCAAATTGATATGTTGTTTTAGTGGGAACTGTGATATGTGTATACATATATAATTTTAAAAACTTGAGCTAAGTGGATAATTAAGAAATAATATGTGTAAAAACTAGGGTAGAACATTTGATAAATTTTACAGAGGATGCAATTTTGATAGATTTATCATTCGTATAGCGCACATACAAATACTAAAAATTTATAGCTAATGGATCTCATGATCCGAGGCCAAACAACAACATAGTTGTTAGTAAATATTTTGATGTATAATTGTCACTAATTTAAAAAGATCTTGTTACTTATCTCTTTAAAATTCATAAAATATATTTCTTTTTTTTTTTTGTAGTTTTTTGAAGGCGGTTACTTTTTTTACGTCATTATTTCCCTATTTAATTTGTCTCTGGATAATTGTGTAACTTTTATACAGATTCTGGGATGCTGGATGTGGTCCAATCAAGGATTTATACACAGTGAGTGCCAACCCACAGTTTTCACTAAGTGTGAGCCCGGACACTTCAGGAGCAGTCTGGATTCTTTTAACAAGACATATTACAGATATTGATGATTTCAGAGACAACAAAGAATACATTACTCTGTTTGTATATAAGAACAATGGGAGAAAAGTGTATTATCCGTGTAAGTAGATTGGTAGATGCATTTATTACAATGTGTATACTTCAATACAAAGCACTATAGTGATATATGTATTTTGCAGTACTTGTTAGTATAAGAATTGTATTAGTTCTGAACTATGTAAAATACCTTAGTTTAGTCTTGAAAGAAGTTTTTAAATAGTAAAACCAAGTTGTGATGTCCGATCAGGCGCTTAACTACTTTGTAAGAAACTTTTATAGATACTAACTTTCGTCCGAGGCTTAGACTAATGACATTAAAGTCAGCCAACAGGAGAACATTACTAGATCCCTGAGAGGGGTAAATGCCCACAACTTCAAATTCAAGGTATTTAAAAAAATTCCTTGAACACTCTCTACGCATAACCTCTGACCGTTGTAATAGGAATAGAAAATCAGAGAACTGTATACCTAGTTTGGTACCTACGGAGAATATAATGCTTTCAAAGCATGCACATCATTAAAATGTTTACAGTTTCTGTACATAAACCCCCAAGATTTTTGAGGCTGAGTCTAGAGAATTGTTGGTTGGTTGTACACAGTATCTTGTTATGATCCAGATGTTGTAACATCTTTTCTTTACCAATTTAAATTACTATTTAACAAATGCGTCGACCCTTATGTGTAATGACTACGTTATTAAGTTTGATTAAACCTTGAGCAGGCTGTACCTCAATACTCCTGCCCATGTAATCTGTTATGTCCATAGTTATATTAGGGAGGTGCCATGAGTGACGTAGAGGTTCATATTGTTATCTCTTTCACCTGTGGCATAGTGGTAGCTAAACGCTGCGTCTATCAGTGGAGAGCAGTGTGATTCAGTGCTTTTATATTGCCTTAACTGGTCGAGGTCCGTTCTGCGCATGTTTGTGAGCATAAATTTCAAGAATGAACAGAGAACTTTGGTGTTAACGGTAGTGGCTCCTGTTTACCTCTTCACAGTACAATTATGTTTTGATAAACCGCATAACCCGCACAGATGCTTCACATCTGAACACTTTAATGAGTAATTTTTGCCAGTGACCATGGTATTTTGTTAATGTTGCCAGTGACGCCTCATGACCTATGCAAATTTTTATACTGGTGTTTTAAGTTACTTGTCACCTCTGTGACATCATTGTCTGTGATTAGGGCTCCTCAAGCCATTCCCGTATAGTCTTGTTAGACTGTGTATAACTTTGTAAACTTCAAAATGAGCTCACCAAAAAGTACTAAACAAGGAATGTTTAGGTGAGCTGTAATTACGTACCCATAGCTATTTCTAGCCAACTGTTATTATTATATAGGTCAATGTCATTTTAGCAGTGTAGTCAACTTTATATCTTGCTTTTCTATCTGATATAACAGTGATTATATGGGTCAAATCTGCTGCCGTGTATTATTGATTTTCTACTGTACCACCTCATATTTAAGCACGATTGACTTTTTAATCTATAGAAATACCGAGGTAGCAATTTTAATAGTTACTAAGACAGTTTAGTGCTGAGAACCCGTCTGGTTGTTCGGTGTAATTTGTTAATTAATTTTCTGGCAGCTTGTGTCAGGTACTTACTGTGGCAATATTGTTGAGTCACGGGGTCATAATAATTATCCTCTTAAGTAGTAATACAATCTTGAATCTTGCAACGGCTAGCGTACTAGTTGCTGGCACCTTCTACAATTCTCTGTGACTTGGATAAAACTCAGAGTATCATAGATCACCCGAACCACCCTGAGGTGTCTATGCTTGAGCATTAGCTCGGCTGTCGTTGCTTATAGAAGGGTTTATAGTGATTTCCACCTTGTAAGTAAAAAGCAGGTTTGCCCGGTAGCAATCTATTTATAATTTTATGATGAGCTTCATGCAAACAGCCGCCTGATGGTTATTAAGAATCCGTCCTTCGGGCGTAACTTAAAATGCCACTCACCATCAGACTCCGAGATATTATTTTACACAATTACATTCCTTGGGCGCCATCTTTGTTCCCTAGAAACAGGGCGAGGTAAGATCCCCGTAAAGGCTTCTGCTAAGACCTTCATAGCACACCACAAAGTACTGTTTAGAACAGCCTTGTCCTAGGATAGCTTAGTGGAGAAAACTATAAGCCAGGGGTCAATTGTTGTTATGTCACGTAGTGGTTATGGAAGCTAAGTAGGCTTTAATTAACTTACTTCCGGATACTGGCCGCTTTCTGAACCCATAATGTAAGCAGAAGTGTGGCAAATTGCTATTTTAATTTATTCATGCCCAGTCTAAACGTCTAAGGTTAACAAACATGCATAAGTGCATCTATATACTACTGGTGCAAGTGAGACACAACGAATTCATACAAATCCTCTTATTAATGCGCAATCTTTACATCTATCTACAATAGCAAACGCTTAAGATATTAAAAGCAATAAAATATAAAACGAAAACTTGCTACAGAATTGCGACTAAAATTTAGCCTTTATCTCACATCGGATGAGGCAGTTTTGATAAGGAAATCGTTACCAGTAAAATACAAACGTTAAATTATTGTTTTGGAATATAAAAATGTATGAATAAAAATATTTTACAATGTATCCGTTTGTGTATTCTTAGCAGCTAGATCAGTGAGGCGTTAACTAAGCATTAGGATAAGCACAATAATAAGCGGCAAGTGACACATGCGTGCCGTAAATTATACAGAACAGTGTACGAACATGGAAACCGCGACCTTCCTCTTTATTCCCTCCCTAATGTTCAAGAACCATGCGGGAATGATACACAACTTGGCTTGTCGGGTGTTCGTCACTAAAGGCGGGCATACACCAGTCCATACATCATCCCCTTGCTAGATTTTCCCCCGGGAAAACGTACCGCACCAAATACTTCTTTAATCAGATTTTGCTACCCGTTTATATTCTCTGTTATTTTTGATCCAACAGTTATGCACCATTTAGGAAGGTTACACAACTCGGTTTGTAGGATTTGCATCACTTAAAGCGAGTATGCCCCCAACCTGTACAGCGCCCTTCTGTTAAAGCACCCCAGTAATAATATGGCACCCCTCAAAAAAGTAAAAACCCTTTTACACCATAGTAGCCCTTACTGGAGCTGGGAGCAAACAATTCCTAATTTACCTGGTTAAATGCACGTAATAATATAGTGCCGCACAAGCGCCCTCAGTTCTGAACCTACCTAACAAGCCTACAGCTATAATTATTCCAACCGAATTCCAAACAACACTATAAAAGTCAATTTCTTTAATAATACACACGCTAAAGCTCAGGGCACGCAATGAATTTCACTAGCCTCACCTAGTCGCGATTTGACTGCTTCTTCCTGTTCTGTGTTAAAAACCTGATCGTCTAACACACCACAGACAGAAACAGTAACTGCATTCAATCAGGAAGGTGGCCATGCTTGAACACTGAACGCTCTCCAACCCGTTTACAATATAACACCACGTGTAATGTCACTGTGACCAAACCGCTTGTTTGACATATAGAAAATACATATATATATATATATATATATATATATATATATATATATATATATATATATATATATATATATACATATATATATATATATATATATATATATATATATATATATATATATATATATATATATATATATATATATATATTTAATTTGAATTTGTACTTTGCTGTTTTCTAATGCAGAAAAGGGCTGTGAGGGCACTGATGGGCTTGAAGCCTACCAACAGTTGCAGGGAGGCTTTTAGGCTTGAAGGAATTTTCACACTTCCAGCACTGTATGTGTTTAAGTGTGTGAAGTATGTGCATAATAACCTGGACAGATTTCCAACGAACAATCAAAAGCACCATTTCAACACCCGAAGTAAGGATAGTCTAAGAAGACCACTTCATAGACTGTCTCAGATACAGCAGGGAGTGGACTATTGGGGTCCTAAACTGTATAATAGGATGCCAGTTGAACTAAAGAACAGACCAATGCAGAAATTTCATAAGGCACTGAAACAGATCCTACTGAAAACACCAGTTTACACATTGGAAGAGTTCAAGATTCAGAGTGAACAAGTTTGACACTTTAAGGAGTTTTATATATCGCAGATATATAATCTGAAAAAAAAAAATTGTCGTGCCATGTTGCCCCAAAAAGATAAAACGCTTAAAACTGTGATAGTTAATTTAAACTTTTTTTATTTTTTTGACTTTTAACATATATTAATTTTATGTGTTATTTAATGTTTTGAACTATAATGATGTTTTATCTATACATATTTTATCAGGGTTTGTTTATAGTGTACGTGTTTAGCTTTGTTAGATTATATTTGTTGTTCTTTTGTACGTATTTTTTTTAATTGGCTTTGTTGCTTATATTTGCATGTGTCTAGGTTATTAGGTAGTTTTAGCATTTTATATGTTGACAGTGTTTATATTATCTTTAGTTTTGCGATTTTACGTTTTATATTTGAATGTAAAAACTTTAGTTTTGTTTGACACCCCATGTAAATCTTGATGGGAAATACACCATTACCTATTACCTAAACCGCAGCAAACTCACGCCTCATTACAATTTTTTGTGTTTATTAGACATCTCACAATGTTTTCTGAGGCTGGCTACCTTACCCGAATTGCTTAGGGTGTATTCTGACTGTGATTAGTATAGTGTACTGACGAGCTCTAATGAGAGCAAAACCCGGTATGTGTTTCTAACTACGGTCAGAATACATCTAGCCTTACATACCGATAATTTACAAAATTGTTGGTTGGTTGTACACAGTAGCTATTTATAACATTTTGTGTTTATTAGAGCTGCCATGAGAACATACTACCTGCATATGGTGGTTGGATAGCTTGTGAAGTATGCTCTAACCTCAAATGACATAATCCAAGTGAAAAATAAGAAGTTAACATTTTAAAGGACAGTTGTGATCTGTTAAAATAAGATAGCCCATCATGTTGATTTTATTAAAAATTACGTTGCTCAATATGGCGCCTTGCGCATGCGCAAACTCAACTCTCAGTTTTTTTTAGTTAGAAAGCATGTATCATACTCATCTCGAAGGGTAGAATTCAAATATGGTAACTAAGGCATGCACAAACTCAGCTTGTTTAGTTTTTGTTTAGATGTGAATGCCCATCATACTCGTCAGAATTCAAATATGCACAAACTCAACCTTTTTAGTGATATAGTTTGTTGAAAAAGCTGGATATGTTATAAAAGTCTGACATGTTAAAAATCCAAGATGTGTAAATGTGGCAGATCTCTGCTGGTAGACTGATGGCTCTAAAACTGATCGGAGGACCGGAGCTGGTGCCTATAGTAGCAGCACTGATGCAAGAATATCACCTAGCCTCGGAAAGTATGCAAGCATACACCACGCAGAAGTGTATGCCATCGAGATGTGTGCGAGGGAAATTATACAAAACCATTGCACACACAAATCAATAAAAATATATTCAGATAACCAAGCTGCTTAAAAGGCACCTGGTTCCTACCGTTGCAATTCAAAAACGGTATGGAGTTGTAAATCTGCTCTCTACGAACTAGAGAGCTGCGATGAGGTGTCATCGGGTCACTTTGATCTTGATGGCAATAGACCTTAACGACGCGGTTGGGGGACTGCTATAGTCCACTCACAATATAACCTAACCTAACCGTGGCAGCGATGCAGCAATGTAATAACCTTGAACAGTTTGCTCTGCAGCTGCAAGCTGCGAGTGACCTACAAAACACATTTTCAAGAGTATATTTCAGTGCTGAGGATTGAGTTAAAATAAACAGTTTATTTAGCATGTTAAAAAAGCCCGGTAGTGTTGTTTGTGAATATGGTGGATGGAGCATACACAAACAAAAATTTTTAATTTTTAGGGTAAAGGACCAAGTGTGGCACATTAAAATACTCTTCTCGTATCATCCGAATATGCCATTTTCAAATATCACATGCAGATGTACACTCACACATCGATTCTCGAATTGCTAATATCAAACTTTAAAATCTAAAAATAAAAGACTATAAACATAATTAGTTTGTTAGAATTAATAATACATAATATGTTTACATACTTAACTATTAAATCATTAGATAATAGCTCTGGCAATGTCACTTGGAGGTTTATATTCTAATACATAATCTAGTTTTATTTGAAAAATTATCTTTGCTCATAAACTCCACTTTAATGTCGACCGTTGAAGACTTGTCGATTCATTCTCGTGTTGGCAGTTGATTACAAATAGAGCTCGATATTTAAACTCTTCATAATTTAGGAGCGGCTCCAACATATTTTAATAACAAAAACTTTTTTTGTTAAATCTATGTACGTCTTATAGTCTTCAACCTATTTAGACCTTTCAATATCCATACTTCTAGGGATCGTTTTAATTATGAATTTTTTTACCAAAAGCTGTAGGACAAATAGATATAGCCGCTGGCCGACCTTAGTGGGGCACACTGTATACTCAAGTAAAAATATGACTCTGTACTAACTTCACATCTTCTAAAAAATAATTTCATATATAGCGCCTTTAACTAAATGTCTGTTTGAACGGGGTGTCACATCGCTTCTCTCTTTTCTCTTGCTTTCCAGAACTTTAAATAAAGAAAGTTTTACTTTTGTACCCATTGTGGCAACCAGGTGCAGAACAGTACCTTTGTGTATTAACTAAATTTCCCAGCTTAATAGAATGTGTCACTGTATTTATGTATCCATTGATTCCAGTCACTTGGAAAAGAAAAGCCTAAGGCTGAAAGCTACATAAAGAGCTGGGGGGCGTTACAATAGAACTCAAAGGTCATGGTGGCAAAAGCTAAATGGACAGCTCCCTTCCTTAATCTTTATACTATATACATCTAAATTTTTATTTAATCATTTTTATTATGTTAGTTCAGTGAGCCTTGCTTTTAATAAACTACTCAACACTCAAAGCGTTGCTCGCAAAAATTTTACTCTTTTTCATAACTAAGGTAACAAAAAGCATTACTTTAGTTACAGGTGTTTTCAGGTGAGAGTTTGAATGAGTCTCCTTTGGAAACAATCAATTTGTAATTGAGTTCTTTTAACGACAACTTTCGACCTATGCAAGCGAGAAACAATTTTTAGTGCCCACAATTAATGGTTCATAATCAACTTGATTTCCAGTCAATTCTGCTGTCGAAACAAAATTTTGAAAATGATTAGAATTTGGATCACTTTTGATGCCGTGCTGTATATTGATCATTCATTCTGCGTCGATTCTGTCAACTGATCGTGGTTGCCTGAAGCTTTGGTTTCAATATGAGCCCTCCATTACGAAAATGGGTTGGCGAGTAAAAAAGTTATACCCAAAAACAGAAAACTATTTTTTTTCCTCTAAATAAAAAGTATAAACGGAAAATTCAAACACCACCCTGTAATTTGGCTTCTATTCCAACATGTTTTTAGTTGAAATTTTAGAAATAAAATTTGTTTTTCAAGTGAGAGCTTCTTGGTGGTATAGTAAATTTTGAATGTTTTATTCAACACCCTGTATAAAATTTATGTGAATTACCTTATATTTTATAAAACAACGGGCTAATAATGAAACGATTGTGCTTGCAAATGCTTTCACGGCAATCGAATGATACATCAAATTTAAAAATGGTAAAATTTTTGTGAGTTGAGTGTTGAGTAGTGTAGTTTATAATTTTATTTAATAGCTCAAATTAAAATTCTCTCATAATTAATGCAGTGCTAATGTTTTTTCTAGATGATCCACCGCCTTTTATAGATGGGGTGAAAATAAACAGTCCACATTATTTATGCAAGATCATTTTGGGACCAGGAAGCAGCAAAAATTACACTATTGCCATATCTCAATATGAAAAATCTTCTACCATCTATTATACTTTAAGAGCATATGCCACTTGTCCTTTTTCATTGGGCAAGATTATCGATCCCTATAGGTTTGAGAAGCAGGTTAGTTTATTTTTTATCTAAACCCAATTTATTGCAATTTATATTATAAGAAGACAACAATATATTTCTACTCAAATCATTAATCGATATTCGCATGTACTTAAACCAATCACTTTATTGAAAAAAGGGTTAAGGGCTCTAAAATTGCTTCTTCTGAAGCATAAAAATATATGTGATTATACTATTCATCTAAGTAGCTGTTAGAGTATCTATAAATTCAGCATATACTTGTTTATCTTTACATAATCAGATCATACTACTCTCTCTCAATAACCTTAAAGTAAGTAGAAATTAACAGAAACACTTGGTAAGAACTTCACAGGAGATACTTTTTTAAGCTGAGATATACCATGTTTCTCATGATCATTCTTGATAAGTACTTGTTTATATAGTGCTCATCAAGAATGATCGAGAAACACTGTATCTCGGCTTAAGAAACTATGTCCTGTGAAATTTTTGCCAAGTGTGTCTGTTATTTTTTCTTACTGTAAGAATAGTTCAGTATGATCTGCGTGTGGTGTTTGGATTATTTATCAAATTAAAAAACAATTATTTTTAAGATGCGTTATTCACATATCTAAGCCAGTTGCACCGCTAGCCGCTTTCTCTTTGAACTTATCAATAAGCGAGGCTAAGATGTCATAGGACACAAGCCAATTGTATAATCACTAAGTGTCAGAACCTTCAGACCATAAATATTTAAATTACCACATAGTATTATATAATCATTTGATTATTTGAGAATCAATAGAAAATGTGAAAATAGTTTAAGTTTTCTTAATAAACTTACATCGAAATCTTAAACGTTTCAGAAATACAGGGTGTTGAAGTTTTATATTTTTCTTTTTATAAATTCCATGTCTCCTTAACTATATGAAATATTTTATTTGCATTTTGTAAAAGCTTTTCTCTTAATAAGATACATGTTCAATAATTATTTTAATTTTGCTACTTCAATCAGTGGCATAACCACGAGGGTGTGATTTCCCCTTTTGGAACAAAAGAAGGTACTCCAATGATTTCATTTTTTTTTTCATTTTTTCGTAAGATCAATCGTTTTATAGGAAAAAATGTATTAGAATTCGTTGCATTATCTGGAAAAAGACAAGTAGGTATCTTCTACCCATGCATTTCAAATCAATAGAATTAATAACAAAATCAATGTTAAAATTATTTCTTAACAGAACTTAAATTAATTGAGGAGCTGCTCAAAATGTTCACCACCAACTTCACTACATTTTTCGAATTATGAAACTCACAGCGGCAGATATCTTATTTCTACTTTCCTTCATCTCTTCACATGCTAATTGAATTCTTGCAATGAGCTCCAGTCTGGTCGCAACTGGTTCTACTTATACCTTGTCTTTCAAACAACCTCATACATAAAAATCAAGAGGCATTATATCAGGAGATCAACGTGACCATGCTACTGGAGCTAATTGCCCTATCCAATGCTCTGGGTAATTCTCATTGAACAATTCACGAACTTCTCGTCCAAGATATGCAGGAGCACTATCCAGTTGTATGCAACTCTCGTTGCTGATATCAATATTCATGTCATTGAGTGTGTGTGTGTGTGTTTATATATATATATATATATATATATATATATATATATATATATATATATATATATATATATATATATATATATATATATATTGTTACGACCCAAATGTCGTAACTTGTTTTTATTGTTAATCCGTCATCATTTTTTTAAAGTTTATTTCTATTTAATGTGTTCTCATACAAGTGAGTTATTTAGGATGACATAGACCATGTCTGTGTTCATCTATAATGATCATCGAGCAGGTGAAAGCTTCAGTATCCCTGCTCGTTTAAATCTATTAAGTCTACGATTAAAATACAGCGGAACTGGGGGTCATCTGCTGTCTTTCTATGTCTGGTGAACGGCTGGTTACATAGCGCAAAGTCGATCCGATGTCTACATGTTGGCATGACTAGGCGCATGTGCATGGAGTGATGGCGGAGGCCTTCTCCATGACGTTCGCTCTTCTGGTTTCAACTGTCGTAGTGTGGAGAGTACCATAGTGGCCAGGTCCGTTTTGTGTGGAGTAATGCCACCACGTTAAGTTGATAAAAACGGCGTTCTTCAGGGCAAGCTGGTGCTTCCATCCAGACTAGTGTGAATATGTTTTAGGGTCACTGCCATTCCAGTCTAGCAAGAGAATTGTGAGCTTAAATGGATCGCTGTTAGTTGCCGGTTGATTGGATCTGGTTCCACTCCTGGCCTTAGTTGCGATGGTGTAGCTGTCCAGTCGCCACAGATGAGTATTAAAACAACAACCACTGTATCATGGCATTTCAGTATAATTGTATGTTTTAATTAATGTGCTATTGCCACGTGCCGATATCCTTTTTGTGCCTGCGCTTATCTTTAATATCATTTGAACTAGTGTGACAGATAGCGCCTGTTAACGTCATTGCCGCCGATACCGTTGGTGGACCTAGTGGTCGTCACCGTACCCTAAATTACTGAGGAATATACTGAGTGCCATTGTGGCCAGTCATTGAGCTTCATTAACTGTTATTATTATTTATGATCATTGACCTATAGGGTCGTTCATGGCACTATTTGTTATTATTATTCCTGATTATTATTACCAGAGTTTTATTGAAGAAATGACAGTTTTCACCGAATCACCTCCTATTTATTCCCTACCCCCTGAAGATATCTTACCCAAAAACAATTCGAAATTTTCGTTTTTCTAGTGCTAACTGGATACCAAATTTGAAGATGATATCTCAATTCGTTCGAAAGTTATTGCATCTATTAACAGACAAATGTACATGCTGACAGACAAGAAAACTATCGCTCCAGAATCAAGTTTTGAGACTTTGCGCCGTTTTAGCAACAACAAAAAATTCGAAACAAATTCATTAACTAGTAACAATGAAAAAGCTGAGTATGTGGAATTGTTAAACACATATCGATATAAGGTTATTAATAAAATACAACCAACAAGAGAGACAGAAAACACTGCTACACTCATCGACCATGTCATCATAAATAATCAAAATAGACATATGAACATAAAATTCTCTGCATCCAGTATCGCTGATCATGCAATTCAGGAAGTAAAATTTAATGACATTCAATTAGATTATAAGAAAACTACAAAGGACTTGAAGCATTTAAATATTGAAAAGTTTAGGAATGGAGTAAAAGAAGAATTTTTGAAAACAAGCATATGTAATTTTTCACAATTAATTGAAGTTATGCAAAAACAAAAGGAATTAGCGACAAAAGAAAAAGTCTTGAAAACAAAAAATAATAAAATAAAAATAAATCTTTGAAAAAAAATGTTGTTCAAAATAAATTGGACCAATTTTGTATTTGTTGTATGTACAGAATCTATCATTAGCAAAATTAAAGACTACATACATAACTTTCGCAGATGACATGGTGCTGTTGTATTCGCATGACTCCCAGAAGTCATTGGAAAAAATAGTCAATGATGACTTGGATACATATTATAGGTGATTATTAAGTAATATGAAAATAAACTTAGATAAAACAATGTACATAATGTTTGCACAAAAAGGTAAATACATAAAATATATGAATACTAATATAAACATTCAAAAAATTAAACATGTAAATAACTATAAGTACCTTGGATTAACAAGAAAAGGAAAAAAATACATAGTCTGACAGGGGCCTTTAGAAGGTGTGAATATTATTTAACAGAGAGATTGAAGAGACTAATATATAATTCATTAATAGAACTACATATGGGATATATGATGGCTGTTTGAGCTTCAGTGCCAAAGGTGAAATTATAACAATTGCAGAGAACACAAAACCGGGTACTAAAAGTATTATATGGATTAAATTGGTTTTATCCCACTAAATGTTTGTATAAAACATTAAAGTTCTTACAAATTCATAACCTTATAAAGCACAAGTAAGTTTCAGGCTGGTAAGTGAGTGCCAAGACGAGACAAGCGACCTGGCTGGGCAGAATGTAGTCACCCTCATCTGGGTGCCGGGTCACTCGGGGGTCAAAGGCAATGAAGAAGCTGACAGTCTCGCGAAGAGAGGGTCAGCAGAACCATTTATTGGACCAGAACCGGTTCTGGGCGTGACAAAGAGCACAGCCAGGGGAGCCATTACGTCCTGGGTCAGAAACGAACACAAGGTGTACTGGGCAGACTGTCCAGGGCTCAGACATGGGAAGTTAGTAATTGACGAACCCAGTTCAAAGAGAGCTGTGGAGCTGCTAAATCTTAGCAGAGGACAGCTCAGAAACATAACAGGTCTCTTGGCAGGACACATGGCCGTCAAGAAACACCTGCATAAAATGGGGCGGTTCGAGGGGGACCTCACATGCACACTCTGCGGCGAGGGGGAGGAATCAGCCCAGCACATCGTGTGCGAGTGTAAAGCTCTGGACCGCAAAAGACAGCTGATCTACGGTCAGCCTAGACTGGAGACAAAGCAATATAAAACTTCACCCTACCAATTGCTGTGCAGACTAGTTCAAGGCACAGTGATTTTGGAATGGGTGGAGTAGAAAAGACTAAGGGCATGCACAATAAGCCAAAGGCTGTAGTGCTATCGTGGCGGCAAAGACGCAGACAAGCCCTGAGGGAGAAAAAAAAAACCTTCTAAAGCTGGAAGAAGGTAAATTAATTAGAGGTGTGCGAACCCATGTTTTGTTCGAACCGAACTATGAACGAACCCAAGAAAATATGTTGCCTCGAACTTCGAACCTCTGAAATAGTATGTCTAAGGTTCACAGTCGAACTTCGAACTTCTTAGAAATTTAAAATCGAACATCGAACTACCCAAAATTCTTCAGTGTTCATATATTATTTCCTTAAACACAAAATTTAGGAATATTGTACCATACAATATTTGATATGTGAAAGATTCCGATTCTTTTAACAAAAAGGAAGAGTTCGGCTAATTTGCAGGTTGATTGGGTGAAAATGCCTTCTGGTGCTGATGGTTTGGGCTCATGGTGAAATAAATCATGTTGAAACCAGTGTTTTCCAAAGTCAATCTGCAATTATCCTCATAAATTCTGAAAATTTACGTTACCGATCGCTTTCGAACACCGCCATCATAATGTTGTTACTGAAAAAGGTGTTGGGAGGCTAAGATATATAAGAAAAATAATTCTGTTATTGTTAATGGCTCCGTCGTGTCTCAATGTGCCCACCAACTGTCAAAAATATGCATGAGTGAAATCTCATAAAATTACGCTATCCACTCAATGAGACCGATAACGTGTTTAAAGCGCCGCTACCGAGTTAACGGGGCCGCAACTTCGCTATCTTTGGCAGCATTCAATGCCTGTAAAGTTAAATTTCGAAGCATTTTTGAGCAACGAACTTCGAACTATTTTGGAGAATTGCATATTTCGAACTTCGAACAACTTCAACATCGCTAGTGCGAACATATTTTCGAACCGAAGGTTCGGTTCGAGTTCGGGTTCGGTTCGAAAATTCGAAGCTTCGCACACCTCTAAAATTAATGTATAAAATATGGAATAATAATAAAAAACGAACATTAAAGTGGCAAAGAGTGATGAAGTGCATATGTATTCAACAAGACAACGGGCAGACCCACCTGTAGTAGCATCAAGAACAAATATAAAACCCAACAATTGGATTACGAGGAGCATAAGATTATTTAAGACTATTGCAGAAGAACTCAGAAACATACATCAGATGCAAAGATTCAAAATGAACCTAAAAAGACATTAATTAAATGGACAAAATAGTTTCCAGTTATAGAGTATATAGTTTCTAAAGTACCTACTTGACATTGATATAGTTTAAGTTTAGTTAAGTTAACCTAAAAATCATATGTAATTTTATGTTATTAATTGTAGACCCCCCATTCATGCCCTACCCCCTAAAGCGATTTTACCTAAAAACAATCCGAACTGTTCATTTGTCGAGTGCTAACTGTATACCAAATTTGAAAACGATATCTCATTTAGTTCTAAAGTTATCGTGGCTACAAACAGAGAGACGTACAGACCGACAGACAAAAGAAATGTTCGTTCCCAAATCATGTTTTGTATATGTTTTGATACTTTTTGCGGCGTTTAAGGGAAAAAAAATTTGTCACCGATGCAATACTTCCACACGTGACGATGTGGAAGTAATAGCTAGTTTGATAGAACAGTATTTTTCACTTTAACATAATTAGATTAACTGTGTTGATAAAAAAAACTAAATAAATAATTGCCTTAACTGATGCTTCGGTCTTGATGTCGGTAAGAATAATACAGTCAACTCTTTTCTTATAACTATATGCTTATGTTAAAGCTACTTGCAATAACTGTGACAATGCAAAGAGAAATTTAGAAAAACTCTTATAATTAAAATTTAATAAAATCATTCCCCCATAACTTACGTAAAAAAGTGACTAAAACATTTACAATTGTAATTAGTAAGAGCAATGAAATATAATGACCTAATTGGTTCTACAATAAAATAATTACACCGATTTTAATTGATAGCGATTCTGATACCGAAACTAAATTACCTAGATGCCTGATTCCCTCTTTTAAACTTAACTCTTTTATCCTGTTAATGTAGGTATTTAGTAGGTTTATCTATATATAGTGGCAACGACGTATGATGCCGGTATCCACTGTAGATTAGGAAATATATACAATAAGTAGCTGATACCGCTGTAGTCTGAATGATCAATATATGGACAGGAGTTCATATGCCCTGTTTTTAAAAGGAGTTCATAAACGGTGGAGAATGGATGTTCACAAAAAAATGTTTGCTAATTAAAATTTGATTTGCTAATTTACATTACTAAAAAAAATAACATATATGAAGAAAATTTTATATATTCACGTTAATTCTGGTGGGCGCCATATAGCTTGTGTTTGTACTGGTGCCATATCCACCGCAGGATGTGTATATATATATATATATATATATATATATATATATATATATATATATAT
The DNA here is from genome assembly GCA_964006375.1 of Tillus elongatus. Taxonomy (NCBI): domain Eukaryota; kingdom Metazoa; phylum Arthropoda; class Insecta; order Coleoptera; family Cleridae; genus Tillus; species Tillus elongatus. The sequence goes on along the minus strand of OZ023268.1, from coordinate 74,302,766 downwards.
ATATATATATATATATAATATAAAAAAAAGTTTTTACCAGCAATGAAGATCCAGTGGAAATATTAGTAAAGATGATACAAGTGTTGTTAAGGCGTCTCGTCTGGAAGATTAGACCTCTAAAATTTACATATTTCTTAGTAACTGTCTTTGTTATGATATCTACCATCTGTACACTGTAATTTTAAACATGATTAGGAATAACCCAACAAGGGTCATTTCTTGTTAACAATTGACGACAGGCATGCCAACCTATGTCAGGTAGCTAGGTAGAAATATTCAATATTCATAAAAGGCAGTTCTTCTGTAAACTCGACACAATCAACACCCTTTAGCATATTCATTTAAAGCAGTTATTCTGTAAACTCGACACAATCAACACCCTTTAGCATATTCATTTAAAGCAGTTCTTCTATAAACTCGACACAAGCATCACGCTTGTGAGCATAATCAATAATCATTTTAGTAGTTTTTCTACAGACTCGAGACAAGCACCACGCTTGTCATAGCATAATCACTAATCATTTCGTAGAGTTCTCATGAACTCTAAAGCATACCATAATATTAGTAACTTTGTATAAGTTTAACAGTTTGTTATTAAATGTTAAGTGTTACAACATCAGCGTTTAATTTAACACAACATAATCAGGTCCTTCGAGCTATCAAGAAACAAAAACATATAAAATGTGGTACATCAGTACAAAACGTAATTAAACAAGTGTTTTTCTAATTGAAAATTTTCAGAAATTTTGGAAGTGGCTGTTCTGAAGGTTTTTGACATTTTTATTTGGACATTTATATTAAAAATTGTCATATCGAAGCAATGCTTCTATGTAAGATATTACCATTACTATCTACCATATGATTACTAATAAAATCATGAAAATTGTCGGCTTCAGCCTTGAATACCACAAAGAGTGTTATCTATGATGCCGGACCAAATAGTGACACTAAATTCTTGTTGAAGTAGTGTTGCCCAAATTTCGTGGGGATTTTCATGTGCCCAAAGGCGTAAATTATGATAATTAACTACTTCTCTTCTAGTAAATGAATTTTCATTGGTCCATAATATTTTACGACGAAATTCGGGAGCCCTTTCTATAGAATTTAACAGTCACTGACAGAAATTAAATCGTTTTTCGGCATCACCTTGGTGCAAATTTGAAACTGGTTTCAATTAGAACGCTTTCCTATGATCTCTATATAAAACTCTCAGTACTTCTGATTTTGACACCTGCAATTGCTGAGATGCTCTGCATGAACTCAGCCTATTATTGTCATTAAATGCTCTGAGGATTATATTTTCATTTATTCTGATTCTCCTGTTTTCATTTATTTTACCCTCATGATTTTTCAAAGTACATAAACGAAATTTACGATGTACATTAATAAACTTGCCTTGATGGAGTTCTTCTGTTTGAAAAAGGCCTATGATATTCCTCTGCATCTGCTTGGGCCTACTGACACAAAATCCATATATGGAAAGAATATGTGCATATTCAATATATGTGAATATTCTTGGCATAACTGTAAAACTAACAATAGCAGAAAATAACTTGTATAAAGCATAACATGGAATCAACCGACAGAATTTTTAGAAAGGCGTGATTTGAAAGCCTACTAGAACAAAAACCAACTACAACAATATCACAGGACATGATGTTATGAAAAAACTCCAGTGGGACTTTTCACTAGCACATTGACTGCAAGTTATGAAAAAAAATATAATCATTGGCGGACATTCTTTTGTTACTAATGCGGAAATCACACCCTCGTGTTTACGTCACTGCTTGAAGTAGAGAAATGAAAATAATTATTGAACATGTAACTTATTAAGACTAAAGCTTTCACAATGTCAAAGTCTATAAAATATTTCATTTAGTTCAGGAGACTGAATTTGTAAAAAGAAAAATATGAAACCTCACCACATTTCTGAAAAGATTGAAATTTCGATATAAGTTTATTAAGAAACCTCAAATTATTTTCACATTTTCTGTTGATTCTTCAATTATTGAAGATAAAAGCTGAAGCATCTGTATTATTAGTACATAGTACTACTGCTTTGTCACAATGTGGCTTCTTTAGGTTCCAAAGTGAAAGTAATAAAAATAGTAAGCAGGAGTATTGGGCATTTTATATGCCAATTGACAAAATTTATTTCTAAACACAAACAGATGTAAAGACCTTTTCTTTATTTCATTTAAGAAATTATGCACACATTTTAGTTTAACAGCTTCAAAACAAATAGTGAAACTAAGAGAATGCCTTATTATATAACATTTAGTTTTTAATGAACTTTTAATAATTTAAGGTAACTGGGGAATGGAAAGGGCCAACAGCAGGTGGCTGTCCAAATCATCCTTTAACATACAAAAATAATCCTAAATTTAAGCTTGTAATTGATTCTGCCTCAAATGATAACCAACTTTTAGTTGAACTGAAGGGACCCAAGGTTTATCAGATAGGTATTGAAGCCACAATTATTCAGCTAGATGACCAAACAATTACAGCACCATTCAGGAGTAAATCATCAGGCCCATATAGGTAAGATACTTTATTCGTTATCTGCAATAAAATATTAATTATGAAAACTGGAATACAGTGAAAGATCTCTTAAGCGAACACTCATGGTACCAATTTTTTGTGCCGTTATTGGAGATCTGTTCTTGTGATAATTTTTTCAGCTACCAAGTAAATATTGAATTTTGAATTTTTTCGTGCGTGTGACAAATAAGTTAGTTGGTTGTCTAAGTCACAATATTGATAGGTTTATGCAAATAGAGTAATCAAAACTTGTAAAGATAACATTGACTACTAAGATTTTGACATAGCAAAATAGTTTTGCTTCCTTAATAAATTTATCCATCAGCCCCATTAAATGCATTTATTTATCAAAATTCGAAAATCATTTAGTAACACATATAAGTACACTTGGAGAACGCAAATCACCACACCACATTTTAAAAAGTCTGGACACAGCAAGTGCGTTATGGTAGTGAATTTTTTTATTATACATATATGTATAAATATATGTATAAATATTATATATATATATATATATATATATATATATATATATATATATATATATATATATATATATATATATATATATATTTATTTATTTATACATATATGTATGTATCCGAGCGATAACTCAAGAATAAGTTGATTTGAACTAAACTTAGCACATATCTTCATTTTATTAAAACCGCAGTCAAGTTCGCTAGCCAGATTGGTCGGAAAGTTGTTCTAAAAAAAATTTTTTCTGGAAAAAAACATCTTAACAAATAACAAAGTTATTTTGATGAAGGTAGGTATGTGACCCTGGTCTTTACCTTACTAGTTACTAAAATTCAACTACACTTGTAGCAAATTGAGTTATTCAAATTTGAAGCATTTAATGAAAATTCGTTACCATAACGCACTTTCTGCGTCCCGAAATTTTACATAAAGTTGTTGTCTAGACAGATGTTTCAAAGGGTACAAATTGAGTAGGTAGCGCTGTTGTAACACCAAACCAAAATAAAACATATAAACCTCCAGACTTCCGTAGTATCCTTACAGGAGAGCTTTATGCAATTTGTCAAGCAGTTTGCGAAGCTACAAAAATTCAAGAAACCGTTATAATATGTACTGATTATCTGTCCTCAAAACAAGTCATACAGCAATTATACAAAAAAATTGGAGTATCAAAAAAAAATACAATCAGCCATAAACACTACAGAAACAGACATATTTATTATGTGGATACCTTAACATTGTGGGATAAAGGGAAACGAACAAGCTGACAATTTAGCAAAACATTCAGCCACAATTCAAGAAAAGCGGGTTACTAAAATTTACTTACCCGAAGACCTAGTAGCAAAATATAGAAACAAAGTGCACACAAAAATGGCAAGATCAATGGAGCAACTGCAAAACAAAACTGCATGAAATAGAAACATCTGTAGCTTTAAGAAAAGTAAATCATCTTTAAATATAGGCAATAGGTTATTGCTAGAAGAATCAGGATTGGCCACACTTTGTTAACACACAAACATCTATCTACTTGAGAAACAAGAAACACCACAATGTGAAATCTGCGAAGTTATTTTGAGCATAAAACACATTACTCCAGTGTCCCAAATGTCACCACACAAGATCACTTCTTCATTTTCCAGGCAGCCTCTCCAGAATCCTGAACACGAACACTAATGATTGAAAAAAGTGTTTAGTTTCTTGTATACAGGAAGTTTATTCAAACTCATTTTAAACTATACCTTTGTTGTTATTGTATATATGGGTGTGTGTGCCCGCGCGCGCGTGCATACACGTGTGTGTGTGTGTGTGCATGTGTATACAGTGTGGAAAAAAGTGGGGACTACCGCTAATAACTAAGTTAAAAAAGACCCTCTAACACGTCAATTTAGTTTTTAAATAGCTAGTTTTTCAATCTAATTCATTTGTTTTTTCATTGACAGCTGTCAAAACTGTTATCAACATTTTTTAATTGCAGTATGCAGCCTGTGGTACATCATTTGGAAGCTCTTATTTTCGCACAGTATGCTTCTAAATTTTGGCACGATTATATTAAGCATTTTCAAAATGAGGACTTTTTTTCAGAAAAAAATTTTAGAATCCACTAAGAATACATGACTAAATTCTATGATTTTATTTCTTTAAAAGTAACTATCAAACATGGTTTTAAATTATCAGTTGCACTAAAGCAAAGTAGTACTAGTACTATTATGTGACATAATTAAACATAAGAGGAACACAACAAACAAAATATGTATATCAAATGGAATTAAATAGATAAATACAAATAACAATAATAAGGATGACCTGCGATTGATAAATGAATAACTTATTTTAGTAAGCGCTGAAAGTGTGGTCCATTAACTACATAACAATGTCCAAGTCTAAAAACAAAGTCTTCTTGAACATCAGCAGGTATATGATTCACTACAGTACCACCAACCACGCTCACATTGCAAGCAGTAACCTTTACAAATTAAGAATACTACTAATATTTCTGGGAGAGCAAATATCTCTTAAACATATTCTTGAATGCACCGTTTGTGAGATTCAAACATGCACCAGGTAATGAATTATATAGTTAAACGGCATTATAAATATAAGTTCTTTTAAACATTGCGTAGTCCAATGATGTGAAATCGTTAACCGATATGGTTATCGAATATTGACATCATGGGCACTATCTCTGAAGGCGAATTTTTCCTTGAGAGAAGATGGTGATGAATGACCATTTATCGCGGCCAAAATAAATTTGCCAAGATGTAGTTTTCTTCCATGAGCCATTTTTACCAATCCAAATTCCTATCAGTATGTGACACATGATCCCCACCACGCAATCCAAATATTAATCTCGAACAATAATTGTGAACTACCTGTATGTGAATCCTATCCCTCGTATGATGGCAATGTCCGTAAACGAGATCACAATAATTAAAATTAGACAGCACAAGTGTCTCACAAACGTGTTTACGTAAGTGTGTGTTCAATATATGTCTGTTACTGTACAACAATTTCAATGAAACAAAGCTCCTCTGAAGCTTCCTCTTGACATGCTGCCTAAACCTAAGGTCTGTATTGAAATTAATGCCCAAGTTCACGGCAGACTGACAAAATCAAGATGGGTACCATCAGTCACACGAGATGTTCACATTTCTTTACTGCCAAATATCATCACTTTCTATTTAAGAGGATTAAATTTCATGCCATGCCCTTCCAAAAGGTTCCACAACCGCAGCAGCTCGGAATTAATGACCTCTGACGCGTGAAGAGCATCTAAGCTTCCAAAATCAAACTGTAGCTGTGTATCATCAGCAAAGGTTTAAACTCAATCGTGCTCAAGAAACTGTAGTATGCTATATGTATACACGCAAAACAAGTATAGGCCCCAAAACGGAGCCCTGTGGTACACCCAGGAGAATAGTCACCTCATCAAACCAGTGTGGCAGTATATTGTTATCATTAATGTAGCGGTATAATTGTTTATACAGGACCTTTTCAAAGATGTTATAGAGCACAGGCAGTATACTGACAATTTGGAGATCAGAAAATTTACTCTGCATTGAATTCTCTGTTAGCAGTATACCAGTTGAAGTCTTCCAGGAGGAGGGGAAATAACTAGTTTCAATACAGCAGTTGATAATGTGATAATTAACCAGTTCGCTACAATCCGTTGTGTCCTCTGCATATGTGCTAAAGTACCATTCGATTTCATCCGGATCCGACAGATGCTTAGGCAAAACAACCTCGGGTTTTGATGACATACTCATCTCACTCAGGCCACGCAACAACTGTTAAAAATCTTAAAATATCCCTGAACACACAAGTAAACAAGATATTTGTGTTTACCGCACCTGACCAATGTCAACACAGTGTTTCTCAACCTTATATATTTCTCCCAATCGTAACCTCTCCCTGAACTCGTAAATTCACGGAGTGCTCTATCTCTGAGTTTCATATGAAACCTAATACTAGGAGAGCTAAGGAGCTCTGGACTTAGTTACTTTAACCTATCTCAAAGGAGCATGGATGTGAAACAACGGCATACAAAAGAGTTTAACATTTTGATCTTATTTTCAATGCTAGGTTCAAGTATCAAATACTGCCAATTCAATGACTGCAAATCGTGATTAAATAATATATAATCAAAGTTTCAAAAATTTCGATAATTCACAATCTTAGGTTGGAAAGGTATCTTTTGAGCTTTCAACACACAAAAAATCAGCATGATGGTCAGATATACTATCTGCCGATATGCAGCCAGCCTCGACCACAATAGTTTTATCAGTAATAAATATACAATCCAGTAGAGTGCTGGTAGTATTGGAAATCCTAGTGGGCTCTTTAATAAGTTGATTAAAGTTAAAGCAATTAAAACAGTCAGATAAAGGGTTACCGACATTGAGCAGATTAACATTAAAATCCGCAGCACAAACAACCTGATCAATCCTGAGATAAACTAAATCTAGGGTGTTATGAACATCATTAATAGATAAATTTAAATTAGTTTTGTGCAGCTGATAAAACACTCAATGCCATAAGATCTACGATTCAGTGTAAGTTCAATAAATAAATAATCAAAAGAACAACTTCTTCGCAATCTACTTTCGTCACCCGGCAACTAAAGCAATTTCTAGCATAGATGAGTACACTGTCGCCACTGGTATAGAGGCTATCACCTGCAACCTGGAACGGATCCGTCACCACATCACCAGACAGCTACATCTCAGTCAACAAAATAATATCAAACTTTTTATTTTCAATCAGCGTTTTAATATCATTACATTCAAATGTCCCAACTGCATCTCATCGCAGCGTCTACAAAAGACAGAATGCCTCAGAAACACAAAGCAAACATATACATGTAAATTGTAGCCTTTACGATGCCTCCCAAACACAAAAAATACTCATATAATACAAAACTAAAACTATATTATAAACTAAAATACAAGAAGGGAAACAACGAAAAATAAAAGAAAGTTACTGTAGTACCTAATAACTTCTTATAAATGAAATGAAAAAAAATAAAACTATATATTATCTGCTTTATTTCTCCGGTGATCATGTACGTACAGGAACCAGTTTTCGCAAGATCGTCATCCCCATTAATCGACAACCTGGAGTCATTGTGGCAGCAGAATATACGACCATTTAGAGTCCAGGTGTTTTGTAGACCAACTATCGCTGCCACGCTAAATGTATTGTATTTCTTTGGCGTAAGCTTCTCTTACCACGACTTTAGTGGTTTATTTATTCTCGAAGATCTTGTCTTTCCACTATTTCTCACATAATTCGACTAACACTGGTAACGGCTTGTTACGTGTTTGGGCCCAGTCTTAGGCTTTATTCAGTAACATCTTGCTATATAACCGTCATTGAGTTTGATCTTCATTTTATTATTGATGTCACAAACCGTCTTGTTTATACTCTCTCGTGGAACATCCTTGACGCTGTAGATTCTCAGGCTTGAGTTTTTTGTGTGCTGCTCGTAGTCATCCATTTTTACTTGCAGCCCTTCATTATGTTGTTTTTATCTAGTTGCTTACTTACTGAATTCATTATATTATGTTCTAGTGTAAAATTTTGCTTATATTACTAGCTATGTGCTTCTTTATTTGTAAACACTTTTCGTAAAGAAATTATCCGTTTATTAAATAAATAAATATATAAAAAATTCACCCAACAAATCAAGCTCCCTGCAGGAGGCCATATTTTTCAGGGTGAAAGTTGGTTTGGCAAGTGTACTGCCATCTGAGTGAAGTCGCTTGCCCGTTTTAAAGCTCAAAGAGAGATAACCTCTGTCCAAGTTCGTCTGCACCCGACATCCGTCAGTGTTTGGCTCAAAGTGGTATCATGAAGTCTTGCACCCGAGCAGCATCCAAGCGAGGTCGTCTGCCCGTTTCGAAGCTCACAGAAGAGGCCTCAATGTCCAATTGTGATCCACCTCTAGAGATCTCAACTTTCCTCTGGGTTCGTCAAGACCCGACACCCACCAGTGCTAGACTCGAGATGACATCCTACCGAGTCCCGCTCGCGAGCATCACCCAAGCGAGGGCGTTTGTCAGTTTCGAAGCACACAGTAGGGGCCTCAAAATCAAGGTGTATACCACTCTTCAAAGATCTCAACTCCCTCCGGTCATTTAGACACCCGCCAATGCTTAACCCAAGGCGATATCATCTGGAACCCCGCTCACGAGCAACAATCAAGCGTGGTCAATTGTCCATTTCGAAGCCCACAGTGGAGACCTCAAAATCTGAGTGTATATCACTGCCCCAGAGATATCCACCTCCCTCTAGGCTCATCTGGACCTGACCCCCGTCAGTGTTTGAGACTCCAATTAGTCGCCTCCTACCACAGGCATGGTTTACCTTGGGCATTTTATTTTAGTGTGTCCCCATACCAACAGGGGACGTCCTTGTGTAAGGGAGATAAAATTATTAAATTTCAAATGTTTGTCAGCTTACTTGTCTAATTGTATAGCTGTGGTTTTGATAAAAAGAAAACTAGTATGTGGTATATGATGGTCCAACGTCACCTGACCTACATGTTTTTAGGTCTCAACAAGAATTTATTATGGAAAAGAACTTATTTTCCAGCAAGAAGTGTATGACAAAGTACCCAAAAGTAATTTTATAAATTGAGATTCGGTGGTTCAGTCTAGCTCCAATTATCCATTAGTAGAGTGGTTATTATTTTATGCACATTGCCTTGTTGTCCTATATTACACTGTGGAAAATGGTCATGAGATAAAACATCTTTGTTGTTCAACTGAATCGTTTTAAATACGTAATCATTATTTTTAATATTAGTGTTAAGTTAAAGTACATATAATGGTTATATTTTCCTTTTCTAGATCTGGTTATGTAATACTACTGTTGGAAAACATACCTGCTGGAGTTTTACAAATTATACCTTCAACATTTCTGCCAAATCAAGAGGGTCCCTTTATTTTATCTGTGAAATCTTCAGCTTCGATACAACTTGTTGCTGTGTAGTCAGTTCTATTTTTCACAATTTAATAGTTAAAGACACATGCTTATAACTGTGATTAAGATGTAATTGTTTTAGTATTTTATACACAGGTGTTCATAAAATAAAACACACAATGCACCCTGGTGAGACCACTCTTAGTGTAGATAAGAATTGAATATAAAAATATCATACTTTCTTTATGTATATATAAATTTAGCAGAGTTTACCAGGCACCAATAGTTGAATAGTTACGTCAATCTATACGTTCACCAGTCCCGCTGAGTTTCTGCTGGAACTCAACTGCTGCCAATTTGCCAAAGCGGAATCACAGACAAACATCATAAAATAGTGCTTGAAGTCAACACTGTGTTCATGAGTCTCCAACCCCTAAAACATATTGTTAATCAGCAGATAAGCTGCTGGCTGGTGCCAATGTTGTCAATGAAACACTATAGCCAGTGACCATCGAGAGTATGGTAATTGCCTGTACAATGGGCGAGTTCGCCAGCCGCCAAAAGCTGCCAGCAGCAGCATTGTTATGTCAAAAAATGTTGACAAATGTAAACAGTTTATCAACATTTTTTGACATAACAATGCAGCGCTGGAAGCTACTGGCGCCTGGTGAACTAGCCCAATGTGATCTATTTGTCTATGATGGTTAGAAGCCAATTTTTAGTTCTGCTATCCCCACAGAAAGTGTGAATTTAACAGTGAGGAAGAGTAAGACGATGTATGTAAGAAGACTATATAAAACATAAACTATGTTCACACAATACGTTGGAGCTTACTTAAGCTACCTCCTCTGCTACGTCCATATACATTGCATGTGTATTCTTGAAAATTATTATGCAGTTTAACAAATCACACTATAATAAACAAGACCAATCAAAAATTGCAATGACTGTCAACTGACAGTTCTTTTTAACTTTTTTGTTTTTAATGGGTTTTTTTTTTTTTGTAGTAGTAGCTGGTTTTTAATATTTATTTTTTGCTGTCAGTTTTAGTATAGTTGCGATTTATTTATTTAGTTATCGTAGAGTTGGGTGAGTTGGGACAGTGTTGCAACCTGTTTTAACTTTTTTGTTTTTAACGTGTTTTTTTGTAGTAGTAGCTGGTTTTTAATATTTATTTTTTGCTGTCAGTTTTAGTATAGTTGTGATTTATTTATTTAGTTATCGTAGAGTTGGGTGAGTTGGGAGTGTGTTGCAACCTTCAGATTTGATATTTTTTAATTTAACATGCTTTTTGATGAAATTTTTTAGCCATTTTACGAGTCTGTGTTCATACTAATGCATCTCAAACTTTCAAGTGTAATATTGACTAATTTCTTTAAAAAAAAGTAACTGCCCTAAGTCACCCGCAGGGTTGGGTGACTTGGAACACCCCTTAATTTTTATATAAGGCGACTTGGGAGAAGAAAAACATTGTACTCACGCCAATTAGCTTAAAACGGGATATATTTTCAAAAACCACAAAATGCTGCTTTTTCAGAAAAACATATTTTTTTTAAATCCCTGCAAAAATATAGGAGATGTTCTTAATACATTGAGTACCCAGTACAAGCTGTCTTTAGAACTTAAAAATAATTAATTGATACCTTCCAACAAACTATGCCACTTAGACTATTTTAGAGCCCATTTATATAAGGCTAGATGCATTCTCGCAGAATGCATCTAGCCTTACATACTTTGTCCCTATATTGGGGTAGAAATGGGCCAGGGCTGATAATTTTCTAAATTGTTAGTTAGTTGTATACAGTCTCTATTTTTTTAACACTTTGTGTTATTTGGAGCTGGCGTGAAAACATATTACTTGGTTCCGCAACTAGGTGGCGGCACGTCCACTACTCACTTAGTGAGCCCATTTATAACTATAAATTTCCACTGAAAACATATGTCTTCCACGCTTTACGAAAGTTGGCTTCAATCGTGTTATCATATGAGATTCCCTAACATCAGCAATGTTCAGAATTTCTGAGAACACATAGATGTTTGTTGCATTCGAACTCTTTCTCAAAAAGCTGCGTACGTATATTGAGTCCAATTTGATTTCTACTATCTGTCCAATAAACTTCTTCTGGGTTTTTTTATTGCTTGGAGCCGTGTATGAAAATTCAACAAGAACAAATCATTTACTCTTTATTCTTTTAAATTTATTGCTATATCCTCTTCCTCAAATATTTTCGGAGTGTCTGACATCCTGGACTGGATAATTGCATGAATCCAATTCTGTGTTGGACTTTGGATTCAATAATTGCTTGGTAATTTTTTTTTTTTTTCGTAGTTTGTTTCGATGTTAATGGGTGAAGAATATCTGCTTCCACAGTAACATAGTTTTGTGCACTATTTGGGCGATTTGAAGAATCCTCTGTCACGCTAGCACCTGCTAAAATGTTTATTTTCTTTTTCTTTTGCCTTTGTGACTGCTTCTCTTTAGCAAAAAGATTATTAAACAAAATTTCAAACGCATTATCGATTATTAGCATGTTATCTTCTAGTTCTGCCATTTCACAGAGTATACATCTCAACCCGTAGTTTCTGTCGATAGAATAAAGCCCACTGCCCATCTGCTTTTAATGAATTTTCTTTTAAAAATTCACTAATGAGATCACGACTTGAATTTTGAAAAAATTTCTTCAAATGAACGCAAACTAGGCCTCTTAGAACACCTATCCAGGGTCAGTTTGAATGTTTATATGTTTATATATAACTCACAAATAATAGGCCAATTGTGATCAAATTTGGTGAGTGCCTTCCTTTTGCAAGTGGCTTCGATTAGTTCGTTAGCCAGGAAAATATGGCCAGTTTTTCTTGGAAAATTTTGCGTTTTCTTTCAGAAAATGTTTATATCTTCGGAAATAACAATGTTAGCGCAACCAAGTTTGGTATGCGGGTTAATATTATTAAAAAAACTCTGGACGCAGCAAGTGCGTAATGGTAGTAAATGATCTGGCACCAAATATTTTTTATTACTTTTTTTCTTGTAACATATAAATCTAAATTTTGGTGTATATTTTGCTTTTGATATCATAAACCTACCTACCGTATTTGGTTACCATAGGTTTTTTATTTTTTGAGATACAAATTTTGTCCGAAATAAAACTCAAAATTTTCCCAGAGAACCTGGTACGATTTTCCTGACTAACAAACTTATCCAAGCGACTTACAAAAGGAAGATACATGCCAAATTTTATCAAAATCCGCCCCTTATTTTTTGAATTATCGGTGTGATACACACGCACGCACATATATATATATATATATATATATATATATATATATATATATATATATATATATATATATATATATATAGTAGCATATGGCTAATTCCTGGTATATAAGCAGGTATATGCATATAATTTTACAGAGATACATATCACACAAAAATTAAGTAGTAAATAGTTCAAACTATATTTTCTGTTTATGTATATGAAGTCTAGAACCAGAATTTTAATGGCAAGGCATAAGTAAGTGCCACCGAAAAGAGTTAAATTAAAAATATACATACCTTGAAATGTACAATCAATGTTCTACACAGCCATACTGAAGAGTCAGGGGTACTAACAAAGTCAATTTTCTAGTAGAACTTAAAATAAAAAGAAATAACATTAATATCAAAACTTTAAATGACACATAGAAATAAGTAGATATCTACAACCATAAGTTAAAAGCAATTGTCAACTATGTGTATTTATAAAGTCAAAGAAATTGAGATCGAGCATAACATACTCATTAAGCAAAAAGCATGTAGCCAGACCATGACTGTATTTAATATAAAATGTTACAACCAATATTAAAACGTGAAGTGACACTATTCAGAACAACAAAAACTATAAAGTCTGAGTACAAAACGTTTGAAAAGACAAGTGCAGAAGTAATAAGTTCAGAAAAATGTTCGTTAATTTTTTTAAATCAAATTGGTTAATAGAATAAGTAAAAATAATATGCTTGATTTTGTTAATATAGGGAAATTTTGAATTGTGACTATTTTAATAAAACTTTGTGTACTTTCAAGAATAAGTTGTGAATTATTTTAGATAATTTGATTGAGTTTAGAACAAACAGGTTAGAAAATTATGACTAATAGGAATTTAAACTTACCGGTTAAATAACATACATTTGGCTTGTGTACAATCAATTACATATTTGTTAATTAATATTTAAAAGGAATTAACCTTTTTGAGTCATTTTGAGAATATGCCATGTTATTGGACCTAATCTGAAAAAACAAATAAGATTGTAGAAAGTATTTCAAACTGTAATTATCTAACTTTATTGGTGAATGAAAAAGTTGAAGAGATCTGGAAAGATTAGAATGAGGAATGAAAGTGAAAACCGAACGCAGTAACACAGTTGTGAAACTTAGGCATTGTGAAGGTGCAATAAAAAGGGAAAAATGTGATAAAGTAAACTGAATTAACCTAATAATGTGATATGTGGAACGCTTACATAATATCAGATGTGTAATAAGCATAACTAAAGTCCACGGAACAAGTGATATATCGAAAATAATGTTCATGCAAACTGACGCCACCTTAAACAAAGGTACCTAATAGCATAAAATTGCACATTTCAGTTTCATTGCAGCAAATTGGGGTCATATAACCTCAAAATAAATCAGAAACAAGTAGCAGAAGCAAAATAGCCGTTAAAAAGAGTCAATATTACCAAAATGGAAAGAATTTCAAGGCAAAGGCAAGTAGTAAACAACGAAACCGTCAGGTAGAGCAACGGACAATCTTCAGTAATATAAATTGTATCAGTCTTTCATTGAAATATATATCTCCATGACGACCTAAAATTTAAGAAAATGCGGTTGTCATGATGATGCAAGTAAAACAATCCAGCGGGAACTTAAAAAACGAGAGTAGTTTACAAATTTAAAATTTGCATCATTGTAAAGTAAATTAAGCACATAAGAAATTTAAAATAGATTAAAAAGGGATCCTAAATAAGTAATTAAAAAAATTGTGTGTTCATAAACTTAAAGTATTTCTCAATCACAAATAAAAGTTTCATGTTGTGTTTAAAAATTAACAAGCTGTAAATTGTTTTTCTTTCATTGACTAAATAAAAATATATAGTTGAAATGGAAAAGATTCAGGTAAGGAAATATGTAAGAGGGTAATAGGTAGGTTGTCACCATATAACAAAACAAACAACAGTGAAATTTGTGTAAAATAATTTTCTTTTGAACCCTAAAATAAAATATAATCCCTATAGAGAGAGAGAGGGAGAGGGAGAGAGAGAGAACACATAGCTGTGGCAAAGAAAAATAAGAAACAACAGGTAAATATTTATTGTCAGTAACATAAACGAAGAGAATTGTACATTATAAGAACATTGACTACAGTTTCTTTGACTAAGTATATGTGAACAGTGATAGTTTGAGCATATTTACTAGAAGTTTAAGATTTAGTGGAACATTATAACGAGTGGTCCAAAATTAAAATACTGTATAAACTTAAATTATTAAAAATATACAAATATATAACCATATAAATCATAATATAAAATACATCAATAATAACAAAATGCACTAATTTCAGACAAAACAAAGGCGCCCAACAAATATATACAAAAACATTTTACACCAATACAAGAAATATATTTAAACAAAATAAACAAAAAAAAATACATCTTTTAACGTTAAATAACAAATTTATAACCCAGTATAAAACCTACAATCTATAAAATAACTAGTAATAGAACCTATACAAAAAATAATAAACACTATAATATATATATATATATATATATATATATATATATATATATATATATATATATATATATATATATATATATATATATATATATATATGACTCTTTTTTTGTATTGTTAGTTTGATTATTGTTGGTTATTATGTTTTGTGTATTGGCCCATCCTTAATTTGGCTTTTAAGCTGTTGGATGGTGTATGAATAAATAAATAAATATACGGATATGGGTTCTAGAGGTCCTACTTCACGCTCATTTAAAAAAAAATCCAAATATCAAAAGTCAGGATCTCGCCATTAGTGAATTTTTTCTACGAAAATTCACTAAAAGTAAACTGTGTACCAAAATTTAGAGCTGTAAGTTGAAAGACAAAAAAATTATAGGCATAAAAAAAAAATCTGAAGTTTTCCTCTTAAAACGTCAGTCGCAGTTTGAAACGTCAAAATTGGCAACCATTGGGCAAATAACCTGAAACTAATATGGGCTATGTGGCGAATACGTCGCCAGAAGAGTGTTTTATAAACTCTTAAGTTTCAGCTTCAACCGTCATTGTCCTTCATTTTACTAAAATATTTCCAGAAAATTAATTTCAAGTAGACCCTTTCTTTGATGCTTTGGCAGTAGTTTTAGTTATAGAGTTTATGGTTTAATATTTTTAGCGAATTTCCGTCGAAAAAATTCGTCTAAAAAGACTGCAACTTTTGAATTTTGAAAAGATTTTGTCAAATGAGC
This sequence comes from Tillus elongatus, assembly GCA_964006375.1. NCBI lineage: Eukaryota > Metazoa > Arthropoda > Insecta > Coleoptera > Cleridae > Tillus > Tillus elongatus. The sequence continues at coordinate 74,286,824 of OZ023268.1, read as the reverse complement.
GTGAAGTAGGTCCCCTAGAACATGTATTCAGGGTTCGTTTCAATTTTTATCTGTTTAGATATATACAGGGCGGCGCATTTCTACGGTAAAGCTCAATATATCCGTTTTATTATACAAGATATGAAAAGAAATTGTATATGTTAATTATAGGGTGTCTTGAGCTGCATCTTATAAAATTATTTTGGTGATACGAATTTTCTTTTTCTTTTCGAACAAATATAACAACTTCCTATACCTACAGGCTCTACTTTTGAAAATATTTTTTGCATTTTCTTTTCTTAAATTTTAATTACAGATTAGGTATATAATTTGAATTTTATGTATCCTTTAAGCATATTTTTTGTAAAAATTAGTTCTCACAGATTTTTTTTGTTTCCGTAAAAATTATTGTTTGTAAGATTTTATTATATTAATCAATTATAAATGTTTAATAGGTTGTTGTAAAAAAAATGTTTTCGGGTTTTCGTGAAAAAATTATTTGCAAATTTGCATGCAAAAAATATTTTGGGTGTTTCGTCGAAAAGCTTTTTATGAATAATTATATCTTGGCAGGTGGCTAAATAGGTTGAATAGGTTCGTTGCCCAGGAAAATCGGATCAGTTTTTCGGGTTTAAGTTTATTTTGGAAAACTTTTTTACTTTTTAAACGATAAAGTTATTTTGACGAAATATGGTACATTGTTTCTACTATAAAGGTTATACTGGTAACCAAATTTGATGTCTGCTTTAATTAAAAAAAGACATTTGGTGATTTTCTGCAAAAAAAAAAGAAGAGCAGCAGTTAAAATAAATAAACGGGCATTAAAATAGAATTTAGTGGCTTGTCAACATACAACAAATTTAAGGTGACTTGGGATGTCAATATTTTATGAAAATTTACGAATCATACTATAAACAAAACTACAAAAAGCATATAACATAAATAATATATATATATATATATATATATATATATATATATATATATATATATATATATATATATATATATATATATATATATATAATGTATAATGTATAATTTATAGTTAACAAAGTACATGAAAATTACAACACATTACAAACTAGGTATCTGACTGTTCTTTACTTTTGAAAGTCATAACCACCATCTCCCACTTCCACATAAATTTTAAATGTTCTCTACCCTGATATTTTTAGTTTTCAATATGTTAATGTAAAACAATAGGTTTGCATGATTTTTTCAAAAAATTATTTTAGGATCCGCTAGAAATGTTGAATGGTGGATACTTTGTGCACCATTTTATGAACAGCTGTATTGTAAATGCACATGCTTGCTATATTTTGATAATAAAAGTATTTTATCTATGATCAGTTTCTTTTTTCTTAAATATTAATGTTTATAAAGAAATAACATCGCCCCACTGATGCTGGTGTAACGGAAGACTTAATAATATACAACACTGTTCTAACAGCTGAGGTAAGAAACGATACCCTGACACCATAGAACACCATTACAACTATTCACACTGCACCTCCACGCCTCCAAAGTTGTATAAATAAACCTGCATCACAATTCTCTAATCAGATCTTTCTCAAAGCTAGGTCTAACGACTCTTGGACCATAGAGATGATATGTCATGGTAAGTCCTGGGAAGTAGGCAGAGCGAGAGCCCAGAATTGAACTACGACCATGGATATATAAATAAAAATGGTCAATACGTAAATTTTGCAGATAAAAATATCTATGTTTATACACTTGAATATCAAATGACTTAGCATTGTCTGTTCTTGTCTATGTGACAAAAATGACCACATTTGACAGTTGTCGGCTCACCTGTCTTAATTCTGCATCTATGACTATGACTGACTTGACCAAGCCTGGCATCATTTTCTAGTGATGGGAAAAACTGTTATATTGCTTTAACAGGTCGCACCTGTTACTGTTATTTAGAAATAACAGTTAAATATAACAGGTTGAAAATAACAGTATGAACTATGAATTATTAAGAATTCCACGTAGACGTAGTAACAGTAGCTGAACCTTCCGGTGGTGTAGTTGGGTAATGTTTAAAATAAAAAATATTCTTGTATTATGTTTAAAACAATTAATAACTTTTTTATTAAAAAAATGATGGAGGTTTTTTTTTGGGTATTCATCACTAATAATAATTTGGTAAAAAATTCAACAATGTAGAATTTCTTTCGAATTTTCTTAACTAATTAAGTATTAGTTAAGCATTGAGCTTGAAAACCTCTATAGCCATCTTTTCCTTGAAAATGAGAGCTATATGAAATAAATGAATTATTGTAAGCAAAAAATAAAATAAATAATTTTAAAAAAATTAAAACTAATTTTCTTCTCTCTACCTATAGGGCGAAGTGTGTCTGGTTTCAACTATACCGGGTACAGGGAATATTTTTATAATTTCATTAAAATTGGTACTGTTTCTGAGATTTTTTAAGTTTCAGGGATTTTTTATTTTGCAGTAGTAATAAAAAAAAGATGTTTAAAATCGGACCTATTTCTTAGATTTCCAAAGTGAAAAGTAAAAAGGAATATTGATTTATTAGTTACATAAGGCAAAGAAGAATGAACAAAAAACTACCTAATATAATATAATACCTAAGGACTCACGTTAAAGCATAACTGTACATTTGTATACATATCAGTTTTTTTCTTAAAACAAAAATGCCATCAGCATATCGAGTTATCTAATGAAGATTGAGTTTACGTCAACGACTATGTGATTATTTTTTTATATACGCGGTGACCTGATTTTATTTTTACAGTGATATAGTTCATTTTTAATAATTTTCACTTGCTACATATACAGCCTTTTTATTTACATTTTTCATATTTTGTGTTTGTTTATAAATTGTAAATATATGTGTGTGTCTTGTGTGAATCAACAACCTGTCAAAATTTAAGAGTTTCATTGTACCAACGACCCTACATTCCCAAAGCTGTGAGCACACTAGCATAAAGTACTATGTTATGAAGTAAAGTCCGCTCTATACTCCATACCCCATTCCCAGTCTCATGTCCATTCATCCTGTTATAACAGTTGCGGATGAAAACAGTATTATGTTATGAAGTAAAGTCCGCTCTATACCCCATTCCCAGTCTCATGTCCATTCATCCTGTTATAACATTTGCGGATGAAAACAGAAGCTGCTTCATCGTAGCAGTGCAACAGAAACAGATACGACAACAGAAACAGATACGACTCACTGTGCAACAGCATCCCCTCCACTGTACCTGTTATTTGTATATATCCATAACAGGTTGTTACTGCTGCGGCTCGACAACAGTTAAAATATAACAGACTGTTAAATAACAACCCATCACTATCATTTTCCATACTCTTGAGAATGGCTCCAAAACAGGAGTTGAAATGTTTAGATATAAATAATCTTGGTTGTAGTTTAATCTAGTATTTTCTTCATACAGGGTACAGTCAGGAAGGACACGCCAAGTTTCAGTGGTGTATTATACGCCTAAAAAAAGTTTTAAATACAGAATATTCCATTTTTATTTGCTTTAAGTTATAGCATAGTGAAAAAATTCGCTCATCTGGTGAGGCAACATTTGTATAATAAGGTTGCATAGCATGACATTGGTCACAGTAGTCCAGTTGGCCTACTAGAATGTTCTAAGGAAGTACTAAAGATATCAACCTGAAATTTTGGTTTTATATATATAAGCCAACATGATCCATGTTTTTAAAATACTTTTATGTTCTTGTCACCTAACCTTGCTATTTTAAATATCCAGTATTCTGAAAACCCTTTGAAGGGCGGATATGTTCAATAATATGGCACTTAATGGGTCTATCAGAATGAGAACAAATAATAAGAAATACATGTAGTGAACCTGCTCCAAGTGAAATCCATAGAGCTGTTGTGTCCTAAAAGGAAAGGCTGGAGCAATGTTGCGAGGTTCATGGAAATAATTTTGAACATCTTTTGAATTACTTCTAAAATTTGTAATAGTCTTTTGCTTAGATGTTGTGGTTTTAATTCATGATGCAAGGAGTGTTATTTGTTCGACATGTAACTTTACATGTGATAAAATATTGCTCGTTTAAGCGATACAGGGTGTTGAAGATTGATTTTGAATTTATTATCTAAATAAATTCATTTTAGCATGAGCTAAAATAGTTCATAGTTTTGTTAAAAATGTAAACAAGGTATTCAATTCAATAACCAAATGACTAAAATATTTCAATCAACTCTAATTCTCTACATCTTAAAATTGTTATGGTGATGTATTATTGATACCTTTAGTGAAAGGATTTCGCCTCGCTATTAAATTTTGTTGCATTTAAGGCATTCATTTCTTGTGGAGTTGACTGCTCTGTAAAAATATTTATAATTTTTTTTATCTTTCATATTCTTGCCTAAGAAATCACCATTATTGTGTGTATTGTACTCATATATAGTGTACCTTTTTTGGTTGATATATTTTTGAAGTACTCCCAAATTTTATTTTATGTGTAAATGCATAAGATATCATGCAGAATTTGTTATTATATTAACGCGAAAGTAAAATCGTGTTTCTTGACGAAAGCGGTTTATAAATTATCTTGTACACACTGTAGCGCAATCTACATTGTCAAACTTGTAGAAATTTTAATACAAGATACAATGTCGCAGTTTGTTGTAGGCAAATGTATCATTTAACTTTGAAACTGATTCGGTATAACGGTGTTATTCTAAAAAGTCTAAAAAAGGAGTACATAATATAATGTAGACTGTAGGTTGAATAGTTTGTTTTTTTTTTTTTTTCTTAAACTTTTTACAGCCACAAATATGTTCATATTGTGTATGTACATTATAATATTTATTCCCAATGATTCATTTCATGTCGTTTCCCTTATCATCGCGATTGTTAGGTCCGTAACTAGGACATTAAGCGGGGACTTGCTGTACAAGGAACATATTTCTGCATAGAAATAACCACGCTGACAAATATACATTTGAAGAACATATTGATACACAACGTAGAAATAAGCACTACATGTTTGTAATAACAAGCCAAACTTGACTTTTTTGAAGCTTTAGAGGTAAAAAAGCACATATATGGCAATAGCTACCATGTTTTAAATGAGCCAACTTATCCAATGGATTCCTCTTTCTGGGAAGTTCTTCTTCCTAATTAAATATTTACAACAAAATACGGCTAACTATATTAAAAAAGTTGTAATAAGATAACAGGTTAATGTCTGTCGATATTTTCATCATATACAGTATGATTTATTGATGTTATTGTTTAGTTATTTTATTGTTGTAATTGTTAGTTATCATTGTTATAGTTTGATTGTATTTTCATGTTAAATATGTCAACATACGTGGATATTTTGAACACATCATCTGTTATTTTTATTTTATTTATTAGATAATTTTTTGATCAAAATATCATAAGTATCAAAGAGTTTTTATTTGTAATTGTCATGAATATGTATAAATCAATGCAATTGTTTCCTGTCCAGTGATACTGTCAAGCATTATTATTAGAGGTGTGCGAAGCTTCGAAATTCCGAACCGTACCCGAACTCGAACCGAACCTTCGGTTCGAAAATATGTTCGCACTAGCGATGTTGAAATAGTTCGAAGTTCGAAATATGTTATTATTCAAAATAGTTCGAAGTTCGTTGCTCAAAAATACTTCGAAATTTCACTTTACAGGCATTGAATGTTGCCAAAGGTAGCGAAGTTGCGGCCCCTTTAACTCGGTAGCGGCGCTTTAAACTCGTTATCGGTGTCATTGAGTTGATAGCGTAATTTCAGGAGATTTCACTCATGCATATTTTTGAAAGTAGATGGGACACATTGAGACACGACGAAGCCCTTTAGCAGTCACAGAATTACTTTTCTTGTATATCCTAGCCTCCCATCACCTATTTCAGTAACAACATTATGATGGCAGTGTTCAAAGGCGATCGGTAGCGTAAGTGTTCAGAATTTGAGGATAATTACAGATTGCCTTTGGAAAACACTGGTTTCAACATTCTTTATTACACAGTGAGTCAAAACAGTTAAATATTCACAATCAGGAGACAGTTCAAACTTGTAAGTGGTTATTTTATACCTATCGTGCTCACTTTGAACCCTCCCAATCTGTTTGCTAAAACTGCCTAGCCAATACCAAACAACAACATATTTATAATTGAGCTTATCCATAGATCTAGAAATCTAAAAAAGTTCAAATATTTTGTGTTTTTGATTTAACGTTGCCCCATCTCCACAACGATCAGAACCGGAAGGCATTTTCACCCAATCAACCTGCAAATTTATTGAATCCTTCCTTTTTGTAAAAAGAGTTGGAATCTTCTACATATCAAATATTGTATGTTACAATATTCCAAAATATTGTATGTAAGGAAATGATATATGAGTACTGAAGAATTTTTGGTAGTTCGATGTTCGATTTTGAATTTCTAAGAAGTTCGAAGTTCGACTGTGAACCTTGGACATACTATTTCAGAGGTTCGAAGTTCGAGGCTACATATTTGCTTGGGTTCGTTCATAGTTCGGTTCGAAAAAACATGGGTTCGCACACCTCTAATTATTATTATTATTAAATAATAATAATAATAATAATGTTGACAGCGGATCACGCTGTCTTATTCCTCTTCTCACCTCAAACTCGTCTGACAGCCATCCATTTACACATATGGTGTTACGTAGTGTCATAGTTACTAGTTTCACTATATTCTCAGGTATTTTAAACTCTCTAAGTATTTCAATAAGTTTGCTTCTTTTCAGTTAGGCCTTAAAATCGAGAAACATCCTAAAAAAAGTCTATCAAAATTTGCTTCAGCTGGCATATCTGGTGAACCGTCGACCTATTTTTTCTAAAAACCATCCTGATATTCCCTTAGCAAAGGCTCCACATAACTCTCTTTTCGTTTTTTATTAATGTTGCCACAATTTTGTAGACTGCATCTGGTAAAGCTATCCCTCTGTAGTTGCCACATTCCGTTATATCTCTTCTTAAATAGAGTTACCATGATGGTCTTGTTCCATTTTTGGGGCATTTCTTTTGTTTTACAAATTTCTTTTACCAGTTTGTACATCATGTTAATCAAGACACTCCCTCCATATTTTAAATGTTCAGCAGTGATGCCATTTTCACCTGGACTTGTTGTTTTTTATTGTTTATAAAATTCCTTCTGTTTCTTGCTTCGTTGGATCCTCTGTAACTTCTTCCTCTTCACTTCTTCAAGTAACTCTTGATGACATTCTATAACTTTTCCTCATCTCCAGCATTTAACAGTTCAGTGAAATGTTCTTTCAATCTTCTGCATATGTCTTTTTCGTTTCCTGTAAAATTGCCCTCTGTCTTTAAAAAACACTGCTCCAGTGTGCTGACCTCTTTTTATATCTTTGTAAAAGTTACGCATTTCATTTTTTCTGTTTACATTATATGTCTTTTATTTCGTCTTCCACAAATTTTTGTTTCTGGGTTCTGCACACATGTTTTCCTCTGTTTGCGTCTGAATCCACTTGTAAACAATATATAATTTCCGACCTTTTGAATACCATTTCCTTTCAAGTGGGCTTCTTGTAACGCCACTATTTGAATGTTATATTTATTAACTTCTGTAATCAGGTTAATTAAAGCACCAGATCACTAACTTCATTCCATTTCCACAGCTGTCCCTCAACTATTAACTTCTTAAAACCCATCTTAACAGTTTTGCCTTTAGCTCTTTCATCTTTTGCTACTTTTCTTAATTCCTTTTGAATTGTTCTCTCGTCCTTTGACATATCATCATTTATATACACAATCCCATTCTTGTAATTTTTCAATTTATTTTTATTCCTCATAATCTCTATTTTCTTCTCTATTTTGTATAGTTCAACAGGGCAAACTTTTTCACTGAGTTTTTTAGCCTGTTTTATTTCCACTTCTAAATATAAATTTCGTTTTAAAAAAATATACATGTTCTCTCTCAAAATCTTTTTATCGTTTGTGTTTATCTTTAGCCCCTGTATAACTATATTCTTTCTTTTCTTTTCCTCTTCGAGAATGCTTAATTTGTTTTCAATATCCTTTAACTCTTTTTTTAATTCATCATTTTCTATTTTCATATTTTCATTTTCTTGATCACTTTTATTTCGTCCATAATTTTGTCTTGTTTATCTTCTATTTTGTTTATCTTCTCTGTTAAATTTGCTACCATGCCTAGTATTCTATCCAACAAATAGGTTGGATAGAATACTAAGCATGCTAGCAAATTTAGTGTAATAACACTTACTTTTCGCATTTTTGTCTGGTGTTCGTGCCACCTTTTTGCTCTATTGAAAAATATGAGCTATTGGGTTTCTTTTTCCCTTCTCATCAGTTGACTAATCTTAGCTGTCTCCCATTTTGTGCCTTGTTTTACTACTTTTGCTGATGCTATCCTCCATACACGCTACTCTTCTCAATATCAGTAATTGCGTTTTGTCTTATCAGAAAAGACACTGCATGCGATTTTCCACCTTATGTTACAATTCCCATAACCTCCAACCAATACTTTAAAACTCAATTTACTCACTGAAGCTTTGGTATATAATTGCTTCTTTATTTACACAATATCTCTCTGCTAATGCTATCACTATTTAACTATTTTTTCGACTTTATAGTCTTCTCGATACGTTCAAGTTCACTTGGCTATTGGAGTAAAAATTTTTACACATTAGCGTTCCTACCCTATCACACACACGCACGCACATATATATATATATATATATATATATATATATATATATATATATATATATATATATATATATATATATATATATATATATATATATACACAGGGTCATTGATGGTCGATGGTAGGTTAAAAGTTTATGGAAAACGAGACATAGGATTAATCTGAAAATTTGGATACTGCCATAAATAGGCACGGCCTGTCTCTAAAACATTTTCACTTGGCTGTGTTGCCGCTTCTACTCAAAAGTAGTAACAACTTTCACATTTTTAATGGGACACCTGTATATTATTTTATTTTTAGAATAGCAATTTCTTTATGATCTTTTTTTTCTTAATAGCTTCTTATACCTATCTACACCGGTTTTCGAGACAATACTTATTTCATTTTTTTTTCTCAGAAAAATGTGACCCCTAAAATTTTAATTTAGCGAACCCATAGAAAGCAGAAATTTTGGTCACAGCTTGCAAAAGCCTTGTATTTAATAGTTACCTAAATACATTCATTTCATATTATAAAGGCCGGTTTAAAATTGATAATCTTAACGTGATACACAAAAAAGGCCAAAACTTTATTTTTTTAAATAGGAACGCCTGTATATTTTGTAAAATTCTGAAAGGCAATTAAATTTCCTCCAAGTTGATGTACTATAGTGGTATACCTAACTCGTCAAGTTTTCGAAATAATCGCAATAATTATTAAAAAGTCTAGAAGCAGCAAGTGCGTTATGGTAGTGAATTTCCATAAAAATATTTTTAATAGCAAATATGTCTTTTTTAATGAAAGCAGGCATCAAATTTGGTTACCAGTATAACCTATATAATAGAAACAATGTACCAACTCGAAAACAAACATGCATTACAATTCGATAGAAAATGCAAAAATGTAATAAGGGGTGTTCGATTTAAAAAATGAAAAAAATAAAATTTGTATCGCCAACGACTTATGGGTCACCTGAGATTGTCGAAATAATTTTTATAAGATGCAGCTCAAATGCAGCTATTCAAATTTGAAGAATTTACTTAAAATTCGCTACCATAACGCACCTGCTGTGTCCCGAATTTCTTTTCTTACAAATTTGCATTATATTTCGATGGAAATGCAAAAATACATAAATATAAGGCATGTTCGATTAAAAAAAAAGAAAATTTGTATCACCAACGACTTATGGGCCGTCCTGTGATTGTAGAAATAATTTTTTAAGATGTAGCTCAAGACACCCTATAATTAACGTATACAATTGCTTCTCGTATCTTGTATAATAACAGTAATATTGAGCTTTACCATAGAAATGCGTCACCTGTATATATGTAAACAGATAAAAACTGAAACCAACCCCGAATATGGGTCCTAGGGGACCTAGTTAGCACTCAGTTGAAAAAATCGTTTTAAAATTCAAAACTCGCAGTCTCCTCAATAGCAAATTTCTTGTACGAAAATTTGCTAAAAATTATAGAAAATTAAACCATAAACTCTATAACTAGAACTACTGCTAAAGCATCAGAGCATTATCTTGTATTCACAAAAACTTTTTTTCGTTCATTGGTTGCAATTCAGGATACATTTCATTGAATTGCCTACATGTTCTTGCTACAATTTTGTCACATTGTCCATGAAGAATAAATAGTGTCATCAAAACTTCATTTAAGTAATTATTTCGCTCCATCTTAACTTCTTTTCAAATAAATATTAAGTGGAAAATCGCAAATGAATCTTAAACTTTCGGTGTCTATCAAACATAGTAAACAATTAAGCAATGGTCAAATCACATGGCTTTCCATGACCAACTAATACAAATTATGTGAAGATAATGTATTTTTTAATAATTATAAGTATACCACTATGTTACATCAACTTGGAGGAAATTTAATTGCCTTTCAGAATTTTAAATAATATACATGCTGTCCTATTTGAAAAAGTAAAGTTTTCGCCTTTTTGTGTGTCACGTTAAAATTATCCATTTTAAACCGCCCTGTATAACATGAAATGAATTTATTTAGGTAACTATTAAATACAAGCCTTTTGCAAATTGTGCCTAAAATTTCAGCCTTCTATGGGTTCCAAAAGCAGCTAAATTAAAATTTTAGTGGTATCATTTTTCCGAGAAAAAAAATTAAATAAGTATTATCTCAAAAACCGGTGTAGATAGGTATAGGAAGCTATTAAGAAAAAATGATCATAAAGAAATTGCAATTCTAAAAATAAAATAACACATGTCCCATTAAAAATAAGTAAGTTCTTACTACTTTTGAGTAGAAGCGGCAACACCATCAAAATGAAAATATTTTAGAAAGACAGGTCGTGCGTATTTATGGCCAGTATCCAAATTTTCAGATTAGTCCTATATCTCGTTTTCCATAAACGTCTAACCCACCATCGACTATCAATGACCCTATATATATATATATATATATATATATATATATATATATATATATATATATATATATATATATATATATATATATATATATATATATATATATATATATATATATATATATATATATATATATATATATATATATATATATATATATATATATATATATATATATATTCACTAATGATACTCTTTTATAATTTGGCCAGATCAGATTTGTCATTGAAAATTGAGATATAAAAAATTATGATAAACAATTGTTATTTTAAAGTGACTAATTAGCCCTCTGTCTTAGCAACCTGAAAAATAAGTTCAGATTCGTATATCCCACCACAAATAATCTCCTGCTCCACGTTTTTACATCATTTTCTCTAAAACTGTCCAAACTATGAAATGAGTAATAAGTTGAAAACCAATCTTTAACACCCTGTATCTCTTAGACAAGCAATATTATTTAATGAATAATAATAATATCATAGTTATTAACACACTTGGCATTTTACATACTATACAAAAGTAAATTTTAAATTTAGACAAGCAAAAAACAATAATAATACAACACTTTACAGATTTAAAGCTTTACGTGCTTTTGACCTAAACTAGCCTTATGAAATGCCAAACATATGTAACTCAGAACAAAAGCTGGTACTACTATTAACTAGTCTGCAAAGAGGAATGTATTTGCCAGTTTGGTGGAATTCACTGCCTAACATGCCAGGATTACGAACAGTATGTGGACAAACTCTTATTTTGAATTGAGATAGGATATCGCAGCCACCTATAAGTCCATTTAAACTTTTGTAAACAAAACATAGGTCGAAGAGAATACGCCTAGTATGAAGGAAATGTAGACCAAAACAAGAAAGCAATAAATAATAACTATAAAAGTATGTTGAATTTCTATAACACAAAGTTTTGACAAATCCTTGCTCAACATTTTCAATTCGACCAAGTCACTGAATAATAATCAAAGAGTGTACAATCGATGATAGTGACAACATTGTTGTAGCTTTTGAACCAACATACTAAGGTGTGAATCGAACGTGACACCTAGATCATGAACGGAATCAACCCACCAAGGAGATGCTATTTACAGGATAACCAGATTCTACAGTGGTAAGCTGAGAGGTAGCTCTACACGAAAACTTCATCATAAAAACTTATTTATCTTTAAATGAAGATCATTTTTATATGGCACCGTGAAGATAAGCACTCCAAATTATAAGCAAGGGCCAACATTTCAGACGAAGTGAACATTTTTGAATCATCTGCAAACATTAAGTAAGGTGACCTGAAGTACATTCCAATATCATAGATGAAAATGTTAAAGTGGCCTAAGGTGTGAACGTTGTGGAATCCCAGAAATAAGATATATAATAAAATCAGAGTAACGCCTACTAACTGTAACTCGGATGGTGCTGTCTTAGATACAAATGGAGCCATGCCAGCAGCGGATCTCTATAATCCCATATGCATAGAATTTCTAAATTAACAGAGAATGGTTCACAGAATCAAAAGCTTTGCTAAAATTACTATAGGCAAAGTGTACTTCACCATCACTTTCTAATAATGAAATTATATTAGTAAAATAAATAAAAAAATTTAGTTGACCTACCCATAGAGAAATCATGTTGTTCGACAGTCCCATGTTTGAAGGAAAATTTGAGAACCAGCATCACAATCATCTCTAGTACCCCTTATAAAATTTAGTTGACCTACCCATAGAGAAATCATGCTGTTGTTCGACAGTGGCATGTTTGAAGGAAAATTTGAGAACCAGCATCACAATCATCTCAAGTACCCTTTATAAGACAGAACTGATACAAACATGTCTATAATTTATGACATGTGACCTGACTTAAAGGCAGAGATAACATCAGAAATTTTAAAGGCCTCCGGAAAAATGACATAAATACATTTGGCTAATTCTAATTATTTTTATGCCTAACATCTATAGTTACTCTATGGCCCAATTATTAGTGTATTTGTAGCTCATCATAGGTGTGTCCCTTTATCTAAACCCTAAGCTATTGATAATTATTAATACTACTATTTGTTTTCTATTTAATATTATTTGAATTGACTGTTAAATATTTTCACAAAAGTTCAAAGAATTTGTGTGAAATATAATTATTAAGTCTTACACAGATTACCCTCATTTTGAGAGTTTCCCAGGAATTAAAACCATGTACAAAAAAACCTTCATGGCTATTTAAAATCTGGATGTGTATGGTGTTATATAGAATCCATCAATGAGGACCCATAGTGCTTTACATTAATTATGACACTTCTTTTAACATGCTTATCCTCTAGTTGTTTAAGTTAACCGATAAAAACAGTCGACTAACTCAAGAAAATAATAGTTGTGGCTTAGCTTATGTAATAAGTAAACATTAACGTTTTAAGTTGACTTAGCTAATACCAGAATGATTTTGTTATTCTCGTAATCAGACCAAACATTTGTGAAGCTTTTGGTCTCATAGTCAATATGAAGAGACATTTGCAGGTGAGAATTGGACAGAATCCCCAAATCAAGAACATTTTTGACCCACCACAAACTAATACCATCAATTTTAGAATTCTGTAGGAAGTAGTTAGTATCTTACTGTTAGAAGGTTCTAGAAAACTTAAGTGAGAAATTTTTATATTTTTAGAAAAATTTATGAAATACATGCATTTAGGTAGTGTTGCTTCACAGGTACCACATGCCTGTATAAAGTACCTGTATATGTGGCTACTTGAGGGTTAATAGGAGACACTTTCAAAAAGGTCTATTAGAACTCGATTAGAAAGTGTAGATGTTAAAGTCAACAATATCACTAATTTAGCAAATGACATTCCACTATAAGTTATTTATTTATATTCACAAACTATTTAAAATTTATATACAGGATTACAAATAATGTCTAATAAAGTAGTTATATTGGTATAGAAACTTCTTTTGCTGCTGCAGTTAATGTTTGTTCAGTACTCAACCCACAATTCTTGATGTCTTTTGAAACAGAACACCATAGTTCACCATGATGTGGCTCGGCAGCTACACACTTCTGTTTAACTTCTTCAAGTGTTTCTGGGCCTCCATGAAGTTGTTCAAATCTATACCAATTAGCCCAGGCATCACCTAAATCTGGGTCAATCTTAATAGTCCTTTGAAACCACTCCCTACATTTACTAATCTTTCTCTCTGACCAAAATAACCTACTAACAGCAAGCAGAACTTGTGGGTCATGCTCACATTTTTTAAGAGCATCAACTGATTTGGTCTTTCTTTGAGGCCTTGCTTCCATAAATATAGATTCTGCCCACAAATATCCAGAATTCGGACATTCCTGCAGTGCTTTAGCCATCATTGAATTTGCTATATCTTTCATCCCAGCCCGTATTTCAATTCTTATCGAATTTAGCCACAAGATATCGTTTCTTGGATTCTTTAATCGTGCTCGCTCCAATACTGATCGTGCTTTAATCAACAAGCCTCGTTTTTCTTCCAAGCATGCCAGTAACAACCATAAAGAAATCGAATTTGGGCATTTTTTTATTCCAGAATTGTAAGCATCAAAGGCTTTAGATAATTCACTCTGTTGTTCATAGATTTGTCCAGTCATCATCCATAGTTTTGCATAGTCAGGAAATACATCTATGGCTTCATGGAGAAGCTTAACAGCAGCTCTTAGATCCCCCAACGACCATTCTAACTTAGCACTTTTCATCATTACTCTTGGGGTGGGTGCAGAACCACGAGCCTTGGCAAGAAGACGTCTAGCTCTTTCGTATTCCTTATTTTCGGATTCTAACTTAACAGCAGCTAACCAGATTTCTTCACTGTTTGGATTAGCTTGAAAAGCAAGTGATAAAATGCCTCTTGCCGCTGGTACGTCACCAGCCAACCATTTACTTTTAGCACCCATTAACCAAAGGACCTCACTTTTAGGACAGTGTGCCACAGCTCTCTGAAGAAGGCTTTCTAAGCTTTCTCTTGTGCCGTGATTTTTTTCTAAATATGCTGCACGTAACCAAATGGATTTCTTACCAGGGAAGGTAGCTAGAGCATGATTATAAACTGTCCTAGCACATTCGTAGGCACCCTGATTTACACAGTGTTCAGCATCTTCCATCCAAGTGTGTTTCTGATCTTCTGGTTCAACTCCGTAGCTAATGATACTTTTTACAATTGCTCGACAACAGTGGATATGACCACCTTTTTCACTTTCAATTGCTTCTTTAAACCACTGTTCACGGTTAATTTCAACTCCGTTTGAACTCAGTGAAGTTATAGCTCTTTCAATAATCTTTTCAACCATGTGCTGATTTCCATGTGTTTCTTCAAGTTTTGCTGCTGTTGTCCAAATAGACTTATCTGTGGGAATATTCTCTCTAGCTTTATTCAAAACTTTACGAGCATTTTCATAGCTTTCTAACCTTGCCAGTGCTAACCAAAGTTCAACTGCTGAAGGGCAACACTCGACAGCTCTTGACAATAAAATACGAGCGTCTTCAGGATTCTCTAGCTCAACAGCAGCTTTCCAAAGACGTACTGAATTTGGTATGTGCTCTAATGCTTTTCTGAACACTTTCCGTTTATCTTTTGTTTCAGTCTCCAAATCAGCAGCTTTGATCCAAATGCGAACGGAAGTTGGAATGTGCCTTGCTGCTTGAGCAATAACAGCTTTTGCTGTATCTAATGGATTAAGTCTAGCAGCTTCCAGCCAGAGATCTTCACTTGTATTATTTATTTCACATCCTTTCATGATGACATTTCGAGCAGCCTGTATTTTACCTGTGACTTCTTCAAGACGGGCACTAGCAATCCAAGCAGGTGGATGATTTGGGTTTGTTTCCCTAACAGATTTCAAAAGTAATCTGGCTTTCTTAATGTCGTTGATATCACCACCATATGTTGGAATCATTGACTGCAAATCAGTCAAGTATCCTTTTGGATCAACAACTGTTTGACCTGTGACAGAATCAGATACCTGGGATAACTTTACATTCATAAGAGTATTTCTCGCTTGACCTATTTTCCGTAAATCCATGTCTCCTGTTGGAGTCAACATTCCAGGAGTTACACTACCAGGTAACATACTGGCAAGACCTGAACTTGGATCAATAGATGAGGTCGAGTCTCCACCTAAATTTCGAGATAACAAACTATCAGGGACTGGTGTAAATTTCTCACTTCTTGGGTTTCTTTGCTTTCGATTTCTTGCATCGCCTACTTCTGGAATACTTTTCCACTCATCTTCTGATACGCTAACTAGATCTCTTTTTAAGTCAGAAAACTGCTGCTGAATCTTTGGTCTTTCCTGACGATACTTTTCCAGTTCCTCCCGCAACCTCTTTTCTCTGTACTCCTTTCGCTTTTCATCCATTCTTTTATCTATGGCTTCATAGATAGCATCAGCTTCAGCATCATCTTTATCATAGGGATCCTTGGAAAACAAGGAGCCCCCATAACCACTAAACTCGTCATAGTTTGAGTCGTTTAGATCCTCCTCTTCTTCTCTTTCTTCCTCTTCATCTTTCTTTTTGGTTCGTTTAGCTGCAGGTGGTGCATGTCTATCGTCTGATACATCGTTGGCATCTCTAGCTGGACCGATATCCGAACGTGTTGTAAATCCTGTCGCTCCTCTGCCCACGCCAGCTACATATCCTAATGGGGCAGGTACCCCCAGAAAATGTTTTTTGTTCCGGTTCACTAACGCTTGAGGTGGTGCCGTCATTGTAATTTGTATCAACGTCAGAAAAAAACGAACTATAACACAATACACTCACTAATACAAGGACCAGGTATAAAACTAGGTATTTTATGGTATTAGTATAGGTATACTACAACCTAGTTCGTTAGCATACTAATTGTTATAAATATTTGTAATAATAACCTCTAGTCTCTAACAGAAGTTCACTTTTCCTTATATATTTAATATTTATAATATTGACATATCACTGTTTTCTGTCAGGCGTTTAATGACAGTGACAAGTGACAGAACCACACCATAGCAAATTGAGTAATGTTTCTTCTTGCGTCTAAGGTAGCCAAAATCACAGAACACTCCCTATAGAAGTTTCACCTAAATGGAGCTAACCTGGACTTTATTAGGGCTCTAGTTCGGACATCGCATATAGTAGATGTCGCTAGTAGTGCTACAATTCTACTGAACAAGCTGTTCAGTGTGCCATTTTATCATACATTCAAAATTCAAATGTTTTGAATGCAAAAAAGTTTTTGTTCGTTTCTAGTTCTTTCATTGTATAATTATAATACAAGTTTGTTGCTAAACGTTTCTTTTAATTAAGTTTTACCTATATTAACTTTTAGTGGATACTTTACAGTGTTATTTTCATTGTTCGTCGGTTTTGTGTTTTAGAGGTGCGTTTTTTTTTTGGGGGGGGGGGGAATCAAAATATGATCGTTATCATAAGCTTTGTGTTTAAACAATCATGTAATTTCAATTCTATTTTCAGTTTTCTTATAAAAAAACCAAGGTGTTTTCATAGTTCAAGGTGTTTTGGTGAAACATAATTACAACTGTTTTAGTTTTCAGGCAAGTTTAGAACGTTTTAGTAGTTCATAGGTTATAAGTAAATAACGTTTTCTTACAGAACCTTTCTGGATATACATATGATACCAACCAAGAAAACGATTTATTGGTAATTATGTTCCGGGGTGCCTGGAATTATTTAGCAAAGACATCGTTTTTCGTTGAAATCATCTGAAGACCATTTTGATGACTGGGTGAAAGCTATACAAAACCCTAAGATGCTCGGTTTATATCCACAAGCCATTTACGATAGATTTTATATTTGTGATCGTCATTTCGTTGATGAGGATAAAGTACCTCAAATGAGAAGAGGCCTGAAAATAACTGCTGTTCCCATATTACATTTTCCTTTGAGTAAGCATTCATATATTTTAAAGTGCAAATAAAAATTTCTATTTCTATTTATACAACATCTGAGAAGTAAACAATGGATCGGGTGGATTCGGAAAGCGACCAGAAAGCCTGATAGTGTACACTGTTGTTAGATGAATATTACCAAGTGTCATTTTTAATAAAGAAGGAAATTAAAGGGTGCACAAATGTTTTTCTAATAAATTACAATATGACGTCATTTATAATACCCTAAAAGAAGGAAAACCCAACCTTGCCATACATTGTGGTCATGTGAGCATATAAATGTAATAGTGTACAAGCACCAGACTGCTGTAATATACCTACCTATCGATAAAGAATGGCAATATATACTTCATTTTACTTTCAGAATTAAAATGGTTTTTAAATCAATGTAATAGGAATACTGTTCTAGGTTTTTAAATAAATGTAACACTGTTCTAATAAAACCAAGTGTATTTTATCTTGTTTGATTTTCCATTAATCATATCGATAGTAAAAACTGATGCTGCAAGTGTTAGAAGGTTCAAATTGCCAATTAATTTTTCCTATGATTGCAAAGCTTAAAACAGGCATATGTGTGTTATTAAAACATAACTTGTTTTGCTTTTACTATTTATCATTAAAAAAATTATTTTACTAATTTAACCTTTTTACTGGCAGTGGTATAAAATTATATAGAATTTATTTGGATTTGCTAAATGAAAATGAAATCAAATTTCCCGCTTGTGACTAAAATTCAACGCATCCGCCAGAGGCGCTGCAATATTGTTCAAAACGTCAGCATTGGCGTTTCCCTTCTATAGGGGTGTTCTGTGGCCAAAATGTACAAAGTACAAAGCGACCGCATGCGACTTGACTACTCTTTCACTTGCCAGAACTCAGATATACACGACTTATTACTTGCAACTTCCAGCATAAAATAGTAAGTCAATCAAAGAAGGAACAGTGCAGGTCCCCTGTCTGTCGCTGTTTGAACTAATTGGCGGAAAATAATATTGTTACGTTCTTCGGGGTTCTATACTTGTTGACTAACAAAACATACGAATATTACTCTATTACCAAATGTCCATAGCACTATAGTTTACTTTTCATTTTCCACTATCACTTATTCTGCACAAAGAAAGGTGGAGTTAACCAGGCGCCAACAGCTGAGTTTAAGCGCTTATCAGCTGACTACCGATACAGTTCAGCTTTGGGAGAGGATGCCTGTTCATTGCAAATACTATTTTGTGACGTTTGCGTGCCTGTCCGCTTTGACCAATCGGCAACAGTTGATTTCCATCAGAAACTAATCGGAACTAGTGTACGCATTCGTTGACTCCACTATTTAACTGTTGGCGACGTGAACTCGGTCACTGATTCACTTACTCACTGATTGCTCCACCTTCGGATCGTTCATTTATACTGTTTATATTATTTCCACATCTTTCTACAATCGTCCATCTGTGGTTTCTCGAATGTAATTCAAGAATCTAGAGTGGAGACTGCTGACAACCCACTCTACAAGCTGCCTGTGGCCTGTGACCATATAGAATCACTACGAACTGGAGTCTCATAGAGAAAGAGTATTGTGGATGTAACAACGGTCGTGCTCACCAGGTGCCAACCGTTGAATAGTTGTGTCACGTATGCCTTCACCAGTTCCGCTTTGTGTCTGCCAGAACTGAACTGTTGCTAATCTGTCCAAACAGAATGGCAGATAAACGTCAGAAAATAGTGCTTGAAATCAATAGTGGGTTCATGATCTCCAACCGCTGAAATATGTATCGGTAGTCAGCAAATAAGCGCTTAAACTCAGCTGTTGGCGCCTGGTGAACTTAGCTAACGCCTGAGTTTAACAGGCGCCAACAGCTGAGTTGAAGTGCTCATCTGCTGGTATTTAGCTGTTGGAGACTGATTGACTTCAAGCACTATTTTGTGACATCTTTTATATGACTACATTACATACTATAGCTTGCAATTTTAAAATGACAAACACATTTTTTAAGTACTGCTCGAAGCCAACATAAGCGTTCATAAGATTTCCTACAGCTGAAATAATATATCAACAGTCAATATATGAACGCTTAAACTCAGCCCATGACAACTGGTGACCGCAGCCAAATCACAATTCTTAAAGACCTAAGAAAAAAGGTTAAACTTCTTAATGTGGGGTGTAGAGATATTTCGTTATACAATTGAATTATATAATAATACGCAACTGGAACTGGCATCGTCGCAACGTGTGTCTTAGGCGTTGAAACCAGTTGAGCATTTAACAATAAATACGTTTCAGTATAGTTTTGCCTTCTTGCTCAGTTGTGTTAGGTTATGATAGTTCCCAATAAAAGTCGCATAAACAGAATTATGTTACAAACCATAAATATCCCTAGCACTAAGTATATTAAGTTTCGACACATTTCTAAATTACTTCCCACCAATTCTTTTTCATGTTTGTTGTTCATCGTATTCGTTACTTATTAACATGTAATTAGACTATTTTGATATTTGTTCCACGGTCAGTTTCAGATAAACCAATTGCTGACTAATAAAGCTTATATCAGGTTACACCCACGTTGATACCATGATATAATGACTTACAAGTACAAGATATAATGTGCATATGCCCCGCCCCCTCCTATGAAGTAACGTAGCAAGTGACGTCAGAGAAGTCCAACTGCACACGTAAAACAAAGGCATTCACAATCAAAAAATGTCCATACGTCAATTGAATACGGTTGAAATTACATTCCACTTCGCTGCTAATATTACCTTTTTCAGATAATATAGAATGCAGCACTAAATTAAAACTTTTTCATGTTTATATTACATATATAAGCACAAGACAAGTATGATAATTAAAGGCAGCCCTGAATTAGCATTGGGAATACACCAACCTAAAAAGTAAAGAAGACGTTCACAGACATTTAAAGGGCGTTATCATTTATAAACTTGATTTGATCATCATGTCGCGTAATCACAGTAGTATTCTGATCATAAAAAAATACTTCCAACTGTATACACCTAAATATTAATAAAATACGTAATTTGTTCAGAGGTTATTATTATAAGATGTGATGAAACATCAAACTCCACTTTACGACAGCATATTATTATTACACTGGACTCATCACATTACGTCATGCGCGGACAGTTCAAAAAATAGGTAGCCCCATTATCATATCTCTAGTTATTTGTATCATGGGTGAGTACCCAGTAACAGTAAACATAGTAACGTCAATTAAACATTCCTGAAGCAATGGTTGCGTTCAGAGGACGCACCAGTTGAGTTTATTGAGTTTTGGAATACTGAACGGTGAATGTTGGCTCTCAACTGTTGCCACTTTTAGGCACCGAGATTATTTACTTTTTTTTAGTGAATTAAAAAAAAACAAATTCACTAATGAGGTGATCTCGACTTTTGAATTTTGAAAAAAATTATTGAAAAGAGCGCGAACTAGGCCCCCTAGAACCCATATCCAAAGTCAGTTTTGATTTTTTATATGCTTATATATATATATATATATATATATATATATATATATATATATATATATATATATATATATATATATATATATATATATATATATATTGATTGAATTGATACTGGAGTGTAGTGCAGTTGAGATAATAGACAGTAAACCAGCACCTGTGAAATATTTTCTCAATATTTTAGGTGCAGCAGGATTGAGAGCTGGTATCACCGAACCTACAAGAATAAATGGAACATCAGAAACACTTATGGATAACATATTCACAAATGTAGGCAGTTTTAAAGCTAACAACACGGTCTTTTGCAATCAGACCATCTGGCACAAAAAAATAGGAATGTGCATTAATTTAAAAGTTCTTGAAAAAGCGGGAAAAACAGAGTGTAAAAGCTTTTCGGAACATAATCTAGAGATTGTAAACTGTAGGTTGAATCCATTGGCATGGGATGAAATAATGGATGTTGGTAGTGATAAGGACTGCTACAACGTGATGTATCAAAATTTAAAGTTAATAATGGATAAAGTATGCCCTAAGCAAATGAGAAATTTGAGAAACAGTGGGGATGATTCAGTGTGGATTACTGAGCAGATAAGGCATAAATGCAGGGTAAAGAGGCAGCTTTTGAGCGGCTTAAGAGGGGAAGTGTTAGTAGGGAGACTTATTGTACTTTTAAAAATAAGTTGACTCGTGAAAAAGAGGAGAAAAAAAGAAAAACAATACCAACTATACTTTAGACTCAAAGAACAAACCAAAAACAACCTACAAACTTGTCAACAAATTGACTGGTAGGCAGCACGGGAGAAATAAACAGTTTTATGTGCGGAATTTTGCATACGGGAAAGATTATGTGAACACACTGACATCATTGAATAGTAAATTAATGAATATGTGTCCACAATATACTGTGCCGGAAAGGAGCTTGGACTCTATGAGTCCTAGTTGTTTTTAAAACCCATCGATAGAGAAGTGGTAGAAAGTACATTATGTTGCTTAAGAACACTTTGGCGGTTGGTTTTGATGAGATGCCGGTATCATTCTTAAATTATTGTGCACCGACCCTAGCTGACCCATTGTGAGAGCTAATTAATAAAATGTTTGAACAGGGTATTTATCCAACCAGTTTGTAGGAGGCAGTTGTGATTTTGTTACACAAGAGTGGCGCGATGACGGAATTGCTTAATTATCGACCTGTCTCTATAACCCAAACATCTCTCAGGTTATAGAAAAAATATTTGCTACCAGGATGCTTGAATATATGGATTATATAGGTATATTTTAAAATAATAACAAAATGCTTACTTAAGGGATAGATCGACAGTGAGGTCGATTTACCAATTGATTGAGGAAGTTCTGGATGGAATTAATAAGGGGGAGAAGGTTTTGAGGGTTTTATGGACCTATCCAGAGCATTTGACAGCGTGGAGCGTGAAATACTGTTGGGGAAATTGGGAGACTTAGGTTTTGGTGGGCTAACACAAGATTTGCTAAGATCCTACTTGAGTGAAAGAAGGCAATGTTTGTCGGCTGTTGACAGAACAACAGGCAAAAGAATATATTCTACATGGGAGAGCATTGACAGAGGGGTGCCACAGGGATCCGTTTTGGGGCCTTCCTTGATTCTCGTCTATGTGAATGAGGTACCGAGTCTAACACCACATATAACGATCTTGTTCGCTGATGACACCTCATTTGTAGTGAGAGACCTAAAGCGCGTAAGAGAAAAGACAGTTAGTGCTTAGGGGATTTTAATTGATGGTTTGGTGAAAACGGTTAGCTTTTAAATGTAAATAAAACAAGCCTCGTTTATTTCAATACATATGTACATGATACATACAACTCTCTGTTAATGATCTGGAAATGAATTTTAGTGAGAGCATAGTGTTCTTGGTAGTGAAGCTGGACAGTGACCTAAGTTGGAGAGCTCATGTAGAAATGGTGGCAGGTTACATGTGTGCGCTAAGAATAATCTCATCTTCGGTGGAGGTGGCCGCCAGTCTGTCAGCTCACCATGCTTTGGTGGAGTCCAGAATTAGATATGGGGGCAATTCAGTGGAGGCAAATAGAATTTTTGTGCTGCAGAAGGCGTGTATACGAGCTATCTTTAATTTGAAGGGTAGAGAAAGTTGCAAGGGGGTGTTTAAAAGTAATTGTATACTTATCTTTGCTTCTCTATATGTGCTTGAGTGTTTGTCTTTTCTAAAAAAATATTATGAGTTTTTTGTAGGTAGCGAATTAATTCATTCACACAACACAAGGGACACTGTAAAACCTTACCTTTGTCAGCCACAAACACGGCTAGCTAAAGTACAAAACAGTGTAAAAAAAAAGTTGATAGTGTTTTACAATAATTTACCTCATAGTCTAAAAGACCTAAGTGAAAATAAATTCAGATTAAAAATGAAATCAATTTTGATTGAAAAAGAATTGTATAGCATAGACGAATTTTACGGAATTGATTTTTAGGGAGTATATTTGTAATGTATAGTTAGTGTTTTGACATTTAGCTGATAATTTTGTATATTCGTCTGCTTTTAAGTGACTATTCATACTTGTTATTTTGACTTGTTTGTCCTTAGGCTCATGTTTTATATTATTTTGAATACATATTTTCTGTGTTATATTTGTTGACGTATCCAATAACGTCTGTTATAAGTGGATAAAAAAATAGTATATATATATATATATATATATATATATATATATATATATATATATATATATATATATATATATATATATATATATATATATATTATAATTATGAAATATTTCATAAAACTTTCATGTTTGGTGTGTAAGGTGGTTGGTCGAAAGTGGGGGTGGCTTTTTAGGCATTTTTTTCTTTCATTAGACTTTGGCGGGGGTGCATTCTGATGTGGTTTGCCCTTCTCTTAAGTTTTTGTTGAAGCCAAGTGTGGGGTTTTGGGGGAGAAATAAAGGGATGGCGCGATGTTCGTTTACTGAATTTTTTTCTAAAACATGCTAAGAATCACCTTTCACATCTGTATGCATAGACTACCAGATAAGTATTGTGGCTCCCAGGTTCAACCCCCAAGAAAATTGCGGGACCTGGGGCGAGTAAGTATAATTTTGTTGAATATGCTAAATATTATAGATGAATTTCCTTGACGCCATTTCATTAAATCTGGGAGAATTCTTGGTGAGAATCCGTTATAAATCGTTATAGTTTGTAACCTAATTGATAGTAAAATTGGACAATCTGGCAACACTTAGGTATTTCTCATCATGTGACAATGTGGCATAATTTTACACATGCGCATATATCTGTACTCTACATTCATTTTTATTTTAACCAAGAAAAAGCCTTGCTTGGTACTACCTGATAGTTAAAGAGACACTTCTCTAATTTTCATAAAATCCCCTATTTAATTTAACGGATCCTGGGTGTATTTTTGAATTCTGCTTTTATTTTAGTCGCAAGTAAAAACAAGAAGATATTTCAAACGTCAAACTAAATGTAAACTTCCTTATGGAAAGCCCGCCAAATGTTTTCACTTTTTATTGCCTTTCCTTTATAATAGAATTAAGAAAAAGTTATTATTATTGTATTGTAACATTTGTAACTTAATGTATAACCGTCCTGAAACGGAGTAAAAGAAAAGAAGTGGATAATATAAAATTTGCAATCTTACCTTTAAGTTGGGTATGTAATAGGTACCATTAATTAAAAATATAAATAGTTTATAACAAAAATTTATTTTTTATTACAGGTTATTATTTCTGAAAATAAGTTAAACTCACCGTAAGTATGAGACCCTCTTATAAAATCAGGGGACACAAAAAAAGGAGATTGTATATCAAAAGAAAGCCATATAAAAATTATAGTGACAGCTTTTCTGAAGGTGATGACTCTGGTACTGAGCTTTTATCAGGTCATGGTTCAGGGAATGATTCTGAAGATTATGAATTGACGGCTGAAATGAAACTGGTAAATTACCAATTGCAGAGACTATTAGGCAAAGTGAAGCCAGACAACACCTTTATTGTATATTGCTTAGCTTCCTTTCATTTGTTAGGTCCCAAAGGCTATGCTCAATTATGTAAAATGTTTGATTTAATACCACAGAAAAAACTGATACATATATTTTCCGACATAGACTTTACAGCAGGCATTAATGATAAACTAATTGAATTAGTAAATTTAAAATTTAAATTGGCCTATGAAATCGACAAAATGTGCACATTAAGTATTGATGAAAAGTTTTTAGAGAGGGATCTATTTGAAAGAAATGACAAAACTATAGTTGGATATGAAGATGATGGTATAACTAGAACTCAGATACCAGCTCGCTTTGTGACAGTTTTTGCCCTCAGAGGAATCTTTGCTACATGGACAATACCTATTGCATATTATTTTACATCAAAACCATTTACTGCAGAAAAACTAAAGGAAGTGTTGATTTCTATTCTTAATAAACTAGAACGGACATCTGGTGTTCAAGTCAAAGCTGTAGTTGGTAAAATGAAGCGGTATGTGTATGATATGTCAGAAAAGTTACTGATTTCTCCATTAAATCAAAAATTTATTATCGAAAAGAGTTCACTGTTTTTTATGTTTGATATTCCTCAGTTGATGACTGTTACTCGTAACAACCTTATGAAGCATAGCATTTATTTTAAAAATTATCGCTCATCTTGGAAACATGTTGAGAATTTTTATTTAGAAATTGAAAAACAGAGTGTATTTAGCACTTTGAGCTTAGATATTAGTAGAATGCATATTTATCCAGATAAACACGAAATTACAAATCCCAGTGTAGCAGTTTCACTTTTTAATCATGAAATAGTTGATAAGATGCAAGAATATGTTGATAATAAAATTCTTCCAAAAGAAGCTGAAGGCACTGTTAAAATATTTGATTTTTTTGCCAAGCTATACAGTGTTTTTAATTCTAGTTACGTAAAATCATACAATGAATACAGTGAAGCATATGTAGGTTCAAGAAAGCAAACCACATTTTTGAAGGAAGCTTTGAAATTTCTTGATGAAATCATTGTTATGAAAGATAGTGAAAATTTGACACATACAGTTAAATTTATAAATGGCTGGAAGATAAGTATCTCATGTTTAATGAATTTATGGCAGGAAATTGAAGAACCTAATATTAGAGAAATGGAGTTTAAACCTAGATGTTTGTTCACAAGCCGAATCAATGCCAACCCACTCGGCAACTTCTTGCTGAATTTCCACAATTTCTCCCTCACTTCTAGGAATGAAAAACCAATACATTTCTTGATTAGATATAAGCAGTTCTTTATGCAGAATTATTTTCATTTTTATTCAAAAAAGAAGTTTAATTATCTTGAATACCAGAAAAGAATAGTCCCAATGATACCTGAAATTCCCAAAACAGGACTTGATAAAGACAAAGAAAATAACTGTTCTGAATCCTTCACTGAGTATTTATCTTCTCAGGTACATTAACTGGAAAAAAGTTGCCTTAATATTACATTTTCATTTTGTTTTAGTTGTGTTTTTGAATTGTTCTTTTAAGTTTGTTTCATTTTCTATTTATTGTTTTAAACTGAACTGCGAGTGTAATACAGAGAAAGTTGTTTGTTATGGTAAAAGTGTTTTTTATTGCAGTTTAGAGTAAAATTGTTTGGTATGTATTTAATATTTTGTAATTTATGTATACTAAATATATGGTATTTACCAATTTTCCATGGAATATAATAATCTGGAACACTACATGCATTAACCCTATATGGATTTATTGTAAATTGTGCAATAATCTTTAATTTTACTTGGTGTTTACAATCACAGTTCTAACCAGGTGATATTTTTAATGTTTATATTTTATTTGATGTGTGTTTGTTCAGAAAGTTTAGGAAAGGAAGTGGTTTATACAGTTAATTGAAGACGAGTGCTGTTGTCTGAATTTGAGCACAGCACACCTTGAGCATAATAATTTAAAATCACTGGATATTATTTAACACAGTATATAACTTTTGAACATTTCTAAATCTTGGTAATATAGTATCATCATCAATAACATTTCACCCATTACAATGCTCACTTATTGCAGTAAAAATATTAAGCTTGGAACTTTGAAAAGATTTCTCTTAAAGTTCTTGACGACATGTTTGCCAGATAAAGGATAACATATTGGTCTATAGACATAAGTAGTTGTGGGAGGTCTTGTGTGACTGATTCAAAGACGAGTTCATCACCACCTTATCATATATAATGTTTTGTGTACTCCTTGGTCACAGCTTCAGTGAGATATTTAATTGGATGAGTTTACACACTGCACATGTCCAGCAACAAATTTCTAAAATATATTTTGATATCATTGGACACAGTCCTAATAGCTTCTGGATCAGAAATTACATTGTGAGCTGCATCATTTGCTTTCTCACTGTCGGTAATGCCAATATTGTATGAACATTAAAAAACCACTACGTGCTTCACAGTTTGTACAGATCAATTTTTATACTAAATGAATAGTAAAAGAAACAGGGCTTGTTGAACTAAGCAGCCTTTTAAGAGCACTGTATGCTAAGTATAACAATGTATGAATATATATTCGTCTTACCAAGTCATTTAGATTCAATGTGTGAAGATTGGAACCTGTGATGAGCACTGATAAGTACAATTTGGAGGACCCAATTCATCACAATACAGTTTTTAGGCATGACGATCGTTTCGCTAACAAAGCTGGCATCATCAGAGGGATGAATAAACTGTTTATTAATATTATACTTAAATTTAAAAAAAAACTAATCGCCATTATAAGTAATGAAGTACATTTTACAAAAAAATTATAAAATTTTAAAAAATCGAATTAACCACAGGTATAAATAAAAAATAAGTAAAATTAACTTAAAAAATACAATATGTTTTTTTTAGGATTTCTAAGTCTATTTTTAACTTAAGCTAAAGCCAAACAAAAATTTTTTTTTTTTCTTCGTTGTTCGTAAACAAGCAGCACCAATAAGAGTGGTCTGATCGTGCTGAATTTTAATTATCTTATCTCCAAATAACAAACAAAAAGGTCTGGATGCAGCAAGTGCTTGATTGCCTGGCATTTTTTATAAGTGTTTGGAACAAAAATTTGTTTTGGAACTATATGTATGTACAATAATTGAACAGTTAGGTGAAATAAGGATTACAATAACGTGTTATGATCCCATTTTCATAAATTGATAACACTTCTGCAAATGAGTATCAGAGCTTTGGAAACTCAACAGCATACAGCTTAAAGTAATAACAGAACTAGGATAGAGTAAAATTTTGTTTGCAATTTATTCCATGTACAGCTTACTCGAATTATCTCGGTGGTCTTAGTAAGCACAGTGGGTAAAACGTGGGCTCGCTGTGATTTTTTTTACATTCAAACCTACCGCAGTATGTTAGTCACTGTATAAAATTAACTAATAACTAATTAATTTAGTAATATTAGGCTGTATCATTGTATCTACGCAAGTTAACCTTTTAACTGCTCCATATATATATATATATATATATATATATATATATATATATATATATATATATATATATATATATATATATATATATATATATATATATATATATATATATATATATATATATATATATATATATATATATATATATATATATATATAATATGCCAACAGTTTTAATGATCCAGATGTATATATACTATTTGCTATGAAAAATATTTAGAGCAGTTCCCTGCTACAGTCGTATAGATACGTCTAACTTCTACTGTGTGGCCAGCGAGTCGAGATATTTAAGGCACAAGTATGCGGTCCACTGTCTGGGAATTACCTTAACGACTTATTGAATGCTGAATTCTCTCTATTAGAGTTCATTTGTGTCGTATCATTACCTATACAGAAGAAAAACGTTGAATCTAACACAATAGTACTGCATCTTGCGTACTAATTTTATATCAATAATAACGATATTGTGATATAACACTGCTACAGTCGTATATATACGCACCACTTGAAAATTACACGCACATAATAGGCAGCCGCTGTGACTAAATGCACAGTGAAATGGTTAAATGCCTGAAGATTCCACATCAAGCGATCAATTCTGTGTACCATGCAATTTTGGGCATGTAAAACATCCCTTGCCTGGTTACAAGAGACAATAATTAGCAAAATGTTGTGGTTGGTAAGGTGAAACTGCTCCCTAACGTCACTGATTGGCCATAGCAGCATAAATAAGTTGACGTTAACAAACACACACACAGAAACAGTTATCACAGAAAGTAGTTCAACTTAAAAAATCTGAAAATGTCATTTTTAAGAGGAAAAGGTTTGTAAAATTTAGCAAATTAGTATGGTGAAACTGTTCACTAAGGTCACTGATTGACCATATAGTTGCATAAGTGGGCCGAACAAATAAGGAAAATCAAAATATGTACATCATTTATTTGATTTGAAGCAAACCTATTTTTTAAATTATTTACCCACGTGTGTTCCAGACTTGGTGTTCACTAGAGTTATCTGGAAAGCTAACTGAATGAGAATTTTATATTCTTCCATTGCGCTTTTATTCTTAATCGTCATTTGAAAATATTGATCACTTATCTTTGTCAGAAACCGTTATTAACTTAGCACTATATACTGCTATATTATTTGTGTGGTGGCTTTTGGCATTAGACAATTGGCCTCTTCGCCACAAAATGTATATGAGTAAAATATTTAGTAGGTTTTAATACGTCGCCTTGTAGTGATCATTAATTTAAACAAGGAAATAATGATAAACACTTCGATAAGTAGGAATACTCTCTTTTTGTAATATTTTGTTTACATTATTTATACCTATATATATATATATATATATATATATATATATATATATATATATATATATATATATATATATATATATATATATATATATATATATATATATATATATATATATATATATATATATAAAATGCTAAAAAATGGTTTTTGGCATTTTCTTCAAAACTACTGCAGGTAACTTAATGAAATTTGACACACGACCGTAGTTTTTGTATGAGTAATATCATTAATTTGTTAGAATCGTCATATTTCATTCAGAGGCGTAATTTACAAAGGGGCTGGAATGGTTCAATTTCCATATCTTTTTTGTGCGGGGTTTTATCTAATACATTTCTCGAAAATCCCAAAGCTTCATTTATTTGACATCAAAAAGGTATTATTGTTAAAATGTTTTAATGTTGACCATTTTCGAGTAATTTGCAGTTGAATGTTGACGTGTTTTTCAAGCTTTTGAAATCATTTGTCCACAATACCTTCGAAAATCTTTTAAATATGCCATGATATGAATTAGGCAAATGAGCAGGATGTCAGCTTGACATTGTTTGACGGACTGTAAATGTCACATTATTATTTCTATGTTTTCTTCTTATGCAGTTTTATTTTTCAAAAAGTAGTTCTAAAAATACGTCAAACAATGTCAAGCTGACATGCTGCTCATGTTTGCATAATTCATATAATGGCCTATTTAGAAGATTTTCGAAGCCGTTTTGGGCAAGTAATTTTAAAAGCTTGGAAACACCACAACATTCAACTGCAAATTACTGGAAAACAGTCAACTTTAAAACATTTTAACAAGAATATCTTTTTTATGTAAAATAAATGAAGCTTTGAGTTTTTCAATAAATGTATTAGATAAAACCATCCACAAAAAAAAACATATAGAAATTGAACCATTCCAGACCCCTTGTAAGTTATGCGTCTCAATAAAATATAAAGATTCTAACAAATTAATAACATTTCTCATAAAAAACTACGCCTCTGTATCAAATTTCATTAAGTTACCTGTATTAGTTTTGAAAAAAATGCCAAATCAACCATTTTTTAGAGCCTTTTTCTAGAGGCTGTAGCTAGTTAGGGGCGCATTTTCGGAAATAGTTTTATAGAATAAACTACACTTATTCGTGTACTATACGCCCTATAGATATTTTGAGAGCCATTTTTGAATCACCTTGTGTATACAAATATGTATATCAATGTTTTTAATTGTTTTTTTTCATTTTTAGTGATTTTTTTAAAATCACTAGTGGGGAGATCTCGACTCTTGAATTTTGAAAAAAATTCTTGAAGCGCCTAGGCCCCCTAGAACACATATCCGGGATCAGTTACAATATTTCATTTCAAAAATTTTTTTCAAAATTCAAGAGTCGAGATGTCCCCATTAGTGATTTAAAAAAAAAAGAAAAATCACTAAAAATGTAAAAACAATTACAAACATTGATATACCTATTTGTATACACAAGTTGATTCAAAAATGGCTCTCAAAATATCTAGGGCGTATAGTACACGAATAAGTGTAGTTTATTCAAGAGTCGAGATCTCCCTATTAGTGATTTAAAAAAAAGGAAATTCACTAAAAATGTAAAAACATTTATATAAATATTTGTATACACAAGGTGATTCAAAAATGGCTCTCAAAATTTCTAGGACGTATAGTACACGAATAAGTGTAGTTTATTCTATAAAACTATTTCCGAAAATGCGCCCCTAACTGATCCCGGATATGTGTTCTATATATATATATATATATATATATATATATATATATATATATATATATATATATATATATATATATATATATATATATATATCCTACGGTGGATATGGCGTCCATACATTAGGCATTTACGGTAGATGCGGCGTCCGCTGCGATATGGCGTCCGTATACCGGACGTCATCGCATTGTTAATTTTTTGGGTTCTATGATCATTTTAGACTTTTATGAAGTGATTCTGAGATTTTTATTCTGACTCCATAAACCCGGATTTTGAATGAAACTGTATATCTTAGTTCAAGCTTCTACCCCTTGTTATTAGCGGCGCCATCAAGAATCAATATACGCGACGTATATATTTGAACAGTCAACGTTTACTTTACAGTTGATACGGCGTCCAGGTATTGGCAACGTGGCTTATCGTTTGTTCTGCTTCAGATTTTAAGTTATACAGTTCGCTCTACGTTATTAGCATAAAAAGGACTTCCGCCTCTTTATATGTTAATGGGTCTTTTGGAGCGTTTGTTTAAATGTGTGACATTCTATATTTAACTGACGTTTTTCAAGAATATTTACATGGAAAATTTTATTAAAACGATTTTAGAGAACAGCCCTAATAAGCAAATCGCAAATAATAAATAAACAAATTCATTTTAATTTTCTATTGTTTTAATTTAGTTTTATTAAGGATTGTACATTTAAAGATTGTTTAGGCAAATAAAACGTAAAAAAATAGGGTGAGAATATGAAATTATGTGGAAGTTTGATTGTGTTGAACTCAGTTATTTTAATAAATGCAGTAAGGTACAAAAGTACTGTATCGTTTAAAATTTTGAATTTTTCTTAATTTAATACACTAACATAGTTTATCAACACTACTTTCCTAAAACCTCTATTTCACCTAAGTCTTTCATGCAAGGTTCTGGTACAAACTCAGATAGGTTCTTGAGTAAATGAAAATATAAGTATAAAAATACTAAACTTTTTGAGAAGCCTTGCGATAAAAGTGCGAGTGTACCTGTGTGCGTACGTGCGAGGGCGCGCGCGCGTTATTTGTGTGTGTGTGCGTGCATAGTTGAATGTGCCTGTGTAGTACAATTTTGTACACAAGATAACTTTGAAAAGCATGAAGGTTATTTGATTTCATTAGTGAATTTTCTTAAAAAAATTCACTAATGAGGAGATCCCGACTTTTGAATTTTGAATAAATTTCTTCAGATGAGCTCTAATTAGGCCCTCCAGAAAACATATCCGGGGTCAGTTTCAATTTTTATATGTTTATATATATATATATATATATATATATATATATATATATATATATATATATATATATATATATATATATATATATATATATATATATATATATATATATATATCACACCGATAACTCAAAAAATAATGGGCCGATTTTGATTAAATTTGGTGAAAAAAATCCTTTTGCAAATGGCTTGGATGAGTTCGTTAGCCAGGAAAATCTGCCCAGGTTTTCCCGGAAAATTTTGTTTTCTTTCGAAAAAAATTTATATCTCCGGAATTAACAAAGTAAGGGCAACCGAATTTGGCACGCAGGTTTACATCCTTATAGGTAAGTTACCTACCAAAATTTAGCTATGTAGGTTAAAAGACAAAAAAGTTATAGGCATTTAAAGAAAAATAAATTGGGGTTTTCCTCAAAACGTAAAAGTGGCGATTTAAAATGTCAAAATTGGCAACATTTAGGCAAAGAACTTGAATCTAATACGGGCTATAGAAATAAAATGTCTCAAGAAGGATGTTTTACAAACCCTAAAGTCTTAGTTTCAATCGTCATTGTCCTTCATTTTACTAAAATATTCCCAGAAAATTCATTTCAAATAGACCCTGTCTCTAATGCTTGGCAGTAGCCTTAGCTATAGAGTTTATCGTTTAATGGTCTATAATTTTTGTCGAATTTTCGTAAAAAATCAATAAAGCTCAATATATCCGTTATTATATAAGATATGAAAATTTTTTGTATATATTAATTATAGGGTGTCTTGAGCTACATCTTAAAATAATATTTCTACAATCACAGGGTGGCCCATAAGTCGTTGGTGATACAAATTTCCATATTTTTTTTTAATCAAACACGCCTTATGTTTTTGCATTTTCCATCGAAATATAATGCATGTTTGTAAGAAAATAAATTCTGGACGCAGCAAGTGCGTTATGGTAGCGAATTTTGATCAAATGTTTCATATTTGAACAGCTCAATTTCCTATTAACCTATAAGGTTGACCAAGAAACGTGTTTTTCGGGAACACTTTAAGTTTACTTTTGGAAATTTTTGTACATTTTCACACAATACAGTTATTTTGATGAAACAAGGCACATTGTTTTTACTATATAGGTTATACTGGTAACCAAATGTGATGCCTGCTTTCTTAAAAAACAAACACATATTTGTTATTAAAAACATTTTTATGAAAATTCACTACCATAACGCACTTGCTGCGTCCAGAATTTTTTTTTGTATATGGAATTCTTGGAAGCGTAAAATAAAGTTATTAAAAAAACCTGTCCTATCGTAATAGTCTTTACGTTTTTTGTTTTGTCTTTAAAATAGAAAACATTGCTTAGTTAATAATTCAGCAAGTCGTTAAAATGTGTTTTGAAATGGTATTTAAAAACTCCAATGTATTTTTTACTGAACCGACCGATTTCAAAACGGCGGCAAGTGTTTCTTAACAAAATTTTACTGTCACTATTTGACAAAATTTAAAGAAAAAAATGTATCTATAACAAAATAGCAGTCATTCATAAAAATATCTTATTAGTTAAAATAACCTCGTTTAAACACGTCAAATATGCATTCAACATTCAGCAATGTCGAATGTGGTTTTTTGTTTTTCTGGCATTTATCTATTGGCACTTGCTATAATTTATTATAAATATGCAGTAGCAAATGCATACCTCATTATCAGAAAAGTCTATAAAACCTAACCAAGGTAAAAATTATATTAGATGTTAAAATGTAAAACGGGATATTAGAAATACATATTGCAGCTAAATGCCTACTGTATGTTTACGTGGTATGTTCTTTAAAACAGGCCAGATATAATCCAAAACAATAATGAATAATACGATTACTTGTATAATCAAAAATGTGTTTGTGAATCCTATCAGTTGGCGATTTTTTTTAATTCCAATAATATAACTGTCTAGGCTTTGATACCGCTAGGTTGACTTACCTATTTTATAGTTGGTTAAAAAAGTTATACTAAATATTTTAGGTTCGTATTAAAAGAACTCTTGTTTATTGTGTTATTTTTTAATTTTGTAAAAGTTTTATTTAAGTGAAATTAAGTAAGCTGAAAACTTGATTCATTTATACCGAAATCTCGCAAAATTTGGTATTGTGTTAATTGGAAAACCATTTTTTTGCTTAGAGGTAAAGTATAAAAATTAAAAATGTATTATCAAAATAACAAATAAACGATATATTTATACATCATAGAACAAATCCCTACTGAATATATTTAGGATGAGTATCAGCTTGAAGATAAATCCAGTTTATTTGAACTATTTCCAACACTTCATAATTAATTTAACAAAGAACATATTTAAAGCCAGAGAATTTATTTTATTTCAGTCCCAATAATTTTAGTAATAATACTCAGATTGGGCTGTTCAAGTGTTTCCCAGCTGTATCTATTCATGATCACCATAATGTCAAAAATAACTTCACTTCCCACTAAATGAAGTTTTATTTAAAGGTTTTTTCTTTTTATGATAGAGTTCATGAAAGGTAAAGCTAGTTATGTGTCCCCAAGACATCATGAAATTGATTGTTCTGCCACATGATGGGTGTTTACTCGCTTCTTAAATAGCTAGGTTATATGTCTTCGGAAATATGTCTGCTGGGAGGGCATTCGAAAGCTTAGATGGTCTAGGAGAGAACAAAGATTCGTAACGAACCGTTCGACAAGTAGATAATTTGACACTAGAAGCGTGTGTTTTGACTAAAACGGGTTGGCTGACTAAAGGTTACAAGCGGAGGTACCAACGAAGCAATTTCTAAGGAGCAACGTTGGTAGTAATATCGATAGAAGAGGCAGAGATCTCAAACCTTTATTTTGTGGTCGAGAGAAGTGAGATTGCCTGTGATATAATGAATCTCCTATAAAGCGAACAGCTCGTTTCTGAATAGAATATAGGAGGGACAAGTTTGTTTTTGGGGCAGCACCCCAGACATGCAATCAGTATTCCAACTGTGGATGTATCTGTGCTTTATACAGGATCAAAAACTGCTGTGGTGAAAACAAACTTTTCACCTAAAATAGACACCCAAGCTTTTTTGTTGCTGATGATTTTAGGTGCCAGCAAAGATCATCTGCAAAAGTTATATATGTAGAGATTGTGGATTTTTGGGCAGTATTTTGTCAGCCATCTGGACGTCTGGGCCCAGAATGTCACCCTTCCTAGGGAAGAGGCAATTCTGTGTTTATCAAGCATAAAACATAACCAAATTTGCAGAATTCTCGAGATGCCCTAGCAGATTTATCATGGGCCGCTGGAAATTTGGGCGACTTATCTCTGACTCTCAGAGCTCATGTCTGCCGGCTTAGTAATTATAAACAAATCGATCGCGCCTGTTGGGGCGTTTTTATTCATTTATATACCAGGGCATCCCGACCATAGAACAGAATTAATTTTTTAAAATGGAACAGATTTAAATTCACACACACAAAAAAGAAAACATCCAAGACAAGTATGTACCCATCAAAGGGTTAATTCAGCTTGATTATTAATAGTTTTATTAGTCAATTTCCCCGCCCACTACAATATATATATATATATATATATATATATATATATATATATATATATATATATATATATATATATATATATATATATATATATATATATATATATATATATATATATATATATATATGTATCACACTGATAACTCAAAAAATAATGGGCTGATTTTGATAAAATTTGGCATGTACTATCCTTTTGTAAATGGCTTGGATAAGTTCGGTATTCAGGAAAATGGGAGGACATTTTCCGGAAAAATTTTGAATTTTCATTCGAAAAAAAATTTTCTCAAAAAATAAAACTATGATAACCAAATTTGGTAGGTAGGTTCACGATATAAAAAGTAAACTATACACGAAAATTTAGATTTCTATGTTACAAGAATAAAAATTATAATAAAATATTTTGTGCCAGATCATTTCTATGAAAATTCACTACCATAACGCACTTGCTGCGTCCAGGCATTTTTATTTCAACAACCCACCATGAGGGCTTACAGCCTAAATACTATCGTACCGTGGGTGTCGACAAGGAGGAAAAAGGCAACTTGTTAATTCTGTACTTCAAGGTTTGGAGGAGAAGGAAAAACATGTGCCGGCAATGAATTCCACAACTTGGAAGTCCTCGAGATAAAAGAGCGGGCATAACAAGATGTTCTGTCTGGTGACCTGGACAGTCAAAGGGTGCATTCGCTCTGTTCCCCTGGTAGATCTGTTGGGTGCAGCAGGTGAAGGAACTATGGAAGAAAGTTCCTCTGAGCAGTGCCCGTGCAGATATCTGTAAAAGAGAGAGAGGTCATCAACAGCACGTCGGTCGGCAAGGGATGGCAGCCTTTGGGTGAGGGTAGGAGACCTATAGCTCTCTTCCGAATGGAGTCCAGGATAGCTAGTGTAGAAGTGGCACCCCAGATGTAGGAGCAGTATTCGAGGTTTGGCCTTATTTGTGAAGTATATAAGGTATAGAGATTAGCTGGTGAAAAGTATTTGCGAGTCCAGAAAAGGAAACCTAATTTCTTAGCAGCCGCTTCTGCAATTGATGTGACATGTTGATGCCAATTGAGATTTCGATCCACAGAAATGCCAACAAGTGAAAAGGACTCATTACTTTGAATAACTTGGTTGTTCATTGTGATGGGTCTAGTGCTGGTGTATCTCTTATGAGATAGAAAGCAAGACTGAGATTTCATGGAGCTGAATTGTACAAGATTTCTACTTCCCAGTCCAATATTTTTTGGAGATCTACAGAGACAGAACCCTCCATGAGTCTGCGATCCTCATCTAATTGGGCTAAAGAGGCTTAGAATATTGTATATTTTAGTGGAAGGTGCTGTCATCCGCGTAACTGTGAACTGGGTTGGATGTGCTAGAGAGGAGGTCATTGATGTGGAGAAGAAACAAAGTAGGGGCTAAAGCTGAACCTTGAGGGACTCCTGCATTAATTGGATACAGTTTAGAGGAATGGCCATCCACGACAACTGAAATGCTCCGGTTGGAGACGAATTTTGCTGTCCAGGTACAGAGTTTTGGTGGTAGGCCATAAGCCGGAAGTTTATTAAGCAGCGCTGTGTGCCAGACCTGGTGGAATGCCTTGGATATGTCTAGAGTGACAATCTGGGATTCACCGTGGAGTTCCATAGACTTGTTCCAAGAATGGGTGACAAAGGAAAGGAGGTCGGTAGTTGATCTGCGCTGACGGAATCCATACTGCCTGTCGTAGATTAGACTGCGTTTTTCATTGGGTTCAATTCAAGAATGGGTGCCTATTGGCAATACCTACATTTTAAAATTATTGCATTTTTATCGAATTTGATTAAGAGATGGAGAGCTATCGATAGTAAGCGTTGCAAAAATTTCTTAAATGAGCACAAATTAGGACCCCTAGAACCCAAAACGAAGGTCTGTTTAACTTTTTATATTTATATAGACTCAATTGATAAATTAAAAAAGATCTACAGATTTTATTGAAACTCAAGACACCCTATAATTAACGTTTACAGTTTTTTCTCGTATCTTGTATAATACGGATATATTGAGCTTTACCGTAGAAATGCGGCAGCCTGTATATATGAAAACAGATTAAAACTTAAATTAACCCCGTATATGAGTTCTAGGGGGCTTAGACCGCCCCCCTTTTGAAGAAATCTTTCCACAATGTAAAAGTGGCAGTCTCCTCTTACCAAATTTTTTCTACGGAGGTTCGCTAAAAATTATGGACCATTAAACGATAAACTCTATAACACGACTACTGCCAAAGCGTCAGAGAAAGGGTCTATTTGAAATGAATTTTGTGGAAATATTTTAATAAAATGAAGGACATGACGCTTGAAGCTAAAACTTAAGGGTTTCTAAAACACCCTCCTTGCTACATTTTTTCTACGTAACCCGTATTGGTTTCAGGGTCCTTGCCTAAATGTTGCCAATTTTGACGTTTCAAATGGCGACTTTTTAAGAGGAAAATCCCATTTTTTAAATGCTTATAACTTTTTTGTCTCTTAACTTACAGATCTAAATTTTGGTGCACGGTTTACCTATTATGAGATAAGCCGGCGTGCCAAATTTGGTTGACATAAATTTGTTATTTCTGGAGATATAAAATTTTCCAAAAGAAAACACAACATTTTCCGGTAAAAACCGGGCCGATTTTCCTGCCTAGCGAACCTTTCCAAGCCACTTGCAAAAGGAAGGTACTTTATATATATATATATATATATATATATATATATATATATATATATATATATATGTATATATATATATATATATATATATATATATATATATATATATATATATATATATATATATATATATATATATATATATATATATATATATGAGACATGATGGTTCTCGGGTTTAACCGCGTCCAGAATTTATGGAAACTCGACGTTTCGGCTCCTGTTTTGGAGCCATTTTCAAGAGGTAAAGGAAATATGTAAGGACACTCTAAGGCCTCAATCTGCCTACTCCTTAGAGTGATGGACAAAGGTGGGTAAAGAAAATATGTAAGGACACTCTAAGGCCTCAATCTGCCTACTCCTTAGAGTGGTGGACAAAGGTGGGTAAAGGAAATATGTAAGGACACTCTAAGGCCTCAATCTGCCTACTCCTTAGAGTGGTGGACAAAGGTGGGTAAAGGAAATATGTAAGGACACTCTAAGGCCTCAATCTGTCTACTCCTTAGAGTGGTGGACAAAGGTAGGCAAAGGAAATATGTAAGGACACTCTAAGGCCTCAATCTGCCTACTCCCCAAATCTCGCCGGAGATCGTCTGTGAGGTCTCAGTGTGTTCAACCCTAGGCCTCAGAGAGATCTGGCATTTCGTTGCAAGTCTTGTCTTATATATGCCGTTCCGTCTACCTGTTGCGTCATCAGTGAAAGTAGTGGGGTCACCGTCAATTAAGTGGGGGGCTTTGGTCACGGTATTTAGAGGAGGATTAAGAGGGTCACCGGCATTTGTTGAGGCAGATAATGATGAAATAAAATTGTCTGTGGAATTTATTTCCTTTTTGTGTGTTTGTAAAGAAGATATAATAGGTTTCCAAGTAGTTGGAAGGCGAAGACCATCATCTCTCTTATTTAAACAATCGGGACGTTTTTCAATCTCGATTGCTTCGCGGATAATTCTCGTTTTGAAATTGTAAACCAGTGCTATTGTTTTGGCATTATCGAAGTCTATTTTATGCCATGTATGAATATGATGCATGGCCAGCGCCGATGAGGGGTCGGATTTTCTAACTGCGAGGGTGTGTTCGTATATTCTATTGTGAATGCGTCTGTTTGTTTGTCCTACGTAAGTAACTTACTTACTTGCGTCTGTTTGTTTGTCCTGCGCCGATGAGGGGTCGGATTTTCTAACTGCGAGGGTGTGTTCGTATATTCTATTGTGAATGTGTCTGTTTGTTTGTCCTACGTAAGTAACTTACTTACTTGCGTATGTTTGTTTGTCCTACGTAAGTAACTTACATAGGACAAACAAACAGACGCATTCACAATAGAATATACGAACACACCCTCGCAGTTAGAAAATCCGACCCCTCATCGGCGCTGGCCATGCATCATATTCATACAGGGCATAAAATAGACTTCGATAATGCCAAAACAATAGCAAAACAAAACGAGAATTATCCGCGAAGCAGTCGAGATTGAAAAACGTCCCGATTGTTTAAATAAGAGAGATGATGGTCTTCGCCTTCCAACTACTTGGAAACCTATTATATCTTCTTTACAAACACACAAAAAGGAAATAAATTCCACAGACAATTTTATTGCATCATTATCTGCCTCAACAAATGCCGGTGACCCTTAGAGGCCTTAGAGTGTCCTTACATATTTCCTTTACCTACCTTTGTCCACCACTCTAAGGAGTAGGCAGATTGAGGCCTTAGAGTGTCCTTACATATTTCCTTTACCCACCTATGTCCACCACTCTAAGGAGTAGGCAGATTGAGGCCTTAGAGTGTCCTTACATATTTCCTTTACCTCTTGAAAATGGCTCCAAAACAGGAGCCCGAGAACCAAGCATGTCTCACATTAAAGACCGCAGAAATCTTTCTGAACATATAAAGATATATATATATATATATATATATATATATATATATATATATATATATATATATATATATATATATATATATATATATATCATATCTAAAATAAAGTGCCTGTGAATTTAAATTTGAAGGTGTTCATAACTCTGAATATTATTAAACATGTAGATTTAATTAAAATTTCACAGTTCAGAAATAACAATCGGATGGCATATTTGGCAAGATCAAAGTTGCCAAAATAGCACATAGGTACCTGAGATATAATACGAAGAGAACCAATGTTTTCTTCACTGGCAGACCAATATGTAGTAAAACTATTATTTATTAAAATTAACTCTTATTTAAACAATACAATCGATCGGAATTTTATCATGAATTCTGATCAAGTATACCACTAATATTAAATATACAAAAAAGAGGGTAAAGGTAAGATGCTTATGGCAATTAGGCCAATGCTGGCCCTTTTTGCTCATCTGAACTAACCTAACAAAAACGTATATTTTTGTAGCTGAGGTTATGACTGTTGTTTCGTTGACATGATAGGCGTTGTTGTCAGTTTCGAAACTATTTACTTGATACTGGGGTAATGTCAGGTCAGGTCAGGCAGGCCGATAGAGCATTTTTGGGAATTTCATTTCTCAATTATTCTGTTATTTCTGGTTTTTCCGTACATTTTTTTCCGGATTATAAATCTACATTATGTACTTTTTCTTGTGGTGTGCGCTGTTTTGCTAGATTCCAGTTGCGGTTAAGTCGACCGACCCCAATCATTGTTTTGTTTGATCATATTGCGAAATAAGTGAATTGTCCAAGACCCTAATCCTTCAAATAAGTTATGTTAAATTCTTTCACACAGGAACAGTACGTATGCAATCAGGACTGTTAAAAATCGTGTAAATATTGCAAAATTTTAAAATAATTTAATTCTTTATTTAAAATCGAAACTTAAAAGTTAACAATGAATATATAAACCTGGGATAAATTAAGATTTCAACCGAACAGTTATAGCACGTTGAAAACATTGGCTGTTTGGTAAATCCTATCTATAAGTTTATCTCCTCTGTAGATGTTTGTACATAAACAAACAAAAAACAAATAAAAACAAGACCTTGTACTTATATTTTAAAATATACTTTGTAGGAGCGATTTAATAACTCGCTGGTGCATTGTAACACACTCTAATTATTATACATTACATTGTAAATATTATAAGTGATATAAATAAAGTTTATTGAACAATGGTCCGATTACATTTTTATATGTTTGTACACACACACACACATACACACACACACACACACACACACACACACACACTAGGGGGTGTAGAATATATATATATATATATATATATATATATATATATATATATATATATATATATATATATATATATATATATATATATATATATATATATATATATATATATATATATATATATGCGTGTATCCACACGCAAACTCACCAAGTTATTAACCGATTTTGATGAAACTCTGCAAGAATCTTTATTTTATTAACATCTTAGATGAGTTTGTTAGCCAGCCCTATCAAACTAGTTTTTCTAAAAAAAATAATTTTTCCGAAAAAAAATTTGTATCAAAAAAATAACCAAGTTATTGTGATGAAATTTGGTTGGTATGTTACCCTGGTAAATACCTTCTTTTTCTTCAAGTGCCATCTCCTCTTAGAAGGTTGGCTACCATCATGGCTATTCTTATTTTTTATGCTGCAGCTCTGAACAACTCAACAGAACTACAGTTGTACCATTTTCTCAGGTTATTTAACCAGGAAATGCATCTTCTTTCTCAGCTTCTTTTTCCCTGTATAATATTCTGCAAGAATACATATTTCTGTCCTCTCATCACGTGGCCCAGATATTGCAGCTTCCTTATTTTAATTGTGTTCAATATTTCCTTGTCTTTTCTCATTCTTCCCAGTACCTCCTCATTTGTTACCATGTCTACCCAACTTATCCTCAAGATCCTTTTATATGACCAAATCTCAAATGCTTCCAGTCGATCACTTATATCTTTGTTTAACATCCAGGATTCCATCCCATATAGCAGCACCGAGAAAACGTAGCACCTCAATATTCTGACTCTAAGTTGTTTGTTAAGATCTCTACTGCATAACACGCTTCTCATTCTGTTAAATATGGTTCTGGCTTGTCCAATTTATGATTTAATTTCTTCAGTGTACTCATTATTTTCAATGATAGTTATTCCCAAATACTTGTACTTACTGACTTTCTCTACAAGTTCTCCGTTGATTCATAGGTTTTCCTGTTGCTGAACTGACTTTGTAATGGTCATAAATTTGGTCTTTTAG
Organism: Tillus elongatus; assembly: GCA_964006375.1. Classification (NCBI taxonomy): domain Eukaryota; kingdom Metazoa; phylum Arthropoda; class Insecta; order Coleoptera; family Cleridae; genus Tillus; species Tillus elongatus. Next base: position 74,243,237 of record OZ023268.1, on the reverse strand, counting down.
ATATTTAAGGTAAGTCCGCTCTTCTCGCCACTCGTCGCTCTACTAAGCTCTGTAAATCTTCTATTGTTTCGGCAATGAGTATGGTGCCGTCTGCATACCGGATATTGTTAATGGGTATTCCATTAACCTTTACTCCTATTGTTGTTTCCTCCAGCGCTCTCTGAATGATTTCTTCCGAGTAAAGATCAAATAATAGCGGCGATAGTACACATCCTTGCCTAACACGACGTTTTATTTTTACTTCTTCTATGAGTTCGTTATCCACTTTGATATTGGCCTTCTGGCTGTAGTATAAATTATTTATTATTCTAATATCTTTCTTGTCTATATTTTTTCCTTTAAACAATTGAATAAGGTGGTTGTGGCGGACTCTATCAAATGCTTTGTTGTAGTCAAGAAAACACATACAACGGTTGATTGATGTCCGTGCATCTTTGAATCAACACATTAAAGGCAAACAAGGCTTCTCTTGTTCCCATTGCATTTCTGAAGCCAAATTGGGTTTTGTTAATATCTTGTTCTAATTTCCTAAAAATTCTCTGATGTATTATCTTTAGAAATATTTTGAGAGCGTGACATGAGACTGATGGTTCGGTGGTTGCTACATTCTTTTCCGTTAATCTTTTTTGGTAATGTAATGAAGGTCGATCTAAGCCATTCACGGGAATGATTCCTGTGTTAAATAGTTCCACCAATATGTCCATTTGATCCTCTGTGATTAGTTTAATTATTTCCACTGGAATTTCGTCGGGTCCTGGAGATTTATTAGATTTTGCCATTTTTACTGCGTGCATTACTTCTTCCTTTGTTATTGTTGGGTCCAACTCTCTTTCTGTGTCTTCTTCTACTATTTCTTGTTGTGTGTCATCGTTGAATAGTTCCTGGATATACTCCTTCCATCTTGCTAGTTTCCCAGAGTGTCCAGGATTATTTTGCCATCTCTACCTAGCAAGACATTGCTTTGGTTTCGCCTTTTTATGCCAGCTACTTCCCTAATTTTTTTATAGAGGTTAAGATCATCGTGTTTCACTATCAAATCTTCTATTTCTGCACATTTTTCTTTGGCTTCACGTATTATTTTTCTTATCTTACTATGGATACGGTTATATGCATTGTTGTCTATGATTTTGTATGTTCTTCTTTCTTCCATTAGTTCTAAAATATCGTCAGTTATCCATGGTTTTTGTTTGCGAACAGTATTGTTTGTCTGCAGTAACTCTTTTGTTGAAGTCGTTATCGTGGTTTTGATGGTATCCCATATTATGTTTGGATCATTAGGTTCAACTCTGATCTTCCCTAGTTCGTTATTAATATTCTTGGCCAATTGATCTCTCATTATTGGGCTTTTAAAGTTTAAGATTTGCAGATGTTTTTTTGTTTTGTTGGGATTTTGGCTTCTTCAATCGAACTCTGAGCCTTACTATTACTGGATTATGGTCTGTTGCTGCATCTGCTCCAGGATAGGCTTTAGCCGAGACTATGTAGTTTCGATATCGTTTATTGATTAAGACGTAATAAATTTGATTCCTAACTGCTGTTATCAGCGGGTGATATCCAAGTATAAAGCCTCCTATCAGGCAGTTTGATATATAAAAAATTGAGTTATACAAATTTGAAGCATTTATTGAAAATTCGCTACCATAACGCACTTGTTGCGTCCTGAAAATTTTATAAAGTGAACGAGGGCACAGATGGCACCTTCCTAGTTTCTTTGGATTCATTGGGACAGCTTCATTCTCATACAATGGAGTATTTATTCCACATGAAACTATCGCTCTATAAACATATAAAAATTGAAACTGACCCCGGATACGTGTTCTAGTGGGCGTAGAATATATATATTTCTTTGAAAATTCACTAAAAACATTACTGTAAATTTTATGGAAGGCTATAAAAATATTCAACACAATAGTCACGCTAATAACATATAGGGTTGATGCGCATTGTTAAAAAAAAACAACATATTTTTCATTATTATTTAATATACAATATATACAATATGTACAATATATACAATTCTACAATGGATAATATAAGGGATGTTAAAATGCTACTAATGTTATCTTATGATATTACTGAATCTTCCGTTTCTTTAACGTAGGTTTATCAAACACCTGCCGAGCCCCACCTGCTTGTGTCGAGTGGAACTTTAAATTCTGTGCTGTTTCCGTAGACCATGGTGAATCGAACTGTGTGGTATCTTGATCAACCAAATGAGTATACTTTGTTCTGCCAGATCGGCCAAAGTTTTTCACCTGCATCACTTTTGGAAGCACTGTTTTATCAAAATGATCTTCCAGCGTTGCTTGCGAAAAGTCTCTCTTATAAACATCGTCATCTTTATCCAGATAGAATGCGCCTCTGTGATAGTATTTCTGCAGAAACTTATATTTTCCTTTAGCAGCTTTGTTGATGACAACTTTGGGATTCATCCTCAGTTCAATTCGACGTTCTTCCTCTGTCATATTGCGGAGACGTTCGATTTCCAATCGTTCTTTCTCTAAAGCTTCTCTTTCTTCCCTATCACGTTTAATTCGCTTTAATTCTCTCAGTTTCCATGCTTCGTATTCCACTTCATCATTTTCATCATCTGTACAAACATCGTTTATGTTTGGTTCATTGGTTTCTTTGTCTTTAACCTGTTGCTCTTTGCGAATTGTTTCTTCTACCAAACGTATTGTCAGTCTTCTTCGTTCTTCTGCCTGCCTCTGTAGTTCTGCTTCTATTTGTTTTTGCTTTTGTGCTTCTTTCTCTTTTTCTATTATTGTTATTCTGTCCCTCTTTTTGACAAACACAGGTTTCAAACGAGGACCTAGAACAGAAATGAAAAATGGACTTAATCTTCATTTATTTATTAATAAATACAGGAAAAGGTGGGTTGCACGCAATGATGCTGAATATCTATTTGATCTTTGAGCTAATGTTTTGACATTGTGATCTAACACCATATCTACATAAGGCTAGATGTGTTGCCTATCAAACAAAAAGTTTTTCAGTTTAAAATTCACATGAATTTATTAATAAAGTTAAAAATATTAAATTTATTAATATATATTTTTTCTTTAACGTCGGCCTATTTCTGCGACTATGGCAAATCACCAAAGCCAGGAAGCAGTTTCACCTCACAATCCTGAAAATTTTGGCGAACCCCTGCCTTTCTGTAAGGGGGGTAATGACTGTTACTCTTAATCGATTTGGAAATATATACGCTCTCACACGCATCAAGCATAGTTTGATGTCTCACATTTTTGACAGGTCTCAGATTTTCCCTGTCTATGTGGCGATTATTGTCCCATATACATTGTGCCACACAAGATTTGTCTACTGTGCGATACCGTAAATGTGCGAGATGTTCGCGAAATGTAATGGATGTTTCTTTTGGTCTGACCCACATATTTAAGATTACAATCTTTGCAACCTATCTCATAAATACCGGACATTTCAGTGGCTTTGTCTTTGTCTTTTGTATTTCCGAAGAGATTTTTTAAATAACTTTTCGTTGAAAAAGTCAACTGTAAATCGGCTTTCTTAAAAATACTTTCCAAACCCTTTGTGATATGTCGTTCATAGGGTAAGCACACAAATTTTCTCTCTATTTTTTCTTTCTTGAATGTCGTGCATTCAGCTAGCATTTTCTTTGTTTTGTTTTTGTTAACCAGTTTTTCCACTAAACAATCCGAATAACCATTATATCTCGCCACATTTTTTATTTACTTTAATTCGATATTAAATCTACCTTTACTTAATGAAAAACATATCAATCTATTTACCAAGAAATTTAAACTAGCCGTTTTTTTGTGCAAACGTATGATGTGAGTCGTTTGGTATATAACTAATAGTAGCAGCTTCCTCCCTGTAGACATTGAATTCAAGCGAGTGATTATTTTCAATAACTAGTACATCTATAAAAGGAAGTTTATTGTTAATTTATATTTCTTGGGTAGATTTTATCGAATCAAATTGACTATTTAGTTTTTCAATAAATTCATCAACCTTGCACATATTTGTGTCAAACACTGCAAAAAGATCGTCCACGTAACAAAACCAAACCCTTGGGAAGTATCCATTTTTATTTTTTCAATTCGTTTCAAATATACATAAAGAGGTATGCAATAAAAGGAGATAATGGTTTGCCCATTGCCGTGCCTTCAGTCTGTTAAAAAAACTCATTGATAAGTTGGAAAATATTTTGTTTTATACAAAGGCTGGTTAGAGTTAAATATTCTTTGCAAACATCACCACTTATATTGTTCAATTTCAACAACTGTTCCAAATACTCGTCCGATTTTCCTGGCCAACGAACTCATCCAAGCCATTAATAAAAGAAAGGCACTTGCAGAGTTTCATCGAAATAGGTTAATTATTTTTTGAGTTATCAGACGGATACATATATATATATATATATATATATATATATATATATATATATATATATATATATATATATATATATATATATATATATATATATATATATATATATATATATATATATATATATATATATATAAACATATAAAAATTGAAACTGACCCCGGATATGGGTTCTAGGGGTCCTAAATCGCGCTCATTAAAAAATTTTTTTTGCAAAGTCTCTCCATCGACACCTCTCTATTAGTGAATTTTTTAATAAAAATTCACTAAAAACCTACCATTTTTTTTGCATTTTATTTTTTCAATCTTACTTACAGATTAGGTATATAATTTGAATTTTATGTATTCTTTAGCCAAATTTTTATAAAAAATAGTTAACCAATTTTCAGAGAAAATTTTTCGAGTTTGCGTAGAAATCATTGTAAGATTTTTGTGACATTTTGGTAATAAATGTTTAATTAGTTAAAATGTTTTTGGATTTTCGTGAAAAAATTATTTGCAAATTTTCATGCATTTTTTTTGGGAATTTCATTGGAAACCTTTTTATGAATAACTACATCTTGCTAGGTGGATAAATAGCTTGAAGAGTTTCGTTGGCCAGGAAAATCGGAACAGTTCTTTTGGGAACATTTTAAGTTTATCTTTGGTAAATTTTGCTACTTTTTCAAACAATAAAGTTATTTTGATAAAATGTGATACATTGGTTTTACCTAGTTTTTATCTAGATTATACCGGCAACCAAATTCCGGTAACCAAATTTAATGCCTGCTTTCATTAAAAATAGACATATTTGCAATTAAAGATATTTTTATGAAAATTCACTATTATAACGCACTTGTTTCGTCCAAACTTTCTTGTTTTTAAAAAGATGTTATGTGTTACGTTGTTTATGTTATCAATGATTCTCTATTCAACCTTGTTACGAGATCAGCTGACGTTTCTGACAATATGGACCTGTCATTAGAGTGGGGCCACTAATGACCCCACTTGGTGGTTTATGTTAATGTGAATGGCTTGGTATGTTAGAGGTTACTGTTATTTCGTTTTCTCTTGAGTTTTGAGTAATAAGAATGAAATACTTCCAATATAAATATTTGTACAGTAAATTTGAAAAAGGTTCTATCGGAGAAAGTGGGGGTATGTTTACATAATATACTCATCAATGTATAAGAAGAGTATAATTGAGAAAATATTGAGTAATAAAATAATTAAGAGACTCACCTGTTTCTTCTTCTGAATCACTGTATTCCTCATATTCTGAAGACTCTTCTGCCTCGGAATCAGATTTTTCCTCTTCTTTTACAAGATATTCATCTTCTTGTTTGTTAATCATACGCTGCTTTAAATGGTCTCTCCTCTTTTCAATTTCAGTATCACTGAGTTCAGCCTCTGATTCATCTTCATCCGGAGCAGCTTCCAGTGTGTGTTTGTGTTCTGAAAAATTTATTATTTATTAATTGTCTGTATGTTGAGAACAGTTTTGTTAAAACTTTGACTGAATGCAAAACCTTTGATGAATAAATTATATGTTCAAAAGGGAAATCAGCTGATTCTAAAATTCACCTTCTTTGATACATTAAAACAAAGTCAGCAGTGTTTAATCGTAGATAATTTAAAAACAATATTTACACTCTAGGAAAACAAATAGCATGATAAAATTTCATGATTAGGCATGCAGTTTCCACTGAAAAGATTTTAAGACATCAGTCACTGCCCCCCTTGGTCGCTCAGACCACGGTATGGTCACTGCTTCCTGCGCAATGCAACCAGAGGTCACAGTCTTCACACCCACATATCGTTTGGCACTACAACTCCGCGAACTGGGACGAAATGCGGGATTACTTTTTCTCATTTCTATGGGCGTCTGCCTGCTTCTCTCATCCTGACCCCTCTGATATCTCACAAAACGTCACCGAAATTATCCAAGCTGGCATGGAATTATTTATTCCATGTACACAGAAAACCTCTTTATCCACTCAAAAGCCTTGGTTCTCTAAATCCTGTGACAAGGCCAGCTCACAAAACGCTTCTACACAATCCCAGTCAAGAAAACCGTCAAGCATTTAACGATGCAAGAAACCGCTATGTCCGCATTCTTTCCGAGGCAAAAACTCGTTTAATAACCACATCAAAAACAAACTCCTCTCAAGCTACAACGGCAGCAAACCCTTCTGGACTCTTGCTAAATCTATTGAGAATAATTTCTGCAAGAGCACGTTCCCACGTCTTGTTTCAGGGGATGAAATTGTTTCTACCGTCCTGGGCAAGGCTGAACATTTTGCCTCGTTGTTCGCCGGCAATTCTACTCTCAACCCACCTCCAAATGTTCAACCACCAGCAGTCACCAATGTCGTGCATAAAATGACTGATATCATTTTCAAAACCAAAAAGGTACGAAAGATGCTCTCTTCTCTTAATACCAGGAAAGCCTCTGGCCTTGACGAGATCCCAGCAGTTCTCAAAAAATGCGCACCAGAACTTGCTCCTGTCCTGACTCGTCTGTTTCCGACATCTTACAATAGAGGCATATTCCCTAGTAACTGGAAAAGTGCTCGAGTACAACCCGTCCCCAAGAAAGGATCCAAAGCGCTTCCTAGCAACTACAGGCCTATTTCTCTCCTTTCAGTCGCCTCTAAAGTGATGGAAAAGCATATAAACACCAAATTGCTAAAATTTCTTCAAGACACAGTCTAATCCACGACAGGCAGTATGGATTCCGTCAGCGCAGATCAACTGCCAACCTCCTTTCCTTTGTCACCCATTCTTGGAACAAGTCTATGGAACTACACAGTGAATCCCGGATTTTCGCTCTATACATATCCAAAGCATGTTCCAGGTCTGGCACGCAGCGCTGCCTAATAAACTTCCGGCCTATGGCCTACAACCAAAACTCTGTAGCTGGACAGCAAATTTCCTCTCCAACCGGAGCATTTCTGTTATCGTGGATGGCCATTTCTCTAAACTGTATCCAATTAATGCAGGAGTCGCTCAAGGTACAGCTTTAGCCCCTACTTTGTTTCTTCTCCACATCAATGACCTTCTCTCACATCCAACCCAGTTCACAGTTACGCGGACGACAGCACCCGCCACTCAAATATACATTATTCTAAGCCTGTCTCTTTAGCACAATTAAATGAGGATCGCAGACTCTTGGAGGATTCTGTCTGTGGATCTCCAAAAAATATTAGACTGGGCAAATAGAAATCTTATACAATTCCACCAAATCTGTCTTGCTTTCTATCTCATAAGAGATACACCAGCCCTAGACCTATTACAATGAACAACCAAGTTATTCAAAGTAATGAGTCCTTTTCACTTGTTGGCATTTCTGTGGATCGAAATCTCAATTGACACCAACATGTCACATCAATTGCAGAAGTGGCTGCTAAGAAATTAGATTTCCTCTTCCGGGCTCGCAAATACTTTTCACCAGCTAATCTCTATGCCTTATATACTTCACAAATAAGGCCAAACCTCGAATACTGCTCCCACATCTGGGGTGCCACTGCCGCTTCTACACTAGCTATATTGGACTCCATTCAGAAGAGAGCTATACGTCTCATCGGTTACCCTACCCTCATCCAAAGACTGCCATCCCTTGCCCACCGACTTGCCGTTGGTGACCTCTCTCTCTTTTATAGATATCTGCATGGGCACTGCTCAGAGAAGCCTTCTCCCATAGTTCCTCCACCTGCTGCCCCCAACAGATCTACCAGGGGAACAGAGCGAATGCACTCTTTTACTGTCCAGGTCGCCAGACATAGAACATCTTGTTATGCTCGCTCTTTTGTCCCGAGGAGTTCCAAGTTGTGGAATTCCTTGCCGGCACATGTTTTTCCTTCTCCGAGCCTCCAAACCTTCGAGTCCAGAATTAACAAGTTGCCTGTTTCCTCCTTGTCGACACCCACAGTACGATAGTATTTAAGCTGTAAGCCCTTGTGGTGTGGTTGAAATATTTTAAAAAAATTACTTGTTAAAGAACACTTTTAAATCACAAACTCTATAATTTAAACTGCTGCTATCAAATCAACGAAAGGGTCTATTTCAAATAAATTTTCTGCAAATATTTTAGTCAAATGAAGAACAACAACTATTGAAAGACACTGTTAAGCACACTTCTTGCATTGTTTATTGCCTAAAACCTGCCTTGGTTTTAGAATGTGTGTTTACAAATGAACCCAAGAAGAAAAAGTTATAGCTGCCGAAGTAACTAAAACTTTAATTCCGTCAAACACAGTTTGTCATATAATTCACTTGACTGTAAAACTAAGCTTGACAGTACATTATACATTGATTCAAACGTTTCAGAGAACTGAGAAACTAACACTTCGAAGAACAAAGGCCAGGCTTTTGCATATAATGTTTTAGGTCCGGCGTCTACTCAAGAAGGTATTGAAGTCCTTCAAAATGGAATATTTTATAGTATTGCTACAGATGCTTCTAATCACAGTGCAACAAAGATGTTTCCGCTGGTGGTAAGATTTTATAGCCCAATCACAAATTGAAAAACATGCGTGCTTGACTTTTATGAAGATGCAGACAAAACTGCATTAGCTATTTATAACAACTTAGTAACACGGCTGAAGGAGCGCAATATTGATACTAAATTTCTTACCAGTTTTTGTGCAGAGAAAGCCGACCTAAATTTTGAGTACCGTAATTCAGTTTTTCATTTGCTACACAACGATAATAACAACATTATACCAGATGTCCTACACATATTTTACACAACATGGTAAAATATGCTTTAGGCTTAAGTGAATTTCATTTGGAGAATTTTATTCTGAAGCAATTTCTCATACTATGCGAAAAGAGAATAAGCTGCAAAAGATTTTTATCCTGCAACACATAAACACAGGATGGCTATCACTTCTGCCAGCTGTAGAACATTCCATGAAATCGTACGATATATTTAAGGATTACTTTATAGCAATTGGGGAAGAAAAGTGTCCGACTGTGCTCTGGAACTTCTTTAATAGTAACCAAACAGAACCTTACCTTGCTTTTTTCCAGAACACACCTTACGTAAAAATATTTTTATAAAATTTATTTACCTGGTAAATGAACCTCCTTTTCTTGCTCATCGTCAGAGGACTCTAAGACCTCAGGTTCGAGAATATGCCTTCTCCTCTCAGGTCTCACTTCTGTGTCAGTTTCTATAATTTTTAAACGCCTCAACCTTGGATCATTTAATTCGTCATCGCTATGAGTTGGTTCCGGAGTAGGTAGTCTATGAGGTTGGTTTCGACGTTCCAGAAAATCCTCATCGTCACTATCACTGTCCGACTTTGCATCACGGGCATAATCTGGTTTTTTTCCCGATACGTATCTATGAACTTTCACTTTTTGCATAGATATTTCACCCTTTTCATTTCTAACGGGTACAGCTCCTGCTGTACTTTGAATTGCGTAGTTAAGTTGTGGATTCATTTTGCTATATATTACACAATTGAAGAGGTCTGTCTCTAGGACTCACTTTTTATACGAGAATAAATTATATTCCACAAGAATTGATGTGAATGGAAAGAAATACCCAGAACAGTTAAAAAGTCGTAATTTTACAAAGCAGTCTACTTAAAATTAAAATAAGTACCAATTACTTCGCACAATTTTACAAGACTGATGCTGAACGCTGAACGCTTAACTAAAAACTGTTGACCGAGTTACGACGTTACGAGTTTACTTCTGCTCTGCTGTTTATATTGATTGACAAGAGTGACAGATGACGTTGATATTTGACAGACACACATATTCGCACATCCCACTTAGTAGTGCATACATATTCGCAGATCCCACTCCGTAGAGCATATGCCAGTTTATAACTAGATGTAATTGGTGCCCAGTTCAGCGCGAAAATTTAATGCTGCTGCTAACCGTACTGCACATTTGTATCTACGCCCACGTTTCTACTTCTAGGTTATAATGCATTTTGAAGTTTGATCCTGAAAGTGCTTAAAATATTTTATCAGGTACTTACTCAATAAAATTGGGAGTTCTATTATTAAATAATTTCACAGTCATTATAGTCAAACAATGACCAAGTTGTTCTTTGTAGATTATACTCATTTTAATAAGTCATTCCTATATCTATTAAAATCGTTAAGAATGTTTATGCGCGTAAAAAACAAATCAGTAATTGAGTATTATTTATTCAAAAAATTGTTGACAAAATGGTAAGATTCAAGAGGAAAAAACTTTTTTTTCAATATGAAGGAATAAGTATAATACAAAGGAACTTATATGAATTTCTATCAGCAGAATACTTTAATTCTGTTTTCCTGCTCATCACCTCCCTGAGACTTTCTAATTATTTTTATAAGCCTTCGAACATATTTTCGCCACTTCTCTTTCCATATTCATTTTTAAATTCGTTATAGAATAATCTATTGATAACAGAAAGACTGAGAAGATAGTACCAACTTCATAATAGTTATCACGTATCAGTATATTGCAACATTAAATCAATTTTATGCGAATGTAAAGCTAACGATAGGCTGTGGCTATTACAAAATAGCTCATAGAGATTTCCCTGTACTTGTGTCGTAAGTTCTCGGTACCTTAGAACTGCCGCAGTATGTATAACTTAATTAATGGTTATGGTCATACTAATAATGCTAATGCATCTTTACTCTTAGATCTTGACTTTCACTTATATACATGTGATAAGGATAAGTTTGTGTCAGTGTGAGTAGCTATAATTTGTATTTACTTAAAACATTACCTTTTGACCAAAATTGTAAGCTCAGTAGGGCAGTTTGTGTTTTTGAATGATGTTTCGCCCTGACTTTATTTGTCAGTTGAATGTGGACAACGCAAAAAAAGTTTGTGTATATTCACTTTCTCAGAACAAGAAACGGTCTTAATAAACTCTCCAAGTAATTTTACTATATGAGGAGAGCTTTTCTAACAATGCCTTTGCGATATAACATTCATCCAATTAGAGTTTTGAAAGTTGTACAAAGCAATATGTTTCTACTTACTTTCGCAAATATTTTATAACTGACTTCCCAATCCGGAAAACAATATGTCCATATTTTTCAGGGTTGGTGTATGTGTACCTTTCTGGTAAATTGTTTGTTGTGTACATCACGTCACGGTCTGTCACCATAAAGAATAATGTAGCAGTATAGCAATTAATACGAAGAAATAAAGTTGCAAACTAACAACTAACTTATTTTTGTGGATTGTATTCTAACAAATAGACAAATATATTTTTTTATAATAACAATCATTCATTATCCGATACCCATAGTATTTTCTCGCATCTCGACGAAATTAGTCAATTATAAACTCTCAAACTACAGGTATATGCACTACTGAGTGGGATCCGCGAATATACCAGCAGCACTGGCAATCAAAAAGTCGGGACGCAGCCACTGCGTGATGGTAAGGAATTTTTACAGCATATCACCTGTTTAAACGTATTTATCTTAAATTTACTCTGTGATGATGGATAACTTGTGGTAGAACATTGCGAGATGTACGAGAGCGGGTCGCCATCTCGGTGCGGAACGAGGTAGTATGTTGTCACGACAGCTCTAGTTAGCACAAAATGTTATAGATAGAGACTGTATACAACTAACTAACAAGTTTGTAAATTGTCAGCGCTGACCCATTTCTTCGCTAATACAGGGACAATGTATATAAGGCTAGATGTATCTCTCCGTAATTAGAAACGCAGACCGGTTTCGCTCTAATTGGAGCTCGTCAGTGCGCTACACTAATCACAGCGAGAACACATCTATTAACTAATACGGCTATGGTAGCCAGCCGCCTAGAACATTGTGAGATGTACGACAGGGTCGCCATCTCGGTGCAGAACCACGTAGTTTTGTGTTATTTGGAGCTGCCGTAACAACATACTACCTGGTTCCGCACCGATATGGCGACCCTATCGTACATCTCACAATGTTCCAGATAGTATGTGGTCACATAACTTGTAGCTGTGATTACTCTCAGAATTGAACAACGAACATAGCCTTTTTAGCCAAACTAATATTTTATTATGAACGACTATTTTCCAACACCACCACCAAATAAAATATTTCTCTCTATTACTAAATGTCTATAGTTTATTCTCGCCTCTATTAATTCACACTACACTGATTCTCTTAATAATGGTTCACTCTATCTGCGGCTCGCCTATTTATAATGTCCTTAGAGATTCTAGGCCTTCTACACTGTTCTACACCTGTCACTTCTGGCCCCTTCTAGAAATATAATTCCAGGTTGTTTGCTGTCACCAACACACTTTACAAGATGCCTGTGAGCATAGAAGTGACAAAATTCATAAAGTTTATTCTTATAGAGGCGGGTGTGACACTGTCCCCCTCTTACATTCGATCGCCTCAGTCGAATTCTGACATTTCTTGGTATGGAGTAAGCCTGTGCTTATGGAACACCTTCATCTTGCTCTTCGGGCTTCTCTGAATGCGATAGATAACGTCATTGATCCTTTTGCCCACCTTATACGGACCTTCCAAAAATTTATGTAGTTTCGGTGACCGTCCCTTGCGCCGTACTGGATTGTGGAATCACACCCAATCTTCTTCTTTAAAATCGCCCGGATTAGCTCGTACGTCATAACGGGTCTTCATGCAGTCTCTTTCTAGTCGTATGTGCATTCTGACAGCAAGGTGGATGGCTTTCCTTCTCGTCAATATGTCGGAGCCCTCTTCAAGCGAAGTTCTTACGTTGCACTGGTTCTTCCGCACTGTTCTGGGGTTTATATTTATACAAATATCCCTGCAGGACCTATTCTTCCTGTCGACATCAGCTATGTTCCAACAAATGTGTTCACTGACCTTCTTCGGGGTTGGCTTCACACTTACATGGTCTTTACACACTTCGTCTTGTACTTCTCCCATAATTTCTTCTCTACTTGCTTCTGACTGGGTAACTGGATCGTCCCTTCCTCTCATAGCTCTCTTCACTGGAATGACTGTTTCACGGCAGACGTTGCTATTTTCCTGTATGGTGATTTTCCGCACTACCAGGTTACTGTCAGGCGACATTATTATTTATTCTCCGCCGATGACCAGGATGTTAGTGCCACGATCAAGTTTAGCGCATTGACCTTGAAGTATGTCCAAGCCAATTATAATCGGGTCTGATATGGCGGCGACTATGGTTCTCTACTTTGCATTCCATGTCCCAATTTGCACCTCGACGTCAGTTTCGCCAAATACCTGGATCCGATCATCACCGGTTGCATTGACTCTGTACACTCTGTGTGGCTCTCCTGGCAACGATTTTTCAACTGGATTCGATAAAGCTGTTGTAAATGCTGGTCGCCAAACCTCATCTCTAATCGATGTCTAATGCTGTCAAAATTGAACTGTTCTTCGCTGGGAAAACCTTGGAGCACATCTAGGGCATCTCCTCTGAGAGCTACAATTAACGAAGACGTGCTTCGAGCTGGCGCATATAAATACCCCATGAAACTGAGCCATCGAATGTGGGACCCTTAATTCTTTCCACGGAGTTATTTTCGAGTCTGATGTTTTCGTTGACCAGGGTATCACACTTCTTTTCTAGTGATTGCATTTTTTGCTGCACTTCCGCTTGTACCTCTTGCATAGTCGTCAGCCTATGTCATGTACATAGTGGATAACGTCATCTCAGGTTAGACTCATAGTGGTCCTCTATCCAACCGTCATCTTGTTTCGTCACTGTGCCGTCACTGCACATGGGTGGTGGGTGGTGGTTCCAGAACATAACATCTATACCTACTTATCTCTATGACATTTTTCCTTTTTTGTACATTATTTCCTCAAAAAATGCAGATAACCTACATGGAGGTGCACTTGGGCATTATTCTAATTTGCACCCGACTTTTGCGTCATCAGTATTCCTGCCGTGACGACTAATAATAAATGACGTTTTGCCGTTTTACGACATGAAAGACCCGGCTGGAGTGCTTGTTAATAATAATTAATAATCCTTCATGAATTGACCTTCCTTACCTGCCCTGACATCAGTTACACCAGTTTGCCTCATTAAAAGCTAAAAGAAGGAAAAGGACAAGGAGAATCAAGAGTTTAAGTTTTTTTAGAAATGGCAGAAAAATGAGTTTGAAAAGTTTATAATTTTTCTTCCTAAAACTTCAAAGTCACGATTTGAAACGTGAAAATTGGCATATTTTAGACAAATAACTTTGAATTAATGCGGGTTATATAGGAGAAATGTCCTAAAAAGTATGTATTGGAGAAAGATCACCGTCAGATATGCCCCCGCCTTCATATTTCACCCGCTACTGCTTTTTAACGGATTTTTCATGAAACGAAAAATTCACTAATGAGGAGATCGAAAATAACAAAGCTATCACCTCCAAATTTGGAATGTAGGTTTCTACTAACACTCACTCTACATTCCAAAATTCAGATCTCTAAGTCTCTGGAAAAAAGTTATCTGCATTTAAAGGAAAAAAATATGGGTGCCACTGGTGATCAGAGGAAAGCACAAGAACAAAATATTTTGTGTGGTTAACGAAACCAATTGAATATTACAAACAACGGTTAAGTTTTATTGACGCAAAAACTTCAAGAAGTAGGATAAGAAATATTTTGAAAATTTTATAATTTTTCTTCTTAAAACGTCAAAGTCGCGATAGAAAACATCAAAATTTGCAATTTTCAGACAAATAATCTGAAACATATAGGGATTATGGACAAGAAATGACGTAATAAGGTTAAACAAAGCCTATTAAGTTTCAGATTCAACCATCATTGTCCTTCATTTTACTAAAATGTTTTCGGAAATTCCATTTCAAATAGACCCTCTTTCTGATGCTTTGGCAGTAGTTTCAGCTATAGAGTTTATGGTTTAATAGTCTATCTTTTAGCAAATTTGCGTAGAAAAAAATCGTTATTGAGAAGAATTATGAATTTTGAAAAGATTTTTTCAAATGAGCGCGAAATAAAACTCCTAAAACCCATATACTGCACTAGTTTCAGTTTTTGTCTGTTTACACATATACATGGTGACGCATTTTTACGGTAAAGCTCAATATATCCGTTATTATACAAGATATGAGAAAAATTATATACGTTAATTACAGGGTGTCTCGAGCTGCATCTTATAAATCGATTTTGACAATCACAGGCCGGCCCATAAGTCATTGGTGATACACACTTTTTTTTCTATTCCAACACCCCTATGTTATTGCATTTTTACATTTTCCATCGAATTATAATGCATGTTTGTAAGGAAAATAAATTGATATTGTTCATCGTTTTTGAGTTAGTTCAATTGTTTTGCAACTTTTCACGTTTTTGGCACATATCACAAACACATATCACAAATTGTTGTACGGCGTTTTAACAACAGATAGTTTTGCCCCATGGAAATGACGTATTTCGAAAGTTTTTCGTTTGTATTACTCGTCGAAAAAAAGGAGCTGTCGTATACAGCCATTTTCAAATAATGGCTGAATTTGAAATTTGAAAAGTTTTCGCAGAAATTGTTTTAGTATCCGTAGATATAATTTCTTGTAAAATTTTTGTGAAATGTTGGTAATTAATAATAAATGTTTAGTAAGTTATTGTAAAAAAAAGTTGTCGAATTTTTGTGAAAAATATAATTTAGAGTAGCATTACAGAAGGCAATTTTTGTAAAAAAAATTGATGCATTTTTTAAAGAGAAATTGTAAATTTCATATTTTTTTTTCAATTTTGGTCATAAAGCTGTTTGTAAATAATGATATCTTAATAGGTGTGTAAATAACCTGAAGAGGCTAGTTGGCCAGGAAAATCGAACTAGTTTTTTCTGGAACTATTTAAGTTTATTTTCGGAAAATGTTTGTACTTTTTGAAACAACAAAGCTATTTTAATAAAATATGCTACATTGTTACTACTATATAGGTTATACAGTTAACCAAGTGTCCTTCTTTAAAAACAAAACATTAAAAACATTTTTACGAAAATTCGCTACCATAACGCACTTGCTGCGTCCAGACTTTATGCACGTAACTTAATCGCTTTACAGAAATTCCGATTTTAGCACGTTGCCCTAACCTTTTATTATCTAAATCTCGGGAAATTGCCGGTTGTCTTTATTCTCTAATCGCCTTTACATGTATAAAATCAATTCTTCTTAGTACCTACATTTGTATTTATTTTCCGCTTGATTACTGCCACAAAGCAATAAATCTTAACTGTTAGGTTCCTTTCTTCAAGTTAATAGTTTCAGTTGTATTCTTAAGTCTTTCTTAATGTCTTTCAAGAATTAACCTATTGAAATTTCCTGCGAATACCGTTACGTCAACTTTCTGTTGGTGGGAACGCCATATAGAGGTCTCCCACGATCGATTTCACGAAAACCAAACTTTGGAGATTTTTGAAAATTTGACAATTTACGGCTAAAATATTTTCAAGCTGATAGCGTGTCCGGTTATACAGGGTGTTGATGTTAACTTGCTTATTTTAAATAGGAAACTATATATATATATATATATATATATATATATATATATATATATATATATATATATATATATATATATATATATATATATATATATATATAGGTGGCACAATAATTTTTTAACGAGTTGAAGAAACTTCCAAAAAAATTAGTGTGCTGAATTCAGAAAAGAAAGAGCTTTCAAATGATGTAACATTCGACCCATGTTCCCTATTTAAATTATAAGGGTTGTTATCGCCACCCTTAAGGCGGGGTGATGTGACTAAAAAAAATTATCTGGACGCAAATCGGTCTGTTTCGTTTTTCAATGCGCCACCTATATATATATATATATATATATATATATATATATATATATATATATATATATATATATATATATATATATATATATATATATATATATATATATATATATATATATATATATATGTTTTCTTTCGAAAAAAATTGATATCTCCGGAATTAACAAAGTAAGGGCAACCAAATTTGGTACGCGGGTTTACATCCCTAGAGGTAAGTTAACTACCAAAATTTAGCTATGTAGGTCAAAAGACAAAAAGTTATAGGCATTTAAAGAAAAATAAATTGGGGTTTGCCTCAAAACGTCAAAGTTGCGATTTAGAACGTCAAAATCGGCAAGATTTAGGCAAATAGCTTGAATCCAATACGGGCTATGGAAATCAAATGTCTCAAGAAGAATGTTTTACAAACCCTGAAGCCTTAGTTTCAACCGTCATTGTCCTTAATTTTACTAAAATATTTCCAGAAAATTCATTTCAAATAGACCCTTTCTCTGATGCTTGGCAGTAGTATTAGCTATAGAGTTTATCATTTAATGGTAGATAATTTTTGTCGAATTTTCGTAAAAAATCAATAAAGCTCAATATATCCGTTATTATACAAGATATGAAAAAAATCTTCATACATTAATCATAGGGTGTCTTGAGCTACATCTTAAAAAATAATTCTACAATCACAGCGTGGCCCATAAGTCGTTGGTAATACAAATTTTCTTTTTTTTTTTAAATCAAACACGCCTTATGTTATTGCATTTTTGCGAAATATAATGCATGTTTGTAAGAAAAGAAATTCTGGATGCAGCAAGTGGGTTATGGTAGCGAATTTTGATCAAATGCTTCATATTTGAATAGCCCAATTTGCTATTAACCTATAAGGTTGACCAAGAAACGAGTTTTTCCGGGAACACTTTAAGTTTACTTTTGGAAATTTTTGTACATTTTCACACAATAAAGTTATTATCATGAAACATAGCACATTGTTTTTACTATATAGGTTATACTGGTAACCAAAATTGAATCCTGCTTTCTTAAATAAAAAGAAAACACACATATTTATAATAAAAACATTTTAATGAAAATTCACTACCATAACGCACTTGCTGCGTCCAGAGTTTTAAATTGTCACTTTGAGGTTTTGAGGAAAACCCCTTTTTTTTAAATGCCCATAACTTTTTTGTCTTTTGACCTACAGCGCTAAATTTTTGTAGGTAATTTACCAAAGCGATATAAAACGTTTCGCCGAATTTGGTTTCCCTTACTTTGTAATTTCCGGAGATATGAATTTTTTTTTAAAGAAAACACATAATTTCCCGGGAAACCTCGGCCGATTTTCCTGGCTAACGAAGTTATCCAATCCATTTACAAAAGGAAGGTATTCACATAATTTTTTCAAAATCGGCCCATTATTTTTTGAGTTATCGGTGTGATACATATATATATATATATATATATATATATATATATATATATATATATATATATATATATATATATATATATATATATTTGCTAAAATATAGACTATTAAACCATAAACTCTATAGCTGAAACTACTGCCAAAGCATCAGAAAGAGGGTCTATTTGAAATGAAATTTCCGAAAACATTTTAGTAAAATGAAGGACAATGATGGTTGAAGCTGAAAGTTAATAGGCTTTGTTTACACTTATTACGTCATTTCTTCTACATAATCCCTATATGTTTCAGATTATTTGTCTGAAAATTGCAAATTTTGATGTTTTCAATCGCGACTTTGACGTTTTAAGAAGAAAAATTATAAAAGTTTCAAAATATTTCTTATCCTACTTCCTGAAGCTTTTGCGTCAATAAAACTTAACCGTTGTTTGTAATATTCAATTCGTTTCGTTAACCACACAAAATATTTTGTTCTTGTGCTTTCCTCTGATCACCAGTGGTAACCATATTTTTTTTTCTTTAAATGCCGATAACTTTTTTCCAGTTAACTTAGAGATCTGAATTTTGGAATGTAGAGTGAGTGTTAGTAGAAACGTACATGCCAAATTTGGAGGTCATAGCTTTGTTATTTTCGATCTCCTCATTAGTGAATTTTTCGTTTCATGAAAAATCCGTTAAAAAGCAGTAGCGAGTGAAATATGAAGGCGGGGGCATATCTGACGGTGATATTTCTCCAACACATATTTTTAGGACATTTCTCCTACAAACCCGCATTCATTCAAAGTTCTTTGTCTAAAATATGCCAATTTTCACGTTTTAAATCGTGACTTTGAAGTTTTGGGAAGAAAAATTATAAACTTTTCAAACTCATTTTTCTGCCATTTCTTGCACCAAAAAAACTTAAACTCTTGATTCTCCTTGCTCTTTTCCTTCTTTTAGCTTTTAATTAGGCAAACTAGTGTAACTGATGTCTAGGCAGGTAAGGAAAATCAATTCATGAAGGATATATATATATATATATATATATATATATATATATATATATATATATATAATATATATATATATATATATATATATATATATATATATATATATATATATATATATATATATATATATATATATATATATATATATATATATATATGTATCACACCGATAACTCAAAAATAATGGGCCGATTTTGATCAAATTTGGTGATTACCTTCTTTTTGCAAATGGCTTGGATAAGTTCGTTAGTCAGGAAAATCTGCCCAGGTTTTCCCGGAAAATTTTGGGTTTTCCTTAAAAAAAATATATTTTTATATCTCCGGAATTAACAAAGTAAGGGCAACCAGATTTTGTACACTGGTCTACGTCATTATAGGTGAGGTGCCTACCAAAATTTAGCTCTGTAGGTCAAAAGACAAAAAAAGTTATGGGCATTTAAAGAAAAATAAATTGGGGTTTTCCTCAAAACGTCAAAGTGACAATTTAAAACGTCAAAATTCGCAACATTTAGGCAAATAACTTGAATCTAATACGGGCTCTGGAAAGAAAATGTCTTAAGAAGAATGTTTTACAAACCCTGAAGTCTTAGTTTCAACCGTCATCGTCTTTCATTTTACTAAAATATTTCCAGAAAATTCATTTCAAATAGACCCTTTCTCTGATGCTTGGCAGTAGCCTTAGTTATAGAATTTATCGTTTAATGGTATATAATTTTTGTAGAATTTTCGTAAAAAATCAATAAAGCTCAATATATCCGTTATTATACAAGATATGAAAAAATATTGTATACATTAATTATACGGTGTCTTGAGCTACACGTTAAAAAATTATTTCTACCATTACAGGGTGGCCCATAAGTCGTTGGTGATACAAATAATATTTTTTTTTAGTGGAAAACGCCTTATGGTTTTCCATTTTCCATCGAAATATAATGCATGTTTGTAAGTTAGGAAATTCTGGACGCAGCAAGTGCGTTATGGTAGCGAATTTTGATTAAATGCTATATTTGAAAATCTCAATTTGCTATTAACCTATAAGGTTGACCAAGAAACGGATTTTTTCGGTTACATTTTAAGTTTACTTTCGGAAATTTCTGTACATTTTCAAACAATAAAGTTATTTTGATGAAACATGGCACATTGTTTTTACTATATAGGTTATACTGGTAACCAAATTTAATGCCTGCTTTCTGAAAAAAAAAAACACTTATTTGCTATTAAAAACATTTTAATGAAAATTCACTACCATAACGCACTTGCTGCGTCCAGAATTTTTTTGTACATTATTTCCTCAAAAAATGCAGCGAACCTACATGGAAGTGCACTTGGGCATTATTCTAATTTGCACCCGACTTTTGCGTCATCAGTATTCCTGTCGTGACGACTAATAATAAATGACGTTTTGCCGTTTTACGACATGAAAGACCCGGCTGGAGTGCTTGTTAATAATAATAATTAATCCTTCATGAATTGACCTTCCTTACCTGCCTAGACATCAGTTACACTAGTTTGCCTAATTAAAAGCTAAAAGAAGGAAAAGAGCAAGGAGAATCAAGAGTTTAAGTTTTTTTGGCGCAAAAAGTGCAAAAAATGGCAGAAAAATGAGTTTGAAAAGTTTATAATTTTTCTTCCCAAAACTTCAAAGTCACGATTTAAAACGTGAAAATTGGCATATTTTAGACAAAGAACTTTGAATGAATGCGGGTTTGTAGGAGAAATGTCCTAAATATATGTGTTGGAGAAATATCACCGTCAGATAAGTGTAAACAAAGCCTATTAAGTTTCAGCTTCAACCATCATTGTCCTTCATTTTACTAAAATGTTTTCGGAAATTTCATTTCAAATAGACCCACTTTCTGATGCTTTGGCAGTAGTTTCAGCTATAGAGTTTATGGTTTAATAGTCTATATTTTAGCAAATATATATATATATATATATATATATATATATATATATATATATATATATATATATATATATATATATATATATATATATGTATCACACCGATAATTCAAAAAATAATGGGCCGATTTTGAAAAAATTATGTGAATACCTTCCTTTTGTAAATGGATTGGATAACTTCGTTAGCCAGGAAAATCTGCCGAGGTTTTCCCGGGAAATTTTGTGTTTTCTTTAGAAAAAAATTCATATCTCCGGAAATTACAAAGTAAGGGAAACCAAATTCAGCACAACGTTTTATATCGCTATACGTAAATTACCTACCAAAACTTAGCGCTGTAGGTCAAAAGACAAAAAAGTTATGGGCATTTAAAAAAAAGGGGGTTTTCCTCAAAACCTCAAAGTGACAATTTAAAACTCTGGACGCAGCAAGTGCGTTATGGTAGTGAATTTTCATAAAAATGTTTTTATTATAAATATGTGTTTTCTTTTTATTTAAGAAAGCAGGAATCAATTTTGGTTACCAGTATAACCTATATAGTAAAAACAATGTGCTATGTTTCATGATAATAACTTTATTGTGTTAAAATGTACAAAAATTTCCAAAAGTAAACTTAAAGTGTTCCCGGAAAAACTCGTTTCTTGGTCAACCTTATAGGTTAATAGCAAATTGGGCTATTCAAATATGAAGCATTTGATCAAAATTCGCTACCATAATCCACTTGCTGCATTCAGAATTTCTTTTCTTACAAACATGCATTATATTTCGCAAAAATGCAATAACATAAGGCGTGTTGGATTTAAAAAAAAAAGAAAATTTGTATCACCAATGATTTATGGGCCACGCTGTGATTGTAGAATTATTTTCTAAGATGTTGCTCAAGACACCCTATGATTAATGTATGAAGATTTTTTTCGTATCTTGTATAATAACGGATATATTGAGCTTTATTGATTTTTTACGAAAATTCGACAAAAATTATATACCATTAAATGATAAACTCTATAGCTAATACTACTGCATCAGAGAAAGGGTCTATTTGAAATGAATTTTCTGGAAACATTTTAGTAAAATTAAGGACAATGACGGTTGAAACTAAGACTTCAGGGTTTGTAAAACATTCTTCTTGAGACATTTGATTTCCATAGCCCGTATTAGATTCAAGTTATTTGCCTAAATCTTGCCGATTTTGACGTTTTAAATCGCAACTTTGACGTTTTGAGGAAAACCCCAATTTATTTTTCTTTAAATGCCTATAACTTTTTGTCTTTTGACCTACATAGCTAAATTTTGGTAGTTAACTTACCTCTAGGGATGTAAACCCGCGTACCAAATTTGGTTGCCCTTACTTTGTTAATTCCGGAGATATCAATTTTTTCGAAAGAAAACACAAAATTTTCCGGGAAAACCTGGGCAGATTTTCCTGGCTAACGAACTTATCCAAGCCATTTGCAAAAGGAATTTATTCACCAAATTTAATCAAAATCGGCCCATTATTTTTTGAGTTATCGGTGTGATACATACATACATACATAAATATATATATATATATATATATATATATATATATATATATATATATATATATATATATATATATATATATATATATATATATATATATATAACTGAAGTCTTAGTTTCAACCGTCATTGTCCTTCATTTTACTAAAATATTTCCAGAAAATTCATTTCAAATAGACCCTTTCTCTGATTCTTGGCAGTAGTCTTAGCTATGGAGTTTATTGTTTAATGGTATATATCTTTTGTCGAATGTTCGTAAAAAATCAATAAAGCTCAATATATCCGTTATTCTACAAGATATCAAAAAAAATTGTATACATTAATTATAGGGTGTCTTGAGCTACATCTTAAGAAAATATTTCTACAATCACAAGGTAGCCCATAAGTCGTTGGTGATACATATAATTTTTTTTAGTCGAAAATGCCTTATGTTTTTGCATTTTCCATCGAAATATAATACATGTTTGTAAGTTAAGAAATTCTGGAAATTTTTGTACGTTTTCAAACAATAAAGTTATTTTGATGAAACATGGCACATTGTTTTTACTATATATGTTATACTGGTAAGTCAAATTTAATGCCTGCTTTCTGAAAAAAAAAACACACATATTTGCTATTAAAAACATTTTTATGAAAATTCACTACCATAACGCACTTGCTGCGTCCAGAAGTTTTTACATTTTCCATCGAATTATAATACATGTTTGTAAGGAAAATAAATTGTTATCGTTCATCGTTTTTGAGTTAGTTCAATTGTTTTGCAACTTTTCACGTTTTTGGCACATATCACAAACACATATCACAAATTGTGGTACGGCGTTTTAACAACAGATAGCTTTGCCCCATGGAACTTAGGTATTTAGAAAGTTTTCGTTTGTATTACTCGTCGAAAAAAAGGAGCTGTCGTATACAGCCATTCTCAAATAGTGGCTGAATTTGAAATTTGAAAAGTTTTCGCAGAAATTGTTTTAGTGTCCTTAGAAATAATTTCTTGGAAAATTTTTGTGAAATGTTGGTAATTATTAATAAATGTTTAGTACCTAAGTTATTGTAAAAAAAAGTTGTCGAATTTTTGTGAAAAATATAATTTAGAGTAGCATTACTAAAGGCAATTTCTGTATAAAAAAAATGGTGAATTTTTGTAAGAGAAATTGTAAATTTTCATAATTTTTTTTTAAATTTTGGTCATAAAGCTGTTTGTAAATAATTATATCTTGATAGGTGTAGCCTTTACATGTATAAAATCAATTCTTATTAGTACCTACATTTGTATTTGTTTTCCGCCTGATTACTGCCGTAAAGCAATAAATCTTGACTGTTAGGTTCCTTTCTTCAAGTTAATAGTTTCAGTTGTATTCTTAAGTCTTTCTTAATGTCTTTCAAGAATTAACCTATTGGAACTTCGTGCAAATACCGTTACGTCAATTTTCTGTTGGTGGGCACGCCATATAGAGGTCTCCCACGATCGATTTCACGGAAACCAAACTTTGGAAATTTTTAAACATTTGACAACTTACGGCTAAAATATTTTCAAGATGATAGCGTGTCCGGTTATACAGGGTGTTGATGTTAACTTGCTTATTTTAAATAGGAAACTATATATATATATATATATATATATATATATATATATATATATATATATATATATATATATATATATATATATAACAGACCGATTTGCGTTCCGAGAATTTTGTTTTAAGAAACGCTGAAACACGTCAATTTTAACATTGAGGGGGACATGTTTTGACATAAAACTCAACTTTGTTACATCAACCCCTTAAGGGTGGTGATAACAACCCTTATAATTTAAATAGGGAACATGGGTCGAATTTTACATCATTTGAAAGCTCTTTCTTTTCTGAATTCAGCACACACGTTTTTTAGAAGTTTTATCAACTCGTTTAAAAAGTATTCACAGTTGAAGATGCAAAAACGCATTTCACTCATTCCGATAATAAATGTGCTGATAGTCAATGTTTTGTTGGTTTGTAAACAAAAAATTGACTATCAGAACATTTCTTATCGGAATGAAAGAAATGCGGTTTATTATTTCAATTTATCGGTCAGTTTGATACTTGATAGTACTACCGAAAATTAATTTCACAATGGTGTATTCTGTAGAAGAAAGAGTTGAAATAATTACTCTTTTTTTCAAAAACGATGACTGTGCCAACCGTACCGCAAATTTGTTTGATGAACGACATCCTAACAGACATGTTAACAGAAAATACATTTTGGAGTTAGTTGCAAAGTTTCGACAAGTGGTTCAGTAGCCAACAAAAAAACGGAATCCTGAACGTGAATTTCTGATTAGAAATGAGACTACTGAGATTGAAGTTTTAGGACAAATTGCTGCAGACCCAACTTTGAGCACGAAAAAATTAGCCACTGTTGCAAACATCAAAAGAAGAACTATGCAGCGAATATTGAAGCATCATAAATTTGATCCGTACAAAATTAATCTTGTACAACTGAATGAAGATGATTTTGATCGGCAGCTGGAGTTTTGTGAAGTTATGACTGCACGAATAGCTGATAACGGGAACTGTCTGTTCAGTATCTGTTTTACAGACGAGTGTACGTTTTTATTAAACTCTACAGTCAATCGTCATATTTGTCGTTATTGGGCAGATAATAATCTAAGAAATGTTCACGAAGTCCACACTCAAACTTCACAGAAACTGAATGTTTGGACTCGCATTTTTGGAGACCGTTTATTCGGACCAATTTTTCTTGATGGCAATTTGAGTGGCGTAACGTATTTGGAGTTACTAGAAGATATCGTTTACCCTCTACTAATTGACATTGTTGAAAATGATGATCGCTATCAAGAAAATCAATTAGTGTTTCAACAAAATGGAGCTCCTCCGCATTTTTCACAACGTGTTAGTAAGTTTTTGAACAAATAGTTTCCAGAGCAATGGACTGGGCGTAGAAGTGCTATTGAGTGGCCCCCTAGATCACCGGATTTAACTCCTTTAGACTTCTTTCTGTGAGGCCATTTAGGGAGTAGAATTTACTCAACAGAACCGGAGTCTCTGGAAGAATTACCACGACGCATTATTGAAGAATGCCGTCTAATAAGTCCACAAATACTCCAGAATGTCAGAGTTCGTTTTGAACCAAATTTGTACTTTTGTATGGAAGCTGGTGGTCAACAATTTGAATGAACACTTACTTAACTGAATAAGCATTTTTGAACGTTTGGTTTTGTTGTTTAGTTTTTTTAACGAAAAATTGACTAATTAGTGCATTTCTTATCACAATGAATGAAATACGTTCTTGCAACTCCAACTGTGAATAATTTTTAAACGAGTTGATAAAACTTCCAAAAAAATTTGTGTGCGGAATTCAGAAAAGAAAGAGCTTCCAAATAATGTAACACTCGACCCATGTTCCCTATTTAAAATATAAGAGTTGTTATCACCACCCTTAAGGGGTTGATGTGACAAAGTTGAGTTTTATGTGAAAACATGTCCCCCTTAATATTAAAATTGACCTGTTTCAGCGTTTCTTAAAAAAAATTTCTCGGGACGCAAATCGGTCTGTTTCGTTTTTAATGCACCACCCTGTATATATATATATATATATATATATATATATATATATATATATATATATATATATATATATATATATATATATTTATATATATATATATAAATATAAATATATATATATATATAATAATATTTCGATAAAAAATGCAAAAATGCATTAACAAATTTATTCTACGATAATTAGCTAAAAAAAAATTATAGACTGTTAAACCATAAACTTCACTAAACCTCCAGATAAATATCCAAAAAGCCACCAAACTTTACTAAACTGACAACCAAAGTATCAGAGTAAGGGTCTATTTGAAATGAATATTTTGTAAATATTTTAGTAAAATGAAGGGCAATAACGGTTGAATCTGAAACTTAAGGGTTTGCAGAACACTCTTCTTGCAACATTTTCTTTTCACAAACGGTATTTGTTTCACATTCTTTGCCTAAACGTTGCCAATTTTGACGTTTAAAATTGCGTGTTTGACGTTTTGAGGAAAACTCCAAAATTTGTTGCTTCAACTGCCCATAACTTCTTTGTCTTTAAAGCTACCGACCTAAATTTTGGTACAGAGTTCATAATTTATAATACACGCGTACCAAATTTGGTTGCACTTACTTTGTTATTTCCGGAGATATGAATTTTTTTATAAAGAAAATACAAAATGTTCCGGGAAAACCTGCTCCGATTTATATATTTATATTTATATATTTTATTATATATATATATATATATATATATATATATATATATATATATATATATATATATATATATATATATATATATATATATTATATATATATATATATATATATATCCGACCGATAACTCAAAAAATAATGGACCGATCTTTATAAAATTTGCAGAGTACCTTCTTTTTGCAAGTGGCTTGGATAAGTTTGTTAGCCAGGAAAATCGGAGCAGGTTTTCCCGGAAAATTTTGTGTTTGAAGAATTTTTTTTTAATTCAAACGTCGGGATCTCCTAATTAGCGATTTTTTAAAAAGAAAATTCACTAAAATGTTAAATTGCCAATATTTTGAAAACTACAAATTTTTGGTATGGACAACCTTATACAAACTTACCCCTCTTTTAGCGAATTAAAAAAAATTCGCTTATGGGGAAATCTGTGTTTATATATATATATATATATATATATATATATATATATATATATATATATATATATATATATATATATATATATATATATATCCGACCGATAACTCAAAAAATAATGGACAGATCTTTATAAAATTTGCAGAGTACCTTCCTTTTGCAAGTGGCTTGGATAAGTTCGTTAGCCAGGAAAATCGGAGCAGGTTTTCCCGGAAAATTTTGTGTTTTCTTTATAAAAAAATTCATATCTCCGGAAATAACAAAGTAAGGGCAACCAAATTTGGTACGCGTGTGTGTATTATAAAGAGTGAACTCTGTACCTAACCCTTAAGTTTCAGATTCAACCGTCATTGCCCTTCATTTTACTAAAATATTTACAAAATATTCATTTCAAATAGACCCTTACTCTGATGCTTTGGCTGTCACTTTAGTGAAGTTTGGTGGCTTTTTGGATATTTATTTGGAGGTTTAGTGAAGTTTATGGTTTAACAGTCTATAATTTTTTTTTAGCTAATTATCGTAGAATAAATTTGTTAATGCATTTTTGCATTTTTTATCGAAATATGATGCGTTTATAAGAAAAAATCTGGACGCAGTAGGTGCGTTTTGGTAGCAAATTTTCGGTAAATTTGCAGATTAGATCCCGAAGGCTTTTCAAAAAACTGTTTGCAGAAACCTGCCTAGGCCCCCCCTGGATCCACAAAACCTAAGAAAAATGTCTTGTTCACACCCCAAGGAAGTTACGGGAGCAGGAGTGAATAGGGGTGCTCGGCGGGGTGGGTAGTAAAAAGGAAATATGAGCAGAAAATGCGAAGAAAACGGGCTTGAAAGTTGTCTTTTACACAACTTGTAGCCATATCTCCCTTAAACCCTGCCTATCCCGCACAGTACTCCTATTCCCCCAAAACATTTCTTGTTTACACTCCGCAAGGAAGTTACGGGACCAGGAGTGAGTAGGGGTGTATAATTTTTGTTAGCTAATATTCGTAGAACAAATTCGTTAATGCATTTTTGAATTTTTATCGAAATATGATGAGTTTGTAAGAAAAAGATCTAGACGCAGTAAGTGCGTTTTGGTAGCGAATTTTCGGTAAATTTGCAGTTTAGCTCCCGAACGCTTTTCAAAACACTGTTGTCAGAAACCTGCCTACCCCCCCCCCGATTCCACACCCCAAGAAAAAATTTCTTGTTCACACTCCCCAAGGAAGTCACGGGACCATGAGTGAGTAGGCGTGCATAATTTTTTTTAGCTAATTTTTGTAGAACAAATTCGTTAATGCATTTTTGCATTTTTTATCGAAATATGATGCGTTTGAAAGAAAAAAACTGGACGCAGTAAGTGCGTTTTGGTAGCGAATTTTCGGTAAATTTGCAGTTTAGCTCCCGAACTCTTTTCAAAAAGCTGTTTTCAGAAACCTGCCTAGGGCCCCCTGAATCCACAAACCCCAAGAAAAATTTCTTGTTCACACTCCCCAACGAAGTTACGGGACCATGAGTGAGTGGGGGTGCATAATTTTTTTAGCTAATTTTTGTAGAACAAATTCGTTAATGCATTTTTGCATTTTTTATCGAAATATGATGCGTTTGTAAGAAAAAAATTTGGACGCAGTAAGTGCGTTTTGGTAGCGAATTTTCGGTAAATTTGCAGTTTAGTTCCCGAACGTTTTACAAAAAACTGTTTCCAGAAACTTGCCCCCATCCCACATTTTTTCAATTCAATTTTCAATGTGAGTTTTTGATCACTCTGTATTTAATTATTATCACAATATTATCACAGGCCACTAAAGTAGATCTTATTCTACAAGGAAACCAACTCCAATTAAATAATAAACGAACGCTTTTCAAAAAACTGTTTTCAGAAACCTGCCTAGGGCCCACCTGAATCCACAAACCGCAAGAAAAATTTCTTGTTCACACCCCCCAAGGAAGTTACGGGACCAGGAGTGAGTAGAGTGCATATTTTTTTTTTAGCTAAATTTCATAGAACAAATTCGTTAATTTCCTTTCGCATTTTTTGTCGAAATATGATGCGTTTGTAAGAAAAAAATCTGGACGCAGTAAGTGCGTTTTGGTAGAGAATTTTCAGTAAATTTGTAGTTAAGTTCCGAACGCTTTTCAAAAAACTATTTTCAGAAACCTGCCTAGGCCCCCACCCCCCCCTCGATCTACAAACCCCAAGGAAAGTTTCTTGTTCACATTCCCCAAGGAAGTTACCGGACCAGGTGTTAGTAGGGGTGTATAATTTTTTTTAGCTAATTTTCGTAGGACAAATTCATTAATGCATTTTTGCATTTTTTATCGAAATATGATGTGTTTGTAAGATAAAAATCTGGACGCAGTAAGTGCGTTTTGGTAGCGAATTTTCGGTAGATTTGCAGTTTAGCTCCCGAACGTTTTTCAAAAAACTGTTTTGAGAAACTTGCCCCCATCCCAATTTTTTTTAATTCAATTTTCAATGTGAGTTTTTGATCACTCTGTATTTAATTATTATCACAATAATATCACAGGCCACTAAAGTAGATCCTATTCTACAAGGAAACCAACTCCAATTAAATAATAAAGGCTTTCATATAGGAGAAATTGACAGTTATGTTTAGGCCTTCAAACGTCATTTTTGACATAAAATTTGAGATGTCAAAAACGGTTGGACTTAGGTATAGGACATTAAGGCACATAACGTATCTAAAATTTTGCGCAAAATCTACAAATGCGACTATATATATATATATATATATATATATATATATATATATATATATATATATATATATATATATATATATATATATATATATATATATAGTAAATTTGCAGTTTAGCTCCCTAACGCTTTTCAAAAAACTGTTTTCAATAACCTGCCTAGGGCCCCCCTGAATCCATAAACCGCAAGAAAAATTTCTTGTTCACACCCCCCAAGGAAGTTACGGGACCAGTTGTGAGTAGGGGTGCATAATTTTTTTTTAGCTAAATTTCATAGAACAAATTCGTTAATGCATTTTTGCATTTTTGGTCGAAATATGATGCGTTTGTAAGAAAAAAATATGGACGCAGTAAGTGCGTTTTGGTAGCGAATTTTTAGTAAACTTGCAGTTTAGTTCCCGAACGCTTTTCAAAAAACCGTTTTCAGAAACCTGCCTAGGTCCCCACCCCCCTGGATCCACAAACCCCAGGGAAAATTTCTTGTTCACACTCCCCAAGGAAGTTACCGGACCAGGTGTGAGTACGGGTGTATATTTTTTTAGCTAATTTTCGTAGAAGAAATTCATTAATGCATTTTTGCATTTTTTATCGAAATATAATGCGTTTGTAAGAAAAAAATCTGGACGCAGTAAGTGCGTTTTGATTGCGAATTTTCGGTAAATTTGCAGTTTAGCTCCCGAACGTTTTTCAAAAAACTGTTTTCAGAAACTTGCCCCCATCCCACATTTGAGTGAATTTTCGTAGAAAAAATTCACTAATCGGGAGATCCCGACTTTTGAATTTTGAAAAATTTTTTGCAAATGAGCGCGAACTAGGACCCCTAGAACCCATATCCGGGGTCAGTTTCAATTTTTATATGTTTACATATATATATTTATATTTATATATATATATATATATATATATATATATATATATATATATATATATATATATATATATATATATATATATATATATATATATATATGTATCACACCGATAACTCAAAAAATAATGGGCCGATTTTGATAAAATTTGGCATGTACCTTTCTTTTGTAAATGGCTTGGATAAGTTCGTTAGTCAGGAAAATCGGACGAGGTTTTCCAGAAAAATTTTGAGTTTTCATTCGAAAAAATGCAAGGAGACAACCGCACACACATGTTTCAGGCTTATTAGCCATCATCAGTACGGTATAGCCAGGTGAAGATGGGAACACTCTGGATGAAAATGCAAAAATACACGGAGTCAAAAAATAAAACAATCAATTTATTGAATTGGTTCACAAGACATATATTAAATTATGAGCAAGCTGCCATATTTACTTACGTCATTTTTACAAAAATCAAAACGACACGTCTTCTTATTTAGACAGGTTAGATCAAATTTCGATTCAAAATTTTGAATTTTCGCGCTCGACGGCCGCTTGATTGGACGCCATCTTGGATAACGTCATCTCAGGATAGACTCCTAGTGGTCCTCTATCCAACCGTCATCTTGTTTCGTCACTGTGCCATCACTGCGCATGGGTGGTGGGTGGTGGTTCCAGAACATAGCATCTATACCTACTTATCTCTATGACATTTTTCCTTTTTAGTGAATTTTCATTAAGAAAATTCACTAATAGAGAGGTATCGATGGTGAGACTTTTGAAAAATTTCTTCAAATGAGCGCGAATTTGGTCCTCTAGAACCCATATCCAAGGTCGGTTTTGATTTTTATATGCTTATATATATATATATATATATATATATATATATATATATATATATATATATATATATATATATATATATATATATATATATATATATATATATATATATATATATATATGTATCCAACTGATAACTCAAAAAATACTTGACCGATCTTCACTAAATTTGGAGATTACCTTGATTTTGTTAATGGCTTGGATGAGTTCGAAGATGAGCACCGTAGGTTAAATTTTTTGTATAAAAAATGTAAAGGAAATTTTTAAAACGCAATATTTTTTTTTGTTTTAAGTACTGCAGTGATTCAAATGAAAATTTGCACATATAAGGGAGATGTCAAAATAAAGTTGGTAACCAAATTTCAACTTAAATGGTCCACGAGGAAAGAAGTTGTTCGAAAATAAAAAATGTGTAAGAAATAATTAATGAGTAAGAAATAAATAATCTACGACATCAGTTTGAATTGCATAGCCATTTCGCACATTCAACGTTGACAAGGATAGTTAGAGTATTAATGTGTGTTTTATTACTTTAGACCCGAAAAATGTAAAATCGTCGAAGCGACACAAGAGTTCGTAAATATAAATAAGCAGGGTTGTCAGATATAATAAAAATTAACAAATATTAAAATGTAATTTGATTCTTAGGATGAAAACATATGGACCTAACATATTTTTAAATTACTAATGACACAATTCAAACAATAATTGCGGTACAATAATCAAACATTTTGAATTACCAAATCCGTATGATATTTTAAATTAAAACTTATTTATACTTGAAAACTTTTTGCACTATATGTCAATGCAGCAGTGTAGTACTGTCTACTTTCAATTTAAACGCCGTTAGGGTGGAAAGCGCTACAACACGTACACGGTATATCCACATCATGTTTTAATGTTTTTTTTCTAAATATCAAATAGTACGGTGAAATCTTTCCTTCACTACCATGATTCAGGTAATCGTGATATTATATTTATTTTAGCAAAAACACCTTACAAAAATTATCAGAAGAAGACACACAAGTGAAAGCAAAATTCAAGTTAGGATCTACGTG
The DNA here is from genome assembly GCA_964006375.1 of Tillus elongatus. NCBI lineage: Eukaryota > Metazoa > Arthropoda > Insecta > Coleoptera > Cleridae > Tillus > Tillus elongatus. The sequence continues at coordinate 74,210,177 of OZ023268.1, read as the reverse complement.
AATTGTTTTTAAGAAAGTAACCTTAAATTTGCGAATCTCTTTTAGCAAAACAACAAAACAGAGATGAATTTATATAATTAAAGTTGAAAAATGTTTACTATCTATAAAAGGTATGTATTCCTATTTTTTATGTTATCATTTTAGAGGTAATCTTATATACTTTGAAGTATTTACCCAAGGTGAAATAATTTAGCACATGTCCAAAGCCTAAGATTTTTTCTGTTGTGTTTTGTGAGCTTGAATTAGTTTTTGTTATAATTTATTGTCATTAATGGAGACATAAGTAGAACTTACTTTAAAAATTATTTCCTTTTTTAGCAATGGTAGTTTCCACAAAATCAGCAGTAGTGAGTTTTCTTAAAGATGAGAAAGAGTAAGAGGGTCACGCAAGAGGTATAACCTATGACCTTTGATGCTACAGTGGCTTCTTTCTAATTAAAATATGTAGTATGGAGTATTGAAAACAGGAAGTGTACTGTCCAGGTAATATTTTTTTAAATAGTGTCAAACTTGTAATTTCCCTTAAGCTAATGCCCACTGAGCAAGGTAATATTGCATTAACATTGCAGAATCTTTTCCAAAGCAAGTGTAAGTTTGATAGATAACTTGCAGAAAGCCTCCTGCAAGTTTGTTGCAAATGGCAAATCTTCCCCCCAGTGACTTTACATATGTAAGTGTTTTTTTTGTAACTTTACTGCAAGTTTACTGTAGTGAGCTGTTACAAACTTTCTTTATACTTACACATGTTACTTTACAGCAAGCTTCAATTTTAAAAGGGCCTGGCAAAGTTGTAAAATTTAAACTTACATTTGCAACTTATCTGCAATTGTATATATTATATATACAGTGCAAGTTTGTAACCTGGGATAATTCCAATTAATCTACTTCAACTTTTTTTTTCAAAAATGCTCGGAGTCTGATAATATTCTCAGTTACAATCTTTTCAAAAATGTATTATACAATTTGTATCAAATGCCATTGATAATTTTTGTAAATGACAACCTTAGCTTTTTGTTGACTATTTTTAAAGTACACATCAAGCGATACAAAACCACCAACTTTCAAATTTTTATTATAAATCTTGAGTTGAAAGCACGAAAAAAATTGTGTAGTTATCAATGAATAAAAATTTTAAATCTGCTGGTTTTCTACAACTTCACATGTAAGAACTTTAAAAATAGTCAACAAAAACGTAAGGTTGATTTAAAGAAATTATCGATGAAGTCATTTTTCAAATATGGTATATACTGTATAGCTTTTTTAAAAGACTGCAACTCGAAATACTAACCAATGTGTCCAAGCATTTTTGAAAAAAGAAACTGTATTTGATTAACTGAATTTATTTCAAGTTACAAACTAATACTGAATATAGGTATATAGGTGTATTTATACATAATATAAAATTTCTTGTAAAACTGTAAAAAATGACAAGACAATGTTAATTAGAATAAAATCTTTATTACATAAAAAAATTAAAGACTTACAATTTCATTTCTGCTGATATATAGATAGATATAGACTTTATTGACCATCAAATGTACATGGTAAGTCACTGTCTTTATAAGTACCGACTATAGTTACTAGATAGAAATAGTTAGACATATAGCGAGTGTCCATGTTTAGCCTAAAATGCAGTTCTAGTCAAAACTCAGCGACAAAATAGATAACTTGAACTCGTGATATCGTTATTAATTGACGGATTTCAAAAATTCCTTTTTCTAAATAAATACCAATTAATTGTTTTTGATATTGTTTTACTAAATAACTCTTTAGTCGTCTAGAAAAACGTGTGAAACACCAATAACAAAAACGAAGCCTTCTGCAGCATTACTTGTTTTGAGAGGCAAGATTTTTTTTAGCTTCTAAAATATGTGGTGACATATGTTACATAAAATAAATTCAACATATCAAATACTATTGTGAAAAAGAAATATCTAAAATGGTGCGTTCATTTCGATTTTAGAGAAAGTATAATTAAGCAAACGTAAGAATATGCAATGGATAAATCAAGCACAGGTAAATGAATACAACTTCACTGCGAAAATAGCTTAAACATGACGACAGTCTCTGAAAGTGTTCACGCATGTCTTAACTATCCCTATCGAGTAAGTATAGTACCGTCAATGTCTAAAATGTCAGAAACATTGAGTTAAAATAAAGCAAAATTATGACTACAATGAATTACGTATCTATAAAAAAAGTCTGTGGCTAGTCGAACTTGCCTTCCAAAGCTTTTGCCTAACACACAGACACACACACTACAAAGAATGAATACAAGTAGTATGTAACACTATACACATTGGTTTAGAGCACTAATAAATTCCTTCACCTTGGTTTTTGTTTTATAACATCCACTAGTGCCTACTGTAATCTTGTTAGTGGAAGCATCTTAATAACATTAGGTAGAAAATTGAGGAATTTGATTCCCAAGTAATCAAACATCTGCTTTGTTTTCTCCTTTTTGTAGAACTGTATTTTTAATTCATGCCTGTACCTGGTATTGAGGTATTGATGTTGCAAACTTCATCATTCACTGGATATTTTGAATACATATACTGAAGAAGGATATAGCTGGAAGTGTACCTAAGTATCCCATTGGCCTCGAACACATCAGGGCAGCTTTTTCTTGGACCTACGCACACAATGTCCTTATTGCTCTTTTTTGCATGATAAACACATGTTCCGCTGCTGACGAGTTAACCCATATGAATGTTCCATAGCATAGAATACTGCGACAAGTGTAAAATAAGCAATCCTGGCAGCTTGATGGGTACTGCTCCACTGTTATTATGATGCCAATTGCTATGTATAAGCCACATGCTTCCATAGGTCAATCATATTTAACGTTTTAAAATGAATTGGTCTGACCAGGTATGACATCTCCAGGCTGCTTCTAAGGACATAACAAAATTCATGTAAATAATATAATATTTCATAAAAAGAAACAAAAATATAAATGCAGCCATTTTATAATAATTCACCAATAGCGACATACCAAAATAATTATGCTACAGAAAAGAGAATAATGAATTCACACATGTATTTAATATATAGCTGTTTTAGGGATTCTTACCTGAAATGTTTGTCGATATACTCCATGTTTCATTATCTACTCTCCAGACAACGAATTACAAAATTCAAACAATTCAGGCTACAATAAGATTGTTCAGTCTTTAAAACTTCCAGGAAAATAAATAGACATAGATCAAATAACAACTTATGATGATGAAATTATAAAAAAAGTAAACAACAAACCGCCATTAATTAATGCCGGGCGCTTTGTCATTTGTCAGTCAGTTCGCTGTTGGCGTCGGTGTTGCTATGTTGCTATTGGACGACGATGACATAGGATCGAACATACCCGAAAACGGAGGGAATTCAAATGTTTACAATTTGAAACAAACTTTCAGAAACATTACAATTGTAACTTAACGTGAGCTTACAAATGGAGAAAAACCACAACACGGCAAACTAGATATTATTTTTGAAAGTTACGTTAAAGTTTCATTTGTAAGTTTGCATTGGTTTTTTGCCTGCAAACATTTAGAAATGTTGCAAACTTAACTTGCCTAATGGTAAATTATCTAACGTTGCGGTAAGCATTTGTAAGTTACCATGCTTAGTGGGTGTCATTGATTAATTTTGTTACATTATCAGAAAGCTTTTCCATACTGATTACAAAGTATAAGCAGACAAGCTTTCTATCCTGTCTGATTCAATGAGACAGGATTCTATATGATTAGCTAGACTGGTTATTATAATAGGTGCTCCTTTAAATTGTTAAATTTTATAATTATAATTATGGAAAGCAATGTTAATGCTGGTCACGCTACACTCAGATTGTATTATATACTTAGATTTTAACACTATGCCGAAGTTCTTCCGTTGTGATGCTATATGTACTACTGGTGCATAAACCTCTTGGATAATTTGTGGACCAATTGTATTATTGGTGATATCTTGTAATATTATATTTAGTAGAATGTAAAAATTGCTGGTAGGTATATAAAAGTGGACAAATAAAATATGGCAGTGGTATCTAAATGAATTAAGTAACATGACAAGTGGGCATCGCTGGTGACTCAGTTTCGTCAAGTTGTGCATGCTGAAATAAGAGAGTAGTCGAAGTGGATAAGGAATAGTGTTTATTTTTCATATATGTGGAAAAAAAAAGTTAAAACAAGAAAAAATTGCCATTGTCATGAAGAAATGTTCTATTATACAAACATAGTGCATGAGCATATGTACACTCCTTACAAAAAGTGGAAGCCAGTTTAGCCTTTTGTGATGCTATCTCTGATTTTTTGTGACTTATACTGCTTGTTTTATTCTCCATTCAGCCCCATAAAAATATGGCTGTCGTCAGAACATTCTAAGTTGGCTATGAAAACTTAATGATCTAGTATGCCCAGAAAATTATTGAAACTGGTAGTAAATAACTTGTGACGACTTATGTAAAGCGGACAGATATCATATCATTCGCTTAACTAATATGTCTGGTTGAACTTTCTCTAGAATTTGTTGAACCTCGACATTCTGGCTTGGAGCCATTTGTCATTTTCAAGAGGTTGGGTAAAATATGAATGGAATAGAACTCTTTAGGCCTTAATCTGCCTAATCTTTAGAGTGGTGGTTAGGTGTAGGTTGGGTTGTAGTTCAATTATGGAGTCGTAATCTTCCTACTCTCGAAATCTCACCGGATATCATCTCTAAAGCCTTGGTGTATTCAACCATAGACTTGAAAGAGATCAAACTGTCCTTTGGTGGTTCTGTATTGTCTATAGTGGGGTTTTCATCTGAATCCTTATTGGGGCTATTGGTTGGGTAGGTGAGGTTTATTATATACTTCACATATAGAATGTTAGATGTAGAATCTAGAATTTTTTATGCATCTAATTTTTTTATAATTGTGTTGCAGATTATCAACCATACCAGAAACGCCTCATGGACATGAATGAAGATTTAAAGGGAAGGTTTGTCCATCATAGACATAAAATATCAAATTTAGGATCGTCTGTCTGGTGATGTGAAAACTTTGTACATATTTACAGATGAGTTAAATAGTATAATTGTTGTACTCTTAGTCCTAAAATGACAATCCTAAAAACAGGATTTCATAGAAATCGCAGCTAATTTAATTTGCATTTGTAATTTAAAACCACCAAATAATACCACTTTATATACTTGTATCAAAATTATATGTAAAGCGTGGGCCAAACTCGATGGAGTATTAGAAGTATATAGTGATTCAAAATTGATAGAAATGTGAATTTAGGTTATGTTCTTAAGTGGTTATGGTCTTCATTTTGAAAATATTTATGACATGGCGGCGTCGTCCCATAACATTATTTTTTCAAATGAAAAAAATGTCTGTATTGTGACACTCTTATGTTTGCAGTAATGTTTTTAAAGTATATATATATATATATATATATATATATATATATATATATATATATATATATATATATATATATATATATATATATATATATATATATATATATATATATATATATGTGTGTGTGTGTGTGTGTGTGTGTGTGTGTGTGTGTGTGTGTGTGTGTGTGTGTGTGTGTTTATATATCTGTTAACCTATCTCAAGACGTTAAGAAAATAAAAGTTATTAGTTAGGAAAGTTCGCAACCTCCATTCATTAACAACAACAAAAGAGTCTTTCCATAACCAGCATAGATAGAGGTTTGAGTTTTTTGTTGCTGTTTGCTAATAGGTTGATATAGTCATGAAAATCCAATTATTGCATATAGGCTGTCTACAATAAAAATGGTCTTTAGGTAGAACATATAATGGCAGGTAATGTGAGATTTTCAAATCGAACATCCTGTATTATATAGGAATAGCAAGATCAATTGATTTTCTTTCTTAAAGTACTATATAATATTCTACCTATTATTAGCGGTTTTCGACTTATTAGCAAAAAACCAAAATATTGCAAGTAAAATTTCGAAACTCCGTGGAGTAATACCAATCATTGCTCAACAACCTGTCATATTATCAAATAAAGCTGAAAAAAAAATCTGGTTTATTAGTTAATATTAAAACATATATATATATATATATATATATATATATATATATATATATATATATATATATATATATATATATATATATATATATATATATATATATATATATACCGGAGGTTTCATTTGAAAAAACAAACTTGGTATCGGGTAAGGATCGATGTGTCAAAAATATCAAAATGAAGATCATGACCAGCAAGCTGCATGAAATTTGGAAGGTGATAGATATTCGGACTGGTACATATTTTACTGCTAAAAGAGTGTGGTTACCTTTAAAGGGGCGGTACATTGGTGCCATTACTAATAATTTTCTAAGAAAAAAAAAATCTGTCACTGACGTTTCTTTCTTAGCAGTTATGTAGGTCATTTAGTGCTGATAATTTTTTTTATATTTTGTCGATTTTCATCTCGCTTATGAGATAAATGCAATTATGTTGTCTTATGTTGTGTATCGAATGTGTTTTGGAAAGAATGAAAAAATTAGGCTGTTATTGTCATTTATTTATCAAGGTAATAATAGGCTTGTTCAATTGAAACCCATTTTTGGTTCAGAACAAATTTATTGGCAAATATATTTACAAATAATTACTATTATTATTAGGGCACATATCCCATTGTTTCACCTACTGATGTATACCCTGCTTAAAGAATTCTTGTGGCTAATGCCCGAAAAATTCTTTTAAGGCATTTAGTACTTCCTCATCCGACTGAAAACGATTACCTTTTAACACCTTTTGCTGTAAGCCAGTTTGTATACGATACTACGGATAGATTCTATAATCACACCAACATCTTCTGAAATTGCTTTGAATGACAATAGAAGATTTCCTCTAATCAGGTCTTCTACACATGCCACATTCCTGTCTGTTGATGCAGTACTCAATGCACCTAGTTGCGGCTTATCATTCATCTTCTCTCTTTCACTCTTAAATTTTCGAAACCATTCCTTGACAGTTGGATATGCAAAACATGTGTTTCCATACACTGCTTGCATTCGTGTTTGAATTTGCAATGGTTGCAAACCTTTATCACACAAAAATTGAATGACCGCACACTGATTATATTTAGATGGATTGTTAACAACAAACGCCATTTTAAAGTCACAATACTTAAAATCGCTGTTAAATACAAATGACAGGAACTCATAAGTGTGATGTTTACAAACAAAACTTACATTGCAAAACGTCATTTGAGTGATTACAACTGTTTTCAAGGCTAACCTGACCAAAGATGGGTTTTAATTGAACAAGCCTTGTAATAGATGCTGTATATGCTTTTAAAATGCACTTTTCAATTATACCTTGGGTGAATTAGCTAATTTGTTATTACATTGTGGTGAAGCGAAACAAAATGGAAAAGAAGCAGTGAGAATTTATTATGACAGGTTTTCCTGGATGAATAGCACGCAGCAGAAATATTTTTGGACATATCTGCAGATGTTTTAGGGAAATAGATGCCTTGAAATCTGTAAAATCTAATTCTATATGCAAAAGATACCAATGACCTCCTCAAATTGAAGAGTCAGTTCTCAATGCAGTGGAAGGTAACCCCACTACAATTGTCAGAATCGTTTCTAACGAGAAAGTATTGCAAATTAAATCACTACATCCAAATAGCTGTGATAATCTACTCTTGTTAGAAATACTATCTCATGAAATGATTTCAGGATCCATGACTTGAACAAAAAGAAAATATTCGTATTCCTCTACCGATAAACTTCTGAAAGGTTATATTACTCGACTTTTAACAAAAAAAATTAAATTTTCATAAAATCACCCCCCATTGATCCCCTACCCCCTGAAGTGACCCAACCCAAAGACAATATAAAGTGTTCCTTTGCCAAAGACAAAACAAATCCCATTCCAGAATCAAGTTGTGTACGTTTTCAGATGTTTTGTCTTTTTTTGTTCTTAAAAAAAATTGGCATCAATATTCCACCCTTACACATTTAACCCCAAATTTGATTTCAGCATAGAATACCAGATGTTTGATGAAATTCAAAGTTTTGTAATAAACAAACAAACATAATATTACTGAAGGTTTAAAAAAACATTCAATTTTCTCAAAATCATTTATCACCTATCCCCTGGAGCAATTTAAAAATAATCTGAACCGTTCGTTACAGACCAAAAAAAATTGTTTCCAAATCATGCTTTTTATATTTGTGTATGGGACAGTATTAGTTATTTGGACAATCAAAATAAATGGAAACTTTGAAACTACAAAAGTTTTTGACGTACCTGCATAAACTCCAAGCAACACAATGCACAAATTGTAACAAAAATGGACTGTGCACTTATGGAACCTCAGGCAGAAGATTCCAATTTTTATTGACAATTGAGATTGCTTTGAATGTGTTTTAAGTAAGGTAGCGAAAGATCATCAAACAACAATGAGTGGGCCTTGTATATATGTACATACTACGCAAATCCGTTTATTAGTGTATAGACTTTTATAAGCAACGTTCAGTCGCGAGGACTCAATAATTTACTCGAGTGTCACAATGAGTTCAAGAAGAGATATGTACGGTGTCACATTGGACTGCTAGGAAATCAACATGTGTAACAATTCCTTGAAACGCCAACCAGAGAAACCTTAAGCTTCAACATATAAAAACATTGTATCGTCTGTATTTTTAAACAAACCAAAATTTTTTGTAGAAAACAATTAATTATAAATTAAAATAGTTCATTTGTCCATCTCAAACCACTATCAGAATTGATTTAATTAAAAACGTTTAAATTAAAACCAACTAGGCGTATTGTTTTGCCTCTTTTTTTTTTTGTTGGAGAATTATATTTCATGTACTTTTACATTTACTAAACTGTTGGAATTGTGATACATAGTCTTCTTTAATTAGTCGATAGTAGATAACACTAGAACTAAATTCACTTTCAAATGTATATTAAAACTATTAATATGACCTATATATTATATTGATTTTACATGACTGCTCTTTCCCAACGATGTGTCTTTTTTAGATAATTTATCCATATCGGAGGGAAACAGCTGCCACGTAATTATAATAATAAAATGTAAATCTTACACCTGTTAGTAAATATATTATTTTACACGATTTTCATTAACAGCCTTTGATTGTATTGTCACAATAAGCGAATTTTGTCCCTTACTTAAATATACCTTGTATTGTTTTTTGTTAATTACACTTTTAAAATTGTATTAAACTTCCTTTCTTTTAACTTATTGTTTATTTTCTGTGAGAACTATTAGGGAATTTCCCACATCCAACACTTTTAGATAAATCAACTGCTGATAAATATAATTTGACATCACTAATGCACGTCGACACTACTCTTTCCCTTTGCATTGCTTGTCTTTACTGAGTTATTTACATGTGAACTTCTTCATGATCTGTTACTATAAGTTAAAAAACATTTAAAGGAGGTACGACTGCAAAATATGAAAAAGGCAGCTGTTAGAGATCCGACTAAGCTATTTTTTTCGCTTTTCCACTCATATTTACAGTTCGTTTTCCTCGCCCTACACCCTTATTAACTCCTGGTCCTGTAACTTTTTTAGAGGTTGTTTATAAGAAATGTTTGTTGTGGGTTATGCCCCTAGGAGAATCCTAAGCATGTTTCGGAAAACAATTCTCAAAACCCTCCATGAGGTAAACTGCTAATTTACCAAATTAATTTTATATATATATTTCATTTTGTGCTGTTTAGACAAATTAAATTCCTGATTGTCATTTATTTTATTAAATTAACCCACTATAAAGATTGATCTAGAGATATTGTATTTTATTTGTCCCTTTGGTAGTACCTTTCTTTTCATAAATCAAACATCTTAATCTTATGAAAATTCACTACCATAACGCACTTGCTGCGTCCCGAGTTTTTGTACATTATTTCCTCAAAAAATGCGGAGAACCTACATGGAAGTGCACTTGGAGATTATTCTAATTTGCACCCGACTTTTGCGTCATCAGTATTCCTGTCGTGACGACTAATAATAAATGACGTTTGGCCGTTTTATGACATGAAAGACCCGGCTAGAGTGCTTGTTAATAATAATAATTAATCCTTCATGAATTGATCTTCCTTACCTGCCTAGACATCGGTTACACTAGTTTGCCTAATTAAAAGCTAAAAGAAGGAAAAGGGCAAGGACAATCAAGAGTTTAAGTTTTTTTGGCGCAAAAAGTGCAAGAAATGGAAGAAAAATGAGTTTTGAAAGGTTATAATTTTTCTTCCTAAAGCTTCAAAGTCACGATTTAAAACGTGAAAATTGGCATATTTTAGACAAATAACCTTGAACGACGGCGGGTTATGTAGGAGAAATGTTCTAAAAAGTATGTTTTGGAGAAAGATCACCGTCAGATATGCCCCCGCCTTCATATTTCACCCGCTACTGCTTTTTAACGGATTTTCCGTAAAACGAAAAATTCACTAATGAGGAGATCGAAAATAACAAAGCTATGACCTCCAAATTTGGCATGTACGTTTCTACTATCACCCACTCTACATTCCAAAATTCAGATCTCTAAGTTAACACGAAAAAAGTTATTGGCATTTAAAGGAAAAAAAAATATGGGTGCCACTGGTGATCAGAGGAAAGCACAAGAACAAATTTTTTTGTGTGGTTAACGAAAGCAATTGAATATTACAAACAACGGTTAAGTTTTATCGACGCAAAAACTGCAAGAAAATGGATGAGGAATATTTTGAAACTTTTATAATTTTTCTTCTTAAAACGTCAAAGTCGCGCTTGAAAACATCAAAATTTGCAATTTTCAGACAAATAATCTGAAACATATAGGGATTATGTAGAAGAAATGACATAATAAGTGTAAACAAAGCCTTACGTTTCAGCTTCAACCATCATTGTTCTTCATTTTACTAAAATGTTTTCGGAAATTCCATTTCGAATAGACCCTCTTTCTGATGCTTTGGCAGTAGTTTCAGCTATTTTGGTTTAATAGTCTATCTTTTAGCAAATTTTCGTAGAAAAAAATCGTTATTGAGAAGACCGCGATTTATGAATTTTGAAAAGATATCTTCAAATGAGCGCGAAATAAAACTCCTAAAACCCATATACTGCACTAGTTTCAGGTTTTTGTCTGTTTACACATATACATGGTGACGCATTTTTACGGTAAAGCTCAATATATCCGTTATTATACAAGATATGAGAAAAATTATATACGTTAATTATTGGGTGTCTCGAGCTGCATCTTAGAAACCTATTTTGACAATCACAGGCTGGCCCATCAGTCGTTGGTGATACACACTTTTTTTATAATCCAACACCCCTATGTTATTGCATTTTGAGTGAATTTTGTTTAAAAAAAATCACTAATGAAGAGATCCCGACTTTTGAGTTTTGAAAAAATTTCTTAAAATGAGCGCTAATTAGGCCGCCTAGAACACATATCCGAGGTCAGTTTCGATTCATATATATATATATATATATATATATATATATATATATATATATATATATATATATATATATATATATATATATATATATATATATATATATATATATATATATCACACCGATAACTCAAAAAGTAATGGGCCGATTTTGACAAAATTTGGTGAATACCATCCTTTTGTAGGTGACTTGGATAAGTTCGTTAGCCAGGAAAATCGGCCAAGGTTTTCCCGAAAAAATTTGTGTTTTCTTTAGAAAAAAATTCATATCTCCGGAAATTACAAAGTAAGGGAAACCAAATTTGGTACAACGTTTTATATCGCTATAGGTAAATTACCTAACAACTTTTTTTTCTAATCCAACACCCCTATGTTATTGCATTTTTAGTTAATTTTCTTTAAAAAATTCACTAATGAAGAGATCCCGACTTTTGAGTTTTGACAAAATTTCTTCAAATGAGCGCTAATTAGGCCCCCTAGAATACATATCCGAGGTCAGTTTCGATTTTTATATGTATATGTATATATATATATATATATATATATATATATATATATATATATATATATATATATATATATATATATATATATATATATATGTCACACCGATAACTCGAAAGATAATGGGCCGATTTTGACAAAATTTGGTGAATACCTTCCTTTTGTAAGTGCCTTGGATAAGTTCGTTAGCCAGGAAAATCTTCCGAGGTTTTCCCGAAAAATTTTGTGTTTTCTTTAGAAAAAATTCATATCTCCGGAAATTACAAAGTAAGAGCAACCAAATTTGGCACAACGTTTTATATCGCTATAGGTAAATTACCTACCAAAATTTAGCGCTGTAAGTCAAAAGACAAGAAAGTTATGGGCATTTAAAATAATAATAATAATAATACTTTATTGATCAACTTGTCAATTACAGAGAATAAGAGTACAAATATATCTACATATCTACAATATCAACATACACAGATACACATGTATATAGAAGATAAATGCAAATAACGAAATATATTTGTATATATACAATTAAGTAGTACATATTATATTAGATAGCACTATAAATCCATAGGATTTGTGTGTGCATAGAGGTACAATAGATTAAATTGTAAGTGCAATAGTACAATGCCAGAAAATATACTAAGCTAAAACATTTTCAATATTGCTAAGAGGGGTGAGAGAACATTTGCTAAATTAATTGTGAGCTGATAAATGAAACAAATGTACATATAAAGCAATCAACACTATCCAGATAAGGTTACCATTGAATTGATATAGATGTTTAAAGATAACACAGACTAACATGACATCAATGAGAATCCTGAAACTAGCCGTGCGATAAATAAATTCTATGAATGAATGTTGAATCTGTCGAAGGTCTAGTGTTTATCAGGTATTAAAACCATTCTGATAATCCGGTCATAAAACTTGTCCTATTGCAAGAGAACCATAATTTCAACTTTCTATTGAAGCAGGTAGTATTTGAAAGTTTTAAATAGAGCAGTAAGGCATTATAGATTTTAGGACCCAGAAATGAGATATGTTGTTGACCGACGGTAGTTCTTTTATAGGGCGTAAACAAATTGCAATTTAAAGCGGCTCTAGTATTTTTACCATGAAGCAAATTTTGTTTCATAGATGCCGTTTTGTGTGTATATTTGAGAACTGCAATCGCAAATAGTTCTCTGATTGGTCAATAAGTCACTGAATACCAAATGGGAAGGATATAATCGAGGCTTTCCTAATATAACTTTTATGATCCATTTTTGTGTGACCGATAAATGAACGAGTCTTTCTTTATATGCAAATATGCAGCTCCCCAAGTTAAAATTCCATATGTTAGAATTGGCTGAACTAATGAGTTGAAAACAACCTTTAACCATTTTAACTGTGCACATTTTTTTAGCTGCTTAAATTTATAGATAGTTTTCTTTATTTTATTGTTTATATAATCAATGTGTATATTCCATTTAAGCTGATTATCTATGAAAATGCCTAGATATTTTACATTATGTACACTAGATATAGTAGAACTACATTTACAAACAGCATTATTAGGGCATTCATATTCATGAATTTTCAAATGAGGCAAATTTGGCAATTTCGCAATAGTAGAACTGAATGTTATGAATTTAGTTTTTGAGAGGTTAAGACTCAGTTTGTTTTTACGTAACCAGAATTGGGGTTTTCCTCAAAACGTCAAAGTGACAATTTAAAACGTCAAAATTCGCAACATTTAGGCAAAGAACTTGAATCTAATACGGGCTATGGAAAGAAAATGTCTCAAGAAGAATGTTTTACAAACCCTGAAGTCTTAGCTTCAACTGTCATTGTCCTTCATTTTACTAAAATGTTTCCAGAAAATTCATTTCAAATGGACCCTTTCTCTGATGCTTGGCAGTAGTCTTAGCTATAGAGTTTATCGTTTAATGGTTTTGTCGAATGTTCGTAAAAAATCAATAAAGCTCAATATATCCATTATTCTACAAGATATGAAAAAAATTGTATACATTAATTATAGGGTGTCTTGAGCTACATCTTAAGAAAATATTTCTACAATCACAGGCTGGCCCATAAGTCGTTGGTGATACAAATAATTTTTTTTAGTCGAAAACGCCTTATATTTTTGCATTTTCCATCGAAATATAAAACATGTTTGTAAGTAAAGAAATTCTGGACGCAGCAAGTGCGTTATGGTAGCGAATTTTAATTAAATGCTTCATATTTGAAAAGCTCAATTTGCTATTAACCTATAAGGTTGACCAAGAAACGGATTTTTTTGGTTACACTTTAAGTTTTCTTTAGGAAATGTTTGTACGCTTTCAAACAATGAAGTTATTTTGATGAAACATGGCACATTGTTTTTACTATATATGTTATACTGGTAGTCAAATTTGATGCCTGCTTTCTGAAAAACAAACACACATATTTGCTATTAAAAACATTTTTATGAAAATTCACTACCATAACGCACTTGCTGCGTCCAGAAGTGTTTACATTTTCCATCGAATTATAATGTATGTTTGTAAGGAAAATAAATTGATATCGTTCATCGTTTTTGAGTTAGTTCAATTGTTTTGCAACTTTTCACGTTTTTGGCACATATCACAAACACATATCACAAATTGTTGTGCGGCGTTTTAACAACATATAGCTTTGCCCCATGGAAATTACGTATTTAGAAAGTTTTTCGTTTGTATTAATGGTCGAAAAAAAAGGAGCTGTCGTATACAGCCATTCTCAAATATTGGCTGAATCTGAAATTTGAAAAGTTTTCGCAGAAATTGTTTTAGTGTCCGTAGAAATAATTTCTTGTAAAATTTTTGTGAAATGTTGGTAATTAATAATAAATGTTTAGTAAGTTATTGTAAAAAAAAGTTGTCGAATTTTTGTGTAAAATATAATTTAGAGTAGCATTACTGAAGGCAATTTCTGTAAAAAAAAAATGGTGAATTTTTGTAAGAGAAATTGTAAATTTTCATAATTTTTTTTTCAATTTTGGTCATAAAGCTGTTTGTAAATAATTATATCTTGATAGGAGTGTAAATAACCTGAAGAGGCTCGTTGGCCAGGAAAATCGAACTAGTTTTCTTTGGAACTTTTTAAGTTTATTTTCGGAAAATGTTTGTACTTTTTGAAACAACAAAGCTATTTTAATAAAACTACATTGTTACTACTATATAGGTTATACAGTTAACCAAATGCCCTTCTTTAAAAACAAGACAATAAAAACATTTTTACGAAAATTCGCCTCTATAACGCACTTGCTGCGTCCAGACTTTATGCACGTAACTTAATCGCTTTGCAGAAATTACCATTTTAGCACGTTGCCGGAACCTTTTATTATCTAAATCTCGGCAAATTGCCGGTTGCCTTTATTCTCTAATCGCCTTTACATGTATAAAATCAATTCTTCTTAGTACCTACATTTGTATTTGTTTTCCGCTTGATTACTGCCACAAAGCAATAAATCTTAACTGTTAGGTTCCTTTCTTCAAGTTAATAGTTTCAGTTGTATTCTTAAGTCTTTCTTAATGTCTTTCAAGGATTAACCTATTGGAATTTCTTGCAAATACCGTTACGTCAACTTTCTGTTGGGGTGCACGCCATATAGAGATCTCACACGATCGATTTCACGGAAACCAAACTTTGGAAATTTTCAAAAATTTGACAACTTACGGCTAAAATATTTTCAAGATGATAGCGTGTCCGGTTATACAGGGTGTTGATGTTAACTTGCTTATTTTAAATAGGAAACTATATATATATATATATATATATATATATATATATATATATATATATATATATATATATATATATATATATATATATATATATATATATATATATATATATATATATATAGGCTGGCGCATTGAAAACGAAACAGACCGATTTGCGTCCAGAGAATTTTTTTAAGAAACGCTGAAACACGTCAATTTTAATATTGAGGGGGACATGTTTTGACATGAAACTCACCTTTGTTACATCAACCCCTTAGGGGTGGTGATAACAACCCTTATAATTTAAATAGGGAACATGGGTCGAATGCAAAGAGGTTGTATATGTACCTCTTTGGTCGAATGTTACATCATTTGAAAGCTCTTTCTTTTCTGAATTCAGCACACTAATTTTTTTGGAAGTTTTTTTAACTCGTTTAAAAATTATTCACAGTTGAAGATGCAAAAACCCATTTGACTCATTCCGATAATAAATGTGCTGATAGTCAATGTTTTGTTGGTTTGTAAACAAAAAATCGACTATCAGAACATGTCTTATCGGAATGAGAGAAATGCGGTTTATTATTTCAATTTATCGGTCGGTTTGATACTTGATAGTACTACCGAAAATTAATTTCACAATGGTGTATTCCGTAGAAGAAAGAGTTGAAATAATTACTCCTTTTTTCAAAAACGATGACTGTGCCAACCGTACCGCTAATTTGTTTAATGAACGACATCCGAACAGACATGTTAACAGAAAATACATTTTGGAGTTAGTTGCAAAGTTTCGACAAGTGGTTCAGTAGCCAACAAAAAAACGGAATCCTGAACGTGAATTTCTGGTTAGAAATGAGACTACTGAGATTGAAGTTTTAGGAGAAATTGCTGCAGACCCAACTTTGAGCACTAAAAAATTAGCCACTGTTGCAAACATCAAAAGAAGAACTATTCAGCGAATATTGAAGCATCATAAATTTGACTAGTACAAAATTAATCTTGTACAACTGAATGAAGATGATTTTGATCGACAGCTGGAGTTTTGTGAAGTTATGACTGCACGAATAGCTGATAACGGGAACTGTCTGTTCAGTATTTGTTTTACAGACGAGTGTACATTTTTATTAAACTCTACAGTCAATCGTCATATTTGTCGTTATTGGGCAGATAATAATCTAAGAAATGTTCACGAAGTCCACACTCAAACTCCACAGAAATTGAATGTCTGGACTAGCATTTTTGGAGACCGTTTATTCGGACCAATTTTTCTTGATGGCAATTTGAGTGGCGAAACGTATTTGGAGTTACTAGAAGATATCGTTTATCCTCTACTAATTGACATTGTTGAAAATGATCGCTATCAAGAAAATCAATTAGTGTTTCAACAAGATGGAGCTCTTCCGCATTTTCACAACGTGTTAGTAAGTTTTTGAACAGAGAGGACACCGGATTTAACTCCTTTAAACTTCTTTCTGTGAGGCCATTTAAAGAGTAGAATTTATGCAACAGAACCGGAGTCTCTGGAAGAATTACCACGACGCATTTTTGAAGAATGCCGTCTAATAACTTCACAAATACTCCAGAATGTCAGAGTTCGTTTTGAACAAAATTTGTACCTTTCTATGGAAGCTGGTGGTCAACAATTTGAATGAACACTTACTTAACTGAATAAGCATTTTTGAACTTTGGTTTTGTTGTTTAGTTTTTTTTTAACGAAAAATTGACTAATTAGTGCATGTCTTATCACAATGAATGAAATACGCTCTTGCAACTCCAACTGTGAATAATTTTTAAACGAGTTGATAAAACTTCCAAAAATTTGTGTGCGGAATTCAGGAAAGAAAGAGCTTCCAAATGATGTAAAACTCGACCCATGTTCCCTATCTAAAATATAAGGGTTGTTATCACCACCCTTAAGGGTTAGATGTGACAAAGTTGAGTTTTATGTTAAAACATGTCCCCCTTAATATTAAAATTGACGTGTTTCAGCGTTTCGTAAAAAAAAATTCTCTGGACGCAAATCGGTCTTTATTGCGCCAACCTATATATATATATATATATATATATATATATATATATATATATATATATATATATATATATATATATATATATATATATATATATATATAGTCGCATTTGTAGATTTTGCGCAAAATTTTAGACACATTATGTGCCTTAATGTCCTATACCTAAGTCCAACCGTTTTTGACATCTCAAATTTTATGTCAAAAATGACGTTTGGAGGCCTAAACATAACTGTCAATTTCTCCTATATGAAAGCCTTTATTATTTAATTGGAGTTGGTTTCCTTGTAGAATAGGATCTACTTTAGTGGCCTGTGATATTATTGTGATAATAATTAAATACAGAGTGATCAAAAACTCTCATTAAAAATTGAATTGAAAAAATGTGGGATGGGGCTAGTTTCTGAAAATAGTTTTTTGAAAAACGTTCGGGAGCTAAACTGCAAATTCGTTACCAAAACGCACTTACTGCGTCCAGATTTTTTTCTTACAAACGCATCATATTTTGATAAAAAATGCAAAAATGCATTAATGAATTTGTTCTACGAAAATTAGCTAAAAAAATATTATACACCCCTACTCACTCCTGGTCCCGTAACTTCCTTGGGGAGTGTGAACAAGAAATCTTCCTTGAGGTTTGTGGATCCAGGAGGGTGGGGGCCTAGGCAGGTTTCTGAAAACAGTTTTTTAAAAAGCGTTCGGGAGCTAATCTGCAAATTTACCGAAAATTCGCTACCAAAACGCACCTACTGCGTCCAGATTTTTGTCTTATAAACGCATCATATTTCGTTAAAAAATGCAAAAATGCATTAACAAATTTATTCTACGATAATTAGCTAAAAAAATTATAGACTGTTAAACCATACACTTCACTAAACCTCCAAATAAATATCCAAAAAGCCTCCAAACTTCACTAAAGTGACAGCCAAAGCATCAGAGTAAGGGTCTATTTGAAATGAATATTTGGTAAATATTTTAGTAAAATGAAGGGCAATGACGGTTGAATCTGAAACTTAAGGGTTTGCAGAACACTCTTCTTGCAACATTTTCTTTTCACCAACGGTATTTGTTTCACATTCTTTGCCTAAACATTGCCAATTTTGACGTTTAAAATTGCGAGTTTGACGTTTTGAGGAAAACTCCAAAATTTATTGCTTCAACTGCCCATAACTTCTTTGTCTTTAAAGATAGGGACCTAAATTTTGGTACAGAGTTCACTCTTTGTAATACAAACATGCGTATTTGGTTGCCCTTACTTTGTTATTTACGGAGATATGATTTTTTTTATGAAGAAAATTCAAAATTTTCCGGGAAAACCTGCTCCGATTTTCCTGGATAACAAACTTATCCAAGCCACTTGCAAAAGGAAGATACTCTGCAAATTTTATAAAGATCGGTTTATTATTTTTTGAGTTATCGGTCGGATATATATATATATATATATATATATATATATATATATATATATATATATATATATATATATATATATATATATATAAACACAGATCTCCCCATGAGCGAATTTTTTTCTTTTAAAATTCGCCTAAAGAGGGGTAACTTTGTATAAGGTTGTCTATACCAAAAATGTGTAGTTTTCGAAATATTGGCAATTTAACATTTTAGTGAATTTTTTTAAAAAAATTCGCTAATGAGGAGATCCCGACGTTTGAATTAAAAAAAATTCTTCAAATGAGCGCTAATTAGGCCCCCGGAACACATATCCGGGGTCAGTTTCAATTTTTATATGTTTATATATATATATATATATATATATATATATATATATATATATATATATATATATATATATATATATATATATATATATATATATATATATATATATATATATATATATATATATTAACTGTAACAGGATTGATAACACGGCATTTTTGTACTATACAAGGATAAAGGTTTAAGGGCAAAACCGCAAGGAGACAACCGCACACACGTGTTTCAGGTTTATTAGCCATCATCAGTACGGTATAGCCAGGTGAAGATGGGAACACTCTGGATGAAGATGCAAAAATACACGGAGTCACAACAGGCAACCAGTGCACAATTGCAACAACATTTTGAAGACCCTCAATCCGAGGGAAACAACCAAAAAAGCTACGGAGGCAAAGAAATCACCTGCGTGAACTTTCGGAGCCCAGGAGGTTATATCAACTATAACAGGATTGATAACACGGCATTTATGTACTATACAAGGAGAAAGGTTTCTGGGCAAAGCCGCAAGGAGACAGCCGCACACACGTATTTCAGGCTTATTAGCCATCATCAGTACGGTATAGCCAGGTGAAGATGGGAACACTCTGGGTGAAAATGCAAAAATACACGGAGTCAAAAAATAAAACAATCAATTGATTGAATTGGTTCACAAGACATATATTAAATTATTACATAATGGCTCTTACGACCATTGCTATTTTTGCGTACTACTCATCGAGATGATTAACATGATACCAAACACTATGCCTATACACCGCTTAATAAGAAAGTGGGTTTTCGCATGCGCAAGCCGCCATATTTACTTACGTCATTTTTACAAAAATCAAAATGACACGTCTTCTTATTTAGACAGGTTAGATCAAATTTCGATTCAAATTTAAAATTTTTGAATTTTCGCGCTCGACGGCCGATTGATTGGACGCTATCTTGGATAACGTCATCTCAGGTTAGACTCCAAGTGGTCCTCTATCCAACCGTCATCTTGTTTCGTCACTGTGCCGTCACTGCGCATGGGTGGTGGGTGGTGGTTCCAGAACATAGCATCTATACCTACTTATCTCTATGACATTTTTCCTTTTTAGTGAATTTTCTTTAAAAAAATTCACTAATGAGGAGATCCCGACTTTTGAATTTTGAAAAAATTTCTTCAAATGAGCGCTAATTAGGCCCCCCAGAAAACATATCCGGGGTCAGTTTCAATTTTTATATGTTTATATATATATATATATATATATATTTTTATATATTTTTATATATATATATATATATATATATATATATATATATATATATATATATATATATATATATATATATATATATATATATATATATATATATATATATGTATGTATCACACCGATAACTCAAAAAATAATGGGCCGATTTTGATTAAATTTGGTGAAAAAATTCCTTTTGCAAATAGCTTGGATGAGTTCGTTAAGCAGGAAAATCTGCCTAGGTTTTCCCGGAAAATTTTGTGTTTTCTTTCGAAAAAAAATTATATCTCCGGAATTAACAAAGTAAGGGCAACCAAATTTGGTACGCTGGTTTATATCCTTATAAGTAAGCTACCCACCAAAATTTAGCTATGTAAGTCAAAAGACAAAAAAGTTATAGGCATTTTAAGAAAAATAAATTGGGGTTTTCCTCAAAACGTCAAAGTGGCGAATTAAAATGTCAAAATTGGCAACATTTAGGCAAATAACTTGAATCTAATACGGGCTATAGAAATAAAATGTCTCAAGAAGAATGTTTTAGAAACCCTAAAGTCTTAATTTCAACCGTCATTGTCTTTCATTTTACTAAAATATTTGCAGAAAATTCATTTCAAATAGACCCTTTCTCTGATGCTTGGCAGTAGCCTTAGCTATAGAGTTTATCGTTTAATGGTATATAATTTTTGTCGAATTTTCGTAAAAAATCAATAAAGCTCAATATATCCGTTATTATATAAGATATGAAAAAAATTTGTATATATTAATTATAGGGTGTCTTGAGCTACATCTTAAAATAATATTTCTACAATCACAGGGTGGCCCATAAGTCATTGGTGATACAAATTTCCTTTTTTTTTTAACCAAACACGCCTTATGTTATTGCATTTTTGCATTTTCCATCGAGATATAATGCATGTTTGTAAGAAAAGAAATTCTAGACGCAGCAAGTGCGTTATGGTAGCGAATTTTGATCAAATGTTTCATATTTAAACAGCTCAATTTGCTATTAACCTATAAGGTTGACCAAGAAACGTGTTTTTTCGGAAACACTTTAAGTTTACTTTTGGAAAATTTTGTACATTTTCACACAATAAAGTTATTTTGATGAAACATGGCACATTGTTTCTAATATATAGATTATACTGGTAACCAAATTTGATGCCTGCTTTCTTAAAAAAACACACATATTTGTTATTAAAAACATTTTTATGAAAATTCACTACCATAACGCACTTGCTGCGTCCCGAGTTTTATTTGTACATTATTTACTCAAAAAATGCAGAGAACCTACATGGAAGTGCACTTGGAGATTATTCTAATTTGCACCCGACTTTTGCGTCATCAGTATTCCTGTCGTGACGACTAATAATAAATGAAGTTTTGCCGTTTTACGACATGAAAGACCCAGCTGGAGTGCTTGTTAATAATTATTAATAATGCTTCATGAATTGATCTTCCTTACCTGCCCAGACATCAGTTACACTAGTTTGTCTAATTAAAAGCTAAAAGAAGAAACAGGGCAAGGAAAATCAAGAGTTTAAGTTTTTTTGGCGCAAAAAGTGCAAGAAATTGAAGAAAAATGAGTTTCGAAAGGTTATAATTTTTCTTCCTAAAACTTCAAAGTCACAATTTGAAACGTGAAAATTGGCATATTTTAGACAAAGAACCTTGAACGAATGCTGGTTATGTAGGAGAAATGTCCTAAAAAGTATGTGTTGGAGAAAGATCACCGTCAGATATGCCCCCACCTTCATATTTACCCGCGATTGCTTTTTAACGGATTTTTCATAAAACGAAAAATTCACTAATGAGATCGAAAATAACAAAGCTATGACCTCCAAATTGGGCATGTACTATCACTCACTCTACATTCCAAAATTCAGATCTCTAAGTTAACACGAAAAAAAGTTATCGGCATTTAAAGGAAAAAAAATGGGTGCCACTGGTGATCAGAGGAAAGCACAAGAACAAAATATTTTGTGTGGTTAACGAAAGCAATTGAATATTACAAATAACGGTTAAGTTTTATTGATGCAAAAACTTCAAGAAGTATGATAAAATTGCGAAAAAATGAAAGTCCGCCAAATTCGATAAAACTCATATATAATATGAAGGGAAGTTAATGCATAAAAATCAAATAATCTGTAACTCGATATCTGCAATAGTTTTTAGAATTGTGATAGTTTTTGTAGAAAATTATTGTAAAATATTGAAAAAACTTCAAGAAGTAGGATAAGAAATATTTTGAAATTTTTATAATTTTTCTTCTTAAAACGTAAAAGTCGCGATTGAAAACATCAAAATTTGCAATTTTCAGACAAATAATCTGAAACATATAGGGATTATGTAGAAGAAATGACGCAATAAGTGTAAACAAAGCCTTAAGTTTCAGCTTCAACCATCATTGTCCTTCATTTTACTAAAATGTTTTCGGAAATTCCATTTCAAATAGACCCTCTTTCTGATGCTTTGGCAGGAGTTTCAGCTATAGGGTTTGTGGTTTAATAGTCTATCTTTTAGCAAATTTTCGTAGAAAAAATTCGTTATTGAGAAGACCGCGATTTATGAATTTTGAAAAGATTTCTTCAAATCGAAATAAAACTCCTAAAACCCATATACTGCACCAGTTTCAGTTGTTGTCTGTTTACACATACGCATTTTTATGGTAAAGCTCAATATATCCGTTATTATACAAGATATGAGAAAAATTATATGTTAATTATAGGCTGTCTCGAGCTGCATCTTATAAACCTATTTTGACAATCACAGGTTGGCCCATAAGTCGTTGGTGATACACACTTTCTTTTTCTAATCCAACACCCCTATGTAATTGCATTTTTAGTGAATTTTCTTTAAAAAATTCACTAATGAAGAGATCCCGACTTTTGAGTTTTGAAAAAATTTCTTCAAATGAGCGCTAATTAGGCCCCCTAGAACACATATCCGGGATCAGTTTCGATTTTTATATGTTTATATATATATATATATATATATATATATATATATATATATATATATATATATATATATATATCTGTGTGTGTGTGTGTGTGTGTGTGTATGTATCACATCGATAACTCAAAAAATAATGGGCCGATTTTGACAAAATTTGGTGAATACCTTCCTTTTGTAAGTGGCTTGGATAAGTTCGTTAGCCAGGAAAATCGGCCGAGGTTTTCCCGGAAAATTTTGTGTTTGCTTTAGAAAAAAATTCATATCTCCGGAAATAACAAAGTAAGGGCAACCAAATTTGTCACAACGTTTTATATCGCTATAGGTAAGTTACCTACCAAAATTTAGCGCTGTAGATCAAAACACAAAAATTATGGGCATTTAAAGAAAAATAAATTGGGGTTTTCCTCAAAACGTCCAAGTGACAATTTAAAACGTCAAACGCAACATTTAGGCAAAGAACTTGAATCTAATAGGGGTTATGGAAAGAAAATGTCTCAAGAAGAATGTTTTACAAACCCTGAAGTCTTAGCTTCAACTGTCATTGTCCTTCATTTTACTAAAATGTTTCCAGAAAATTCATTTCAAATACGCCCTTTCTTTGATGCTTGGCAGTAGTCTTAGCTATAGAGTTTATCGTTTAATGGTAGGTATATAACTTTTGTCGAATGTTCGTAAAAAATCAATAAAGCTCAATATATCCGTTATTCTACAAGATATGAAAAAAATTGTATACATTAATTATAGGGTGTCTTGAGATACATCTTAAGAAAATATTTCTACAATCACAGGGTGGTCCATAAGTCGTTGGTGATACAAATATTTTTTTTTAGTCGAAAGCGCCTTATGTTTTTGCATTTTCCATCGAAATATAATACATGTTTGTAAGTAAAGAAATTCTGGACGCAGCAAGTGCGTTATGGTAGCGAATTTTGATTAAAGGCTTCATATTTGAAAAGCTCTATTTGCTATTAACCTACAAGGTTGACCAAGAAACGGATTTTTTTTGTTACACTTTAAGTTTACTTTCGGAAATTTTTGGACGAAACATGGAACATTGTTTTTACTATATATGTTATACTGGTAGATTTACAGGCAATTTCTCTTAAAAAAATGGTGAATTTTCACTATTTTTTTTTTCAATTTTGGTCATAAAGCTGTTTGTAAATAATTATATCTTGATAGGGGTGTAAATAACCTGAAGAGGCTCGTTGGCCAGGAAAAACGAACTAGTTTTTTTGGAACTTTTTAAGTTTATTTTCGGAAAATGTTTGTACTTTTTGACTTTATGCACGTAACTTAATCGCTTTGCAGAAATTCCCATTTTAGCACGTTGCCGGAACCTTTTATTATCTAAATCTCGGTAAATTGCCGGTTGCCTTTATTCTCTAATCGCCTTTACATGTATAAAATCAATTCTTCTTAGTACCTACATTTGTATTTGTTTTCCGCTTGATTACTGCCACAAAGCAATAAATCTTAACTGTTAGGTTCCTTTCTTCAAGTTAATAGTTTCAGTTGTTTTCTTAAATATTTCTTAATGTCTTTCAAGGATTAACCTATTGGAATTTCTTGCAAATACCGTTACGTCAACTTTCTGTTGGTGGGCACGCCATATAGAGGTCTCCCACGATCGATTTCACGGAAACCAAACTTTGGAAATTTTTAAAAATTTGACAACTTACGGCTAAAATATTTTCAAGATTATAGCGTGTCCGGTTATACAGGGTGTTGATGTTAACTTGCTTATTTTAAATAGGAAACTATATATATATATATATATATATATATATATATATATATATATATATATATATATATATATATATATATATATATATATATATATATATATATATATATATATATATATATATATATAGGGTGGCGCATTGAAAACGAAACAGACCGATTTGCGTCCAGAGAATTTTTTTTAAGAAACGCTGAAACACGTCAATTTTAATATTGAGGGGGACATGTTTTGACATAAAACTCAACTTTGTCACATCAACCCCTTAAGGGTGGTGATAACAACCCTTATAATTTAAATAGGGAACATGGGTCGAATGTTACATCGTTTGAAAGCTCTTTCTTTTCTGAATTCAGCACACTAATTTTTTTGGAAGTTTTATTAACTCGTTTAAAAATTATTCACAGTTGAAGATGCAAAAACGCATTTCACTCATTCCGATAATAAATGTGCTGATAGTCAATGTTTTGTTGATTTGTAAACAAAAAATTGACTATCAGAACATTTCTTATCGGAATGAGAGAAATGCGATTTATTATTTCAATTTATCGGTCGGTTTGATACTTGATAGTACTCCGAAAATTAATTTCACAATGGTGTATTCTGTAGAAGAAAGAGTTGAAATAATTACTCTTTTTTTCAAAAACGATGACTGCCAACCGTACCGCAAATTTGTTTAATGAACGACATCCGAACAGACATGTTAACAGAAAATACATTTTGGAGTTAGTTGCAAAGTTTCGACAAGTGGTTCAGTAGCCAACAAAAAACGGAATCCTGAACTTGAATTTCCGGTTAAAAATGAGACTACTGAGATTGAAGTTTTAGGAAAAATTGCTGCAGACCCAACTGTGATCACGAAAAAAATTGGCCACTGTTGCAAACATCAAAAGAAGAACTATTCAGCGAATATTGAAGCATCATAAATTTGACCCGTACAAAATCCATCCGACTGCACGAATAGCTGATAACGGGAACTTTCTGTTCAGTGTCTGTTTTACAGACGAGTGTACGTTTTTATTAAACTCTACAGTCAATCGTCATAATTGTTGTTATTGGGCAGATAATAATCCAAGAAATGTTCACGAAGTCCACACTCAAACTCCACAGAAACTGAATGTTTGGACTCGCATTTTTGGAGACCGTTTAATCGGACCAATTTTTCTCGGTGGCAATTTGAGTGGCGAAACGTATTTGGAGTTACTAAAAGATATCGTTTACCCTCTACTAATTGACACTGTTGAAAATGACGATCGCTATCAAGAAAATCAACTAGTGTTTCAACAAGATGGAGCTCCTCCGCATTTTTCACAACGTGTTAGGGAGTTTTTGAACAGAGAGTTTCCAGAGCAATGGTAGAAGTGATATTGAGTGGCCCTCTAGATCACCGGATTTAACTCCTTTAGACTTCTTTCTATGGGGCCATTTAAAGAGTAGAACCGGAGTCTCTGGAAGAATTACCACGCCGCATTATTGAAGAATGCCGACTAATAACTCCACAAATACTCCAGAATGTCAGAGCTCGTTTTGAACAAAATTTGTACTTTTGTATGGAAGCTGGTGGTCAACAATTTGAATGAACACTTACTTAACTGAATAAGCATTTTTGAACGTTTGGTTTTGTTGTTTAGTTTTTTTAACGAAAAATTGACTAATCAGTGCATTTCTTATCACAATGAATGAAATACGTTCTTGCAACTCCAACTGTGAATAATTTGTAAACGAGTTTATAAAACTTCCAAAAAAAAAAATTGTGTGCGGAATTCAGAAAAGAAAGAGCTTCCAAATGATGTAACACTCGACCCATGTTCCCTATTTAAAATATAATGGGTGTCATCACCACCCTTAAGGGGTTGATGTGACAAAGTTGGGTTTTATGTCAAAACATGTCCCCCTTAATATTAAAATTGACGTGTTTCAGCGTTTCTTAAAAAAAATTCTCTGCACGCAAATCGGTCTGTTTCGTTTTCAATGCGCCACCCTATATATATATATATATATATATATATATATATATATATATATATATATATATATATATATATATATATATATATATATATATATATATATATATATATATTTAGATTTTGCCCAAAATTTTAGACACATTATGCCTTAATGTCCTATACCTAAGTCCAACCGTTTTTGACATCTCAAATTTTATGTCAAAAATGACGTTTGGAGGCCTAAACATAACTGTCAATTTCTCCTATATGAAAGCCTTTATCATTTAATTGGAGTTGGTTTCCTTGTAGAATAGGATCTACTTTAGTGACCTGTGATATTATTTTGATAATAATTAAATACAGATGATCAAAAACTCACATTGAAAATTTAATTGAAAAAATCAGTTTTTTTTTCAAATGGAAACTCCCTATTTTTGAGAATTTATCTTATTCAGCAATAAAAAAGAGGGGTAACTTTGTATAAGGTTGTCTATACCAAAAATTTGTAGTTTTCGAAATATTGGCAATTTAACATTTTCTTTAAAAAATTTCTCCAAATGAGGCCCCTTGGAACACATATCCGAGGTCAGTTTCAATTTTTATATGTTTATATATATATATATATATATATATATATATATATATATATATATATATATATATATATATATATATATATATATATATATATATATATATATATATATATGTCACACCGATAACTCAAAAACTAATTGGCCGATTTTGATTGAATTTGGTGAATACCTTCCTTTTGTAAGTGGCTTGGATAAGTTCGTTAGCAAGGAAAATCCGTCAAGGTTTTCCCGGAAAATTTTGTGATTTCTTTCGAAAAAAAATTATATCTCCGAAATTAACAAAGTAATGGCAACCAAATTTGGTACGCGGGTTTATATCTTTTACCAAAATTTATCTCTCAGGTTAAAAGACAATAAAGTTATAGGCATTTAAAGAACAATAAATTTGGGTTTTCCTCAAAACGTCAAAGTCGCGATTTTAAACGTCAAAATTGGTAATATTTAGGCAAAGAACCTGAAACTAATATGAGCTATGGAAAGAAAATGACTCAAAAAGAATGTTTTACAAAACCTGAAGTCTTAGTTTCAATCGTCATTGTCCTTCATTTTACTAAAATATTTGCATAAAATTCATTTCAAATAGACCCTTTCTCTGATGCTTTGGCAGTAGCTTGGCTATAGAGTTTATCGTTTAATGGTATAGAATTTTTGTCGAATTTTCGTAAAAAATCAATAAAGTTTAATATATCCGTTATTATACAAGATAAGAAAAGAAAATTGTATACATTAATTATAGGTTGTCTTGAGCTACATCTCAAAAAATATTACTACAATTACAGGCTGGCCGCGGGCCTATAATTAAGTCGTTGTTGATTCAAATTTTCTTTTTTTTAATCGAACACGCCTTATGTTATTGAATTTTTGCATTTTCAATCGAAATATAATACATGTTTGTAAGAAAAGAAGTTCGGGACGCAGCAAGTGCGTTATATGGTAGCGAATTTTAATTTCAATTTGCTATTACCCTATAAGGTTGACCAAGAAACCAGTTTTTTTCGGGAACACATTAATTTTACTTTCGGAAATTTTTGTACATTTCCAAACAATAAAGTTATTTTGATGAAACATAGCACATTGTTTCTACTATATAGGTTATACTGGTAACCAAATTTGATGCCTGCTTTATTTAAAAAAAAACATATTTTTATTAAAAACATTTTAATGAAAATTCACTACCATAACGCACTTGCTGCGTCCAGACTTTTTATATTGTAAAAATACGGCCTTCAAGTTTTGTTGTTAGTTAGCGATGACGGTTACGCGCGTCAAAAGAAAGCTATCGAACACTATACAGCTACATAGACGCCACTAATTGTCATTTGACAAATATTTATTACTAATAATCCTGCCAGTCCGATTAAATGTTACACATGGATTATTTTTAATGTGTTTATTATTTATGGGGAATGTAATAAAGTTTTATCAAGAACACGCCAGATATTTGCTGATAGATATCCAGATAAACAGCCACCGTCGTGGAACAGTGACAAACAAATAATAGAAAAAGTCTGGACGCAGCAAATGCGTCATGGGAGCGAATTTTCGTAAAAATGTGTTTAATGTCAAATATGTCTTGTTTTTCCAAGAAGGACATTTGGTTGACGGTATAACCTATATATAGTACTAACGTACCATATTTCATTAAAATAGCTTTGTTGTTTCAAAAAATAGAAACATTTTCCGAAAATAAACTTTAAGAGTTCCAGAAAAACTGGTCCCATTTTCCTGGCCAACGAACCTCTTTAAACTATTTGCACACCTGAGAAGATATAATTATTCACAAACAGCTTTAGGACCAAAATTGAAAAAAATATGATAATTTCTTTTACATAAATTGCCCTCAGTAATGGTGCACCAAATTATATTTTTCACAAAAATTCGACGACTTTTTTTCTACAATAACTTACTAAACATTCATTATTCATTACCAACATATCACAAGAATCTTACAATAAATTATTTCTACGGAAACACTAAAAACATTTTTGCGAAAATATCTCAAATTCAGCCTTTAGTTGAGAGTGCCTGTATACGGCAGCTCGATTTTTTCACCGAGTAATACAAAGAAAAAGCGCTCTGAATGCGTCATTTCCATGGAGCACCGCTATGTATTGATAAAAACGCTATATTATAATTTGTGATATGTTATTAAAATATGTGCCAAAAACGTGAAAAGTTGCAAAACAATTGAAATAACTCAAAAACGATTAACGATATAATTTTTTTTCCTTATAAACATGCATAAACATAAGGGATGTTCTATTTAAAAAATAAAGCGTGTATCACCAACGGCTTATGGGCCACTCTGTGATTGTCAAAATAGGTTTATAAGATACAGCTCGAGACCGCTTATAATTAACGTATATACTTTTTCCTCATATATTGTATAATAACAGACGTACGTATTGAGCTTTACCGTAAAAATGCGTCACGCTGTATATATGTAAACAGGCAAAAATTGAAACTGACCCCGTATATGGGTTTTGTGGTTCTAGTTCGCGCTGATTTTGAAGAAATCTTTTAAAAAATCATCAGTCGCGGTCTTCTTAAGAACGAATTTTTTCTACGAAAATTTGCTAAAATATAGACTATTAAACCATAAACTCTATAGCGGAAACTACTACCAAAGCATCAGAAACAGGGTCTATTAAAATGGATATTCCGAAAATATTTTAGTAAAATGAAGGACAGTGATGGTTGAAGCTGAAACTTAAGGCTTTGTGAAACACACTTATTACGACATTTTTTCGACATAATCCGTATTTGCTTCAAATTCGTTGTCTGAAAATTGCAAATTTTCACGTTTCAAATCGCGAGTTTGACGTTTCAAGAAGGAAAACTATAAAATTTTCAAAATTTTTTTTCTGCTACTTCTTGACCTTTTAGCGCCAAAAAAACTTAACCGTTGCATGTAATATTCAACTGGTTTTGTCAATCATATAAAATATTTTGTTCTTGTTCTTTCCTCTAATCACCAGTGGCACCCATTTTTTTTCTTTAAATGCCTATAACTTTTTTTCTTTTAACTTAGAAATCTGAATTTTGGTACGTAAGGTAAGTTTGATAGTAGAAATGTATGTGTCAAATTTGGTTGTTAGAGCTCTGTTATTTTCGGAGTACAAACATTTTCCGAAGGAAAACCTAAAATTTTCCCGGAAAAACTGTCCCGATTTTCCTGGCTAACGAACTTTTCCAAGCCACTTATAAAGGGAAGGGATGTACCAAATTTCATCAAAATCGGGCCATTATTTTTTGACTTATCGGTGTGATATCTCTTCATTAGTGAATTTTTCGTTTTACGCAAAATTCGCTAAAACTACAAAAGTTTTGGCAGCGTTAAGGCAAAAATTCATAGAAGAAACCCCACTTATCCTACTAAATAAAACCATACCTACACAGGGTAACAACTTACTTAAATAAATGTTCGAATTTTCCACCCAGAACTTCCAAACATGTTTCGCATCTCTTAGTTATTTCTTCTTCTACACTAATTGAATCTGGACGCGCCTCTTGACCTTGCCATAGAGTCCGCCATCATTGTCACTGGATTGAAGTAAACGATGTTTTCTATTATCGTTCTGCATATAAAGTAATCTCACAGAGTCAAATCAGGAGAAGGAGGAGGCCAGAGGAAAGGCCCATTGTTCGCAATCCACTTGTTAAATGTTGTTTGTAAGAAGTTGGTAATTGGAACGGTTCTGTGGGATCCATCATGTTGGTAAAAAAATTGCCTATGTTCCACCAGAGGTCAATTGCTCAAATACTGATTATCCAAATCGTCCAGAATATTTAAATATCTTGCTCCTACATAAGTTAATGCATTATCTAAAATGCGGAAATAATTTGCATTGTATTTGTAATGACTTAGCATTCGAGTTTTCTTCATAAAAATGGAGTTTCCCTATTCTATAATTTCTCACAGCACAAAATACGTTAAATTCTAGGTATTTTGAAAAGTTCGCGTTCTACTGCATGAGGATTTGAATTACTCCCAAAATGGGAATTTTGTCTGCCAAAAAGTCAATTTTTCGTAAATTTCGGTTCATCAGTCCAAATAATGTTGTCCAAAAATCGAGTCGTCTTGTATCATCGTTAAAATGAATTCGCAAAACTGCACTCTTTTAGGCATATCCATTTCTCTCAGATGTTGAAGCAAAGATATTGAATAAGGATGGATGTTGTGTTTTAACAGAAAATTATGTGACGATCTCTTTCAGAATCCTGTCCTAACTAATCTATATTTATAATATCAATGGTAAATAAATATTAAGAACACATACCTAGAAGGTATTTATAAGAACCAATGAGATATATGTCATTGATAAGAACACAAAACATAACCTTACTCTACTCCAAACCCAAACTCTGTCAGAAACTCTGTTGTTGTTGGTGATCCAGTAATTCCAGTTATCAACACTTTTAAGATTATTTGCAAAGTAGAGGAGGACCAATCAGATTGTTTAGGGTTAGTACGTCACAAGGTACCGGGATATTTTTCAGCATTTTGGCGGGCCAATTTTTATTTCTTTATCAATAATTTATTATAAGGAAAATCTTCATAGATTTTTCATAGAGTTCTTTTATAACCACCATTATTAATTTATATATGTTAAAACTGTGATTTTTGATTATGTGTTACGACCCTATTAAAAGAAACCCGTTTCCCGAGCTCTACATTCAACATTGACAAACGTTTGACGATGTAGTATATTGCGATTAGGAAATCTTCTTCGATATACCTCTACACTTCTGCGGCAATTACCCACGCAAAACTCTAATACCATAAGCATGTCAACTTGTTCCTTAACCGAGAATATTACAACCATTTTGAGCAACAAATTATTTACACAAAAGAAAACAAGAAACACAAGACAATAATTAGTGTAAAACTTAATAAATTTAAATAATGTAAGATTTGACAATAACCGTAACCTAGCAAAAGATGACTTGCAGAACGCACAAAGCTTCCCCTACGAGACTTTAATGTTTAGTAAAATCTTTAAGGGAAATAATTTTATTTTGATCTCAACTCTAAAAATCTCAAATTTCTCAAAAAACGGGTGGTTTGTCGAAAAAGTAACAAGAGGAGAAAACGATAGAAAATTTAATGTGTTATAAAATTCATGGATTTTAACTTTTAATTAGGTTCGGGTTTAAAAAAATTAAATCATTAAAAGGGTGACCCACCGCTAATTCACCCGTTTCTGAGTTTATATCTACTTCAAATTTTTCTCAAATAAGGATGTTGATAAAAGAAAATCATCTACCAAATGTTGGTTGTTCTATGTTAGGGCACTGCTGCAATACAGCTGTTTCTTGTTTATTAAAGAATCTTCAGAGGTCGTTATCTCACCAACCATGGGTGTCAGAAAATAAATTATATAAAAAATCGGCATGTTTTGAGGTCCTCTACACGCACACATTCGGTGTCCATTGCGTTGAGAATCACGCTGTATATACTATCGTCCCGATAACTCAAAAAATAATGGGCCGATTTTTTAAATTTTCAAAGTCGGGATCTCCTAAATGGCAAACTTTTTCTGGGAAAATATGATTCTTAGGTGTGTTCCTTAGTGGTTAACATTATGGAAGGAGAATTGGGCACTTGGAGGTAATAAATGATTGATGTAAATTTGAATGGACGTAAATAAATAATAATTGAATATCATTTACTAAATGGTAATTTTCAGAATTTTGAGAATAAAATACATATTTTACCATATGTATATCACACATCTAAAACGTATCACTGCCCTTGCATAATATGTTGGTCAACCTGTGATTAAGAAGATACTTTAGTGAAATCTGGTAACTTTTTGAGCTAGAATCTGGTAACATTTTGAATTTGTATTGGCAACGCTGGTCATGTGTCAGTAGTCAAGTGTCTGACTACTCTCCGGTCAGTTGCAAGGTCAGTTGTGCAGTTAGCAGTTAGCAGTTAGTGCAGTTCAGTCCGTCAGTCTATCAAGTTACGTAGTTGTTGGTTGTCGAGTGGAAAGTTGAATTTTGTATTGGCAACGCTGGTCAAGTGTCAACTAGAACTAGTCTCCGGTCAGTTGTGCAGTGTGCAGTTAGTACAGTTACAGTTCAGTCCTTCAGTCTGTCAAGTTAGGTACGTTGTTGGTTGTTGGAGTGGAATGTTGATACACAATAATAATGCATTGTGCTGGTTGTTACCGTGTTTTTGTTAGTTAAGAATAAGTAATAACGTTCCGTAACGTAAATACTTATTATTAATTGAACCAGTGTAAGACCTTAGACGCATATAGAGTTGAAACGCACGTACAACGTTCAGGGAAAGGTAGATTTATAAAGCCAGGATGGC
Source organism: Tillus elongatus (assembly GCA_964006375.1). NCBI lineage: Eukaryota > Metazoa > Arthropoda > Insecta > Coleoptera > Cleridae > Tillus > Tillus elongatus. The sequence continues at coordinate 74,175,949 of OZ023268.1, read as the reverse complement.
GGATTTTATAGATTCAGAGGCCGAGGAAAGTGAGGTAAGTGACATTCTGTGTTCTTGTTATTGAAATATTTTGTTACATCTCTCCATTAAGCATTAATATTTTATTGTATATTCTTTTTGCCACCTTTTAAAGTTTTATTTGCACATAAATCCTTCCACATTGACTGTCACGGTTTTTCCGAATTAAACATCTTATAAACTCAAGTCATATAAAATAAAACTAGGCAAAATCAGTTGACCCGTTATAAAACCTACCGAACCAAACACCCATAACTTTTTGTAACTTGCATCCTTTCATCAACTTGATTGAGTAATTTGTTAAAAAAGTATCTTTTTTCACTGAAGAAAAGTTAAAATATAGTAATAGATGTACCTGTTCGAAGAGCGAGGGCTTCCTACAGATATTGTTTACAAAAATGTAGTTAAAAAAGCTACATTAAGAATGGTAGATATAGGCTAAACAAAGAAATGATAAAAATTTACATTCAGCGTTAACAAAAATGGGTAACGTATGTTTACAGAAAATACATGAGAAGAAATACTACTTTAGGGAATGGTCGACTTAACTGCAACCACATATTAAGGTGATTATAATAGAATATGGCCTAAAAACAGTTTAACATCAAGTTACACAATGTGGTATATCTCGTTTTTAATAACCTTTTAATGATAAACACAACTGAAACGTATCGATTTGCAACAAAAACGTATATTTTTGCACCTTAGGTTATGAATGTTGTTTCGTTGTCATATTTGATGCAGATATGTGGTGGTGTCAGATCCAGAAGATCAGGTCAGCAGGATTGTGCGTAAAAAGCATTTAAAAGATATTTTATTTCATTAAAGCGGCATAACACTCTTGGGATTATATATTAAATGTGGCAACGCTGCTGAAAGTTGACAGTTCAAAACTTGCAAATCCTGTGTTTTTGAGAACTTAATTTCATAATGAATCTGTTTATGGATTTTCCCTAACAAAATTTTTCAGATTATTACTCTACATTACATATGCTTTCTTATGGTGTGTGTCATTTTGGTATTTTCCGGTTGCAGTTAAGTCGACCATCCCCCGGCTTTATTACTTCCCTTCATAAAAATTATGTTGATGCAGCAAGTGTGTTATGTTAACAAACAATATATCAGTTTTATCATCGAACTACCCATAGTTGACTCATTCCTTAATAAAAAATATGCAGCAAGTGTGTTCGATAATACACTTGTTACACCAGAATTTCTCCTTTTTATATGTGGGTGAGTAATAAAGTAAACATCACAATTTAATATGTATAAATAAATTATAGGTAATCCTGTCTTGTAGACACCTCAGTAGTAAACAAACAATTCGGGTGTAATCGGAACGCAGAAGTGGACACTGGACGATGTGCACTCTTGCCAGATGATAATTACCAAGGGTCATTTTAAATATAGAAGGAAATCAAGGGGTGAACAAATGTTTTTATAATGTAAATAAATTATAATATGACGTCATCTACATAAATCTATATTTGACATATTTTGCGGAAAGCAGTAGGAAAACGGAAATGTAAAAAGTTAATTTTTAGCCGCATGGTGGTCCAGGGGAAAAACGTTGGCCTCTGGACCCAAGGGTACTGGGTTCAATCCCAGATTTCCCCCTCTCTTCCCTTTTTAAGTACATCAGTAACATCAACAGAGGTTGTGCCATTGTGATTGAGCAAGGTAATCTGCACGTTCCGCCCTTCCCAGGGGGCGTAAAACCGTCGGTCCTGTGCCCATGCGATGTTGGGCACATTAAAGACACAAGTTTCCCAGACAGTGAGGTGAATTAATTACTTTAGTAAGGTCAATGAAGCGTTGATGATAAATCCAACTGTATATGCTAATAGCAAACCTTATCCAATGTATTATTTTGAAAATTCGCAATGTTTCATGGTAATGAAGCAATTTCTACAGACAACTGTCGATGATAAACATAACCGAGAAAATGGCTCTAAATGGGTTTCCCTTCGAAGTGTTTGTTTATATTTTAGTTTCCAACCTTAAATGAGTATTAAAAGCGAATGAAGCAATTTCCGTTGCGAATTGCCGATGATAAATACAACTGTATATGCTAATAGCAGACGGTATCCAACATATTATTTTGAAAAGTCGAAATGTTTCATGGTAATGAAGCAATTTCTACTGACAACTGTCGATGATAAACATATCCTAGAAATGGCTCTAAACATTTCGACTTTTCAAAATATTATGTTGGATACCGTCTGCTATTAGCACATACAGTTGTATTTATCATCAGCAATTCGCAACGGAAATTGCTTCATTCACTTTTCATACTCATTTATGGTTGGAAACTAAAACAAAAACAAACACTTTAAAGGGAAGCCAATTTTGAGCGATTTTCTCGGTTATGTTTATCATTGACAGTTGTCAGTAGAAATTGCTTCATTACCATGAAACAGTGCGGCTTTTCAAAATAATATATTGGATACTGTTTGCTATTTGCATATACAGTTGGATTTATCATCTGCAATTTGCAACGGAAATTGCTTCATTGACTTTACTAAAGTGATTCATTCACCTCACTGTCTGGAAAATTTGGGTCTTTAACGTGCCCAACATCGCATGGGCACGTGATGGACGGGTTTACGCCCCCTGGGAAGGGCAGAACGTTCAGATTATCTTGCTCAATCACAATGGCACAACCTGTGTTGATTTTACTGATGTAGTTAAAAAGGGAGGAGAGGGGAAATCTGTGATCGAATTCAGTACCTTTGGGTCCAGAGGCCCACGTTTTTCGCCTGGACCACCATGGCTAAAAATTAACTTTCTCTATCTCCGTTTTCCTACTGCTTTCCGCAAAATATGTCAAAGATCGATTTATGTAAATGACGCCATATTATAATTTATTTACATTATAAAAACATTTGTTCACCCCTTGATTAACCTTATATATTTTAAATGACCCTTGGTAATACTCATCTGACAACAGTGCACATCGTCCAGCGTCCACTTCTGTGTTCCGATTCCATCCGAATTGTTTGTTTACTACTGAGGTGTCTACAACACAGGATTACAAAATTATATTATGATACCTTACTCATTATCATAACCCACTTGCTGTGTCAGCATTTCTTCCATAATGGGCATTAGTACCTTAGTCATTACAATTAAAATTGGTTAGTCTGCATAATGAGCAACATCTTATGTAATTTGACCACAGTAATGTGAATTTGCATTCAGTTTTTACCTGTTGTGTTTACTTTCACTGTAAAATGCGTTTTGGCAGGAAAATTTGTAAACAGTTTTGGGCCTCTCATTTTTTGATCGCAAATTTTTCTCTCAAGCAAAGTAATTCTAAACCGTGTTTCACTTTTCTAAATCTACATTAGGCCTTGTCTTAACATAGTTGCATTTTGAATTTTTGTCTACTTTTTCTGACAAACAAAGATGTTCACCGTCTCGAGTTCAAAATTTTCATTTGCTGTTCTAAAGTTTACGAATTTGTTTCTTGCCTTAAGGTATCGTAAAGGTTTAAACGCTGTTCTATAGCTTTATTAATAGGGAATATAAGAAAAGAAATCACATTGAGAAATTTAAAAAAGTGTATGTACAAAAAAAAGAACAAAAGAAAATATGAACTGAAGTCAATTTACATTGAATTCTAGGATAATCATAGTTGCATTTTAAATTTTTGTCTGCTTTTTCTGACAAACAAAGATGTTCACCGTCTCGAGTTCGAATTTTTCATTTGCTGTTCTAAAGTTTAGGAATTTTTTTCTTGCCTTAAGGTATCGTAAAGGTTTAAACGCTGTTTGATAAGCTTTATTAAAAGGGAATATAAGGAAAGAAAGCACATTGAGAAATTAAAAAAAAGTGTATGTACAAAAAAAAAAAGAAAATATGGACTGGAGTCAATTTACATTGAATTCTAGGATGATCACTTTTTTTAGCGACCCTGAATAAAAGTAGCATGTGTTGATATTATCTCATACAACATACGTAACAGTGGTAAAAAAGGTTTCAAAAATGTATCTGAGCCGAGATATACAGGCTGATTCATTAGGAGAGCAACACTCATATCTCTGTAACTATGGCAACTAGAGCTTCGAAAAAAAACTAAAATGTTTTTTATTTTCTTATTTTTGACACCAGATGGCTCATTTTTGGATGAAACTTTTCAAAGGCTGTTATCTCAAAATATTCCTATTACAATGTTATTTTCTTTTTACTCTTCTTGAAACCCCTAATGTTCCATACTTTTTGTCTGAGTTACGACCTTCTATACAGGCTGTTGATGTAAATCATTTACAATAGCTATCTCTGTTATTATTGGACCTACAATGTGGTTCAAATGGGGAAAGTTGTACAAATTTTCACAAGCATGTTGATGCGGATGTCCAAAAAGCCATTGCGCATCGAATTGCTGATATTGACATATCAAGTTCATTTTTATAAATGAAATTGACTGCGCGGCTCCAGTGCTTCGGGACCAGTGCTTATCTGTACTGTGGTGCAGCACTGAGTTGCCAAACTTTCAAAAATTGCGGAAGTTGTAACTTCATCAATATGCCGTTGATTCCAACTTTGCAGATACCTTCATGATTGTTATCTTTCCGGGATCTTAGATATAATGAAACATGTTACCACTCCCCCAAGACCAGTAACACACTGAATTAATAGTTCGTTACTATTGTGCGTCTTAAAACGCAGGATAGGATTATATGCCCATAAAAATATTTTTCTTTTTAAAAGTCAATTAGTAATATTAGGCTAGTCTGGGAGACATTAAAAATAAATTTCATCCAAATTAAGGGGGATTACATATAGAGGGTGGTCCAGTTTGCAATGCGGATAATTTCGGGGATGATGGAGAATTGAAAAATAATATGAGTTTCCTCTATGAACTATATTTGGGAAATGCCTTGTTAAGAAAATACTGGGTGTTAAAGTTTGGTTTGAAATAATCAGATTTATTAATTGTTGCCAAACGGCTGGAGAAATTTGCATGAAATTTTGTAGGCATTAACTGCCATTGAGGTAGCAAGTTTTGCAATGAAAAATATTATTTTTGTTATGCCACTTCTTTTCTAAAAATAAATTGAATTCCCCATTCAATTTGTGAGAAAAAAGCTCTTTCGATTAAAAAAATAATTAATTGCTCCCTAATATTTGCAATTCCCAGCAAGGTAAAAAAATTGATTTTGTTATGCAACACAATGACTGCGGCAGATTTGCATGAAATTTTGTAGGCATTAACTGCCATTGAGGTAGCAAGTTTTGCAATGAAAAATATGATTTTTGTTATGCCACTTCTTTTCTAAAGATAAATTGAATTCCCCATTCAATTTGTGAGAAAAAAGCTCTTTCGATTAAAAAAATAATTAATTGCTCCCTAATATTTGCAATTCCCAGCAAGATAAAAAAATTGATTTTGTTATGCAACACAATGACTGCGGCAGATTAGACATATCACCTACCAGCAAAGCTTCACCTGGAGCTTCCATTACTTGCTGCAAGATGCAGGAGGTCCGATCTTATGTGTATATATATATATATATATATATATATATATATATATATATATATATATATATATATATATATATATATATATATATATATATATATAAACTAATGCATCGTCTATGTTATGGACCTTGTTCTGCATTTGTGACCCTAGACAGTGATTCAAGACTTCCAAGACGCTGGTTTAAGCTAAGGAAGGAACCGTTCCGTACCTCCTATAGGCAAACCTTCTTTGTCAATAGGTCTTTTGCTTAGAACAATCTGTCGGAGGACATTGCAGCTGCCCCGAGTATAGGCAGCTTCAAGAATCGGCTGTATGTTTATTATTTGGTGTGAGGGGATTGAGTGCTATGTGTTTTTTTTATGTGACATAATCAGTTGCCCTGTACAAACGCTTTATGTTACAAGATAGGCTCTAGCTTTGTAAATAATCTGAATAAATAAATAAATACATCCGGAAAGACATCCGATGATTGTAGGATTTTGATATTTTTAAGTTCAGGACGTTTCCGAAATGGATTTCTGTGCAAAGATGTTTTTGATGTGACAACTTGTAAAAAAAATACCTATAACAATATATCTGTGTATTTTGGTAAAGTCAAATAGATATAATAATTAAAAGAGTTCATTCTCTTATTATGTTGACTTTGTTACTAAAACATTCAACAGTTGTGAATTGGGTCTTTTTCGTAATTCCACTTATACTTACTTTTTTTACATTTCAGGAGGAGGAGGAATTAGAACCTCATGAGCGCAAGAAGCTCAAAAAAGTTAAAGCCATGGCCGATAGCTCCGAGGAGGAGGAAGAAGGTTAGTTATACCCTTTTTTCACTGTAATGTTCATAGCTTTCGTTGAAAAAATTTATCAGCTCAATATTTTTCACCTGGCACCATATTCAGGAGTACTAAAATAGTTTAAAAAAAGTTAAAAAAACTCTGGACGCAGCAAGTGCGTTATGGTAGTGAATTTTCATAAAAATGTTTTTAATTGCAAATATGTGTGTTTCCTTTTTAAGAAAGCAGGCATCAATTTTGGTTACCAGTATAACCTATATAGTAAAAACAATGTGCCATGTTTCATAAAAATAACTTTATTGTGTGAAAATGTACAAAAATTTCCAAAAGCAAACTTAAAGTGTTCCCGGAAAAACTCGTTTCTTGGTCAACCTTATAGGTTAATAGCAAATTGAGCTATTCAAATTTTAAGCATTTAATGAAAATTCGCTACCATAACGCACTTGCTGCGTCCCGAATTTCTTTTCTTACAAACATGCATCGCTGAAAAATTCAAAAATGCAATAACATAAGGCGTGTTTGATTAAAAAAAAAGAAGAAAATTTGTATCACCAACGACTTATGGGCCATCCTGTGATTGTAGAAATATTTTTTTAAGATGTAGCTCAAGACACCCTATAATTAATATATACAAATTTTCTTCATATCTTGTATAATAACGGATATATTGAGCTTTATTGATTTTTGACGAAAATTCGACAAAAATTATATACCATTAAACGATAAACTCTAAAGCTAAGGCTACTGACAAGCATCAGAGAAAGGGTCTATTTGAAATGAATTTTCTGGAAACATTTTAGTAAAATGAAGGACAATGACGGTTGAAACTAAGACTTCAGAGTTTGTAAAACATCCTTCTTGAGACATTTGATTTCCATATCCCGTATTAGATTCAAGTTCTTTGCCTAAATGTTGCCGATTTTGATGTTTTAAATCGCAACTTTGACGTTTTGAGGAAAACCCCAATTTATTTTTCTTTAAATGCCTATAACTTTTTTGTCTTTTGACCTACATAGCTAAATTTTGGTAGGTAGATTACCTATAAGGATATTAACTAGTGTACCAAATTTGGTTGCCCTTACTTTGTTAATTCCGGAGATATAAATTTTTTTCGAAAGAAAACACAAAATTTTCCGGGAAAACCTGGTCAGATTTTCCTGGCTAACGAACTTATCCAAGCCATTTGCAAAAGGAATTTTTCCACCAAATTTAGTCAAAATCGACCTATTATTTTTTGAGTTATCGGTGTGATACATACATACATACATATATATATATATATATATATATATATATATATATATATATATATATATATATATATATATATATATATATATATATATATATATATATAAAAATTGAAACTGACCCCGGATATGTGTTCTAGGGGGCCTAGTTCGCGGTCATTTGAAGAAATTTTTTCAAAATTCAAAAGTCGGGATCTCCTCATTGGTGAATTTTTTTTAAGAAAATTCACTAAAAGTTGAGTTTTTAAAAGAGTGTCCTACATTATGATATTTTATACATATTTTATACATATAACTTGATGAACTTCTTCCTCAGGTTCAAGTTAAGTGTTTATTAGTGAGAATAGTATTTCGTTTATTGAATGCTTGCTTAATCATCACAGTCCTTTTCCAACTATTTACCATATTCTTCTGAATGTCTGCTGAATTCACATTCACTGAATTTCTTAATGATAATTTTGGTTAATGGAGGTTTTAAATAATATCTTTTAAAGTGTTTTCAAGTCATAATTCTTAAAGTATAGTATCCAAGCATTCACATTTGCTATTTCTCCTAATTGGTTGCGAGAGGCACTTATATCTCGAATTTTGTCTCTTTTTAACAGCTGGCTCATTAAATCTATGTACATTCTTCCGCTCCCGCTTTCCAGTTTTCTCTAATATCTGATCAAGTAACGGAATATCCTTGGACTTTTGGTCTTTACCATCTTTTGTTTCTTTTTCGGTAGCTTCATCTTCCTCTCCTTTGTTTTTATGCTGTTTTCAGCTTCTCTTTCCTTGGCGTCATTCTCCTTCACCTCCTTTTCGTTTTTATCTACATCATTATCTTCTTTCTTTGCCTTAGAATTATCAGATTTCTAGTTATAATCGACATTCTCTTTATTAGGTTTATCTTTTAACCAAGATTTACCTCTACTATTATCAATATCTTGATCGTGAAGGAAAACATCAGTTTCATCAAAGTATTTATCTCTATTCTCCATAAGAACACTACTTCCAGAAATGCTTTTTAATTTCAGCTGTAGCTCCATTTCTAACAACTCCTTTTGCTTCTGTTATCTTGCTTTTTTAATATTCGCTTCCCATTCTATGGCTTCAAGAAGTCGTTTTTTCTAAACCTGCCAGTTTCTTTCTTGTTTCTAGTTGTAGGAGGGAGTGTTCCACAGTGAAACATGTTTTTCATTTCTGTAAACAAAAAATAAAATTTTAAAAATGTATTTTAGGTAAATGTATCTGGACAGTATAGATTAAAGTTCAATGCCGTGGTGCAATGCAATGGTCTTTTCAAATTAGATCATTTTCAAAAAATATTCCATTTTGTTTCACTGTGGAACACTAGTGGGGTACTATGAAACAACATTTAAAAACTTTAGAAGTGCAACTAATCTTATAAGAACTAAAAAAATTCTAAGATAAAATATAAGTAATTCTGATAACACAGAAAATTATTATTGGGAATATCCAGTTGTGTTTAAGAAAATCCCTAACGGAGTTCAATGTTGTTGAAATCTATTTCGAAGGAAAGCAAATCCACTTGCCGTCTGGTCCCTCCATGCTTATTTGGTTTTGGGAGGATAATTTTGATGACTCTCGGCAACTGTCGAAATATCAGGCACTATTGGCAAAACATTTTTTTTAACTATCTTTGTATGCCTTCTATAAAATTTAACTTCCAAGTCACCTTTTTCATCTTTACTTCGCAAAATTTGGCCTATGTTATAAACTTTTTCTTGGTTTTCTCTTCAATTTTGAATTCTACCAGGACAAAATCTCTAACCTCTGTGGAGTGCAGGAGATCTTTGAACGCATTTGAATCCACTTCAGGAACCCAGTCCTCCATTTCTGAATGTAACGACAGGACTTCATCATTTTCATCTGATGCTTCTTCTAGTTTTCTTTTAGCATTTTAGCATTTGCCCCGGCTTTGAATGACAGCTTTCTTTTATTATGCTCTTTCTCTATGATATAGAAGTATCTGTTGTGATCATACTTTTTCCTTTCCTTTTGTTGATTTTTCCTTTTTCTTTAGCAGCTTTAGGATAACCTCTAAACTGTTCACGTGAAATAAGTTCTTGTTCTTGTTTGGGTGCATGATCGCCTTCATGTTTGTTGGGTTTGATTGCAGACTCATCAGCTCTAGAGATTGCAGTTCCAGTATTTTCCAAGTAACCAGTATCTCAATCTTGTTAGGCTTTCATATAGGCATAGTACATGAAATTAGGTTTCGTCTACCTCTTGGCAGAAACTGCACAGTATTTCACCAGCCAAATTCATGTGTTTAGTAAGACAGAAATGTCCTGTTATTTAACATACTATTATTTCCGTTTCCGCTTAGTTTCTCCTTTGTTAATTTTGGCAATGGTTATTTTATGAACTCTTTGGCCTGTCTTTGTTTTGCACAGTTCTTTCCATCTCTCAAGTGTTTTGTTTCAGATCAATTCATCGATGGATCTCCTTAAGCACCGCCTGGCTAGTCCACAAAATGGGTGGGGTATGGACTTGCCTTCCTTGAGCAGTTTGGCTGCTTTATCATTTCCTTTACAATCCACATGGACTGTAATATATGCCAGTGTCACTTCTTTTTGACTTTATGACTCTGTGGTTTCAAACAGTCCTATACTATACCATTGATCTCCATGCAACCCAACTGCTAATTTGTGGCTAAATATATATATATATATATATATATATATATATATATATATATATATATATATATATATATATATATATATATATATATATATATATAGATATACATTTTCTTGCTTAATGTTTTTTATGCAACATTGCATTGCATTGTATTCATTTTGTCCCGTAGTTGTATGTTTCCCCAGGCTTGTTGAAGTTTTGCCCATTGAGCTGATTTTGCAAATCTCTGTTCCAACACTTAATTGTCTTGTATTCATCAGTGCACCAGACTATGTGTGCTGACATATAAGGGATTTTGTAACTTTATTAATGAATATGATGTTATTTGAAAAAAATTTTTTTATATTTTCTGCCTCTTCAGAAGCATTGTTACATCTGTATGAGTCAACTTTGACAACGTTTATTTATTATTGTTTAGATGATGAAGAACGACTTCGAGAAGAATTGAAAGACCTAATTGATGATAATCCTATTGAAGAAAGTGAAGGAGAGGATTCTGATGGGTCCGGTGGTGCAAAACGTAAAAAATCGGATGATGAAGATCTTGACGATAGGCTCGAAGATGAAGATTATGACCTCATCGAAGAAAATTTAGGTGTGAAAGTAGAACGGAGGGTATGTATCCAAACATGTTATAAAACTTCGAATCCTATTATGCTTATTTTAGGCGTCTTCAGGGGTTTGTTTATGTGTAGCCTCTATTTATTTATATAGAGCTCTTTTATAGAACTTTGTGTAATATTTTAATTTTCTGAAGATGTTAAGAAAATTTTAGGTTTTAGTGATATTTTTTAATGCAACATTTTTTTAATGACCAAGTAAACCTAATTCTTTGTTTTGTAATTTAGAAATTTAAAAGACTCAGACGAATCCAAGATGAAGAAAGTGATGGTGAGGAAGCTCATGATGATGGTCAAGATAGGGATCAGATTGCTATGGAAATTTTCTCTGATGATGTAAGTAAAAGTATATTTGTTCAAACAAATTTGAAAAGTTTCATTACAAAAACACCTTTGAAAAATGTACTTGTATGTTTTGCCCAAATCATGTTGATAATTTGGCTAGCCTATTTTAATTTGTTAATTTATTATTTTTTCTACAAATGTTCAGTTTTATTTAAATTGATCTTTTTAGCAAATTTTCATAGAAAAAAATTCGCATATTTAGAAGTGATTGTCACTGTCCGTGTTTTCTATTTTCTTGATAATCAGCGCGAATTAGAGCCCCTAGAACCCAATTTTAAGGTCAGATATAGATAGCTTATTTCGCTTTCTTGCCATTACATGTGGATAAGATATATATATATATATATATATATATATATATATATATATATATATATATATATATATATATATATATATATATATATATATATATATATATATATATATATATATATATATATATATATATATATATACATATATAAATAAATAAATACATACATACATACAAAATTTGCTGCCATAATGCACTTACTGCATTCAGACTTTTTTCAAAGATTTGTTTGTTTGTAGGATGCAGATTGTAGCTTATAAAATAGTAAAATAATTTTTTTAATTTTTGTTATTGCAAACTCAGGATAGGGAAGACCAGTCGCAAAAGGTAATCTTGTTAGAATATATCTATAAATAGCAAACCTTTTTGAACACTAAATAAAAGGACATAAATATTTCCTTAATTTATAAGAAACTATTAACTTTCACAAAATGTTTGGAACAGAAACCTAAGAGCTGGAACTGACTATAAAGGTGGCCATAGATTGGCATTTATATAATAATGTCTAGTTAGTAGTAGGTTTAATGGTGAATCGGCTATTTCAGTCCCTCCACTGTGACCTTAGGTCTATTGCTCACACCTTATTGTTTAAATTTCACCCACCAAGTCCAGCCCATTTCAGGAGTCCATATTTTTGAGTGTAAAAGTCCTTGCTTTTTTTCACATGCTGTTGAGGTGTTCTGCTAAGTAAAGTCGTTTGCCCTTTTTGAAGCTCACAGAGCTAATACCCTGTCTCTGAATACGTCTAGATCTGACATCTGCCAGCGTTTGACTAAAGGCGGAAGCACACAGTGGAGGCTTCAACCTCCAGGAGTTATTTTACTCTACAGATCTCAGCCTCTCTCCTCTGGACCCAACACCTGCTAGTGCTTGCCTAAAAGCAGTATCATATGGAATTTCGCTTCCAAGCAGCATCCAAGTTAGTTCATTTGTCCGCTTCGAGGCTCACAGTGCTAGTCTAAACCTTTAGGGGTCATTTCACCCCCTAGAGGTCTCAACCTCATCCCTCCGGGTTCGTCTGAACCTGACACAAGTCAGTGTTTGATGCAAGGCAGTATTACATGGACCTCTATTTTTGACTACAGTTAGCTGCTTCTTACTATAGACAGGAGATACGCTTGGACCTCTTACTTTTAATTTTTATATATTGTCTCTAAATTTGTATTTAGTATTTTTTTATTTTGTCCCTGGGCTTACAGGGGGCTAATAATGTTTAAGTGCATTATGAACCTGATTTCCTCAACAACAAAAATCATATAATATAGAGTATAAAAGATGGTATAATTTTCCAGAAGTAGAAACAGAATTATTGCTTTTTAGACTTTTTAGCAAATTTTACATAAAATGTCCATAAAACTTCCCGATTCGGTGACCGCACAATTGTCATAGGACTTTCAACAGAGGTATTTAAATTAACATAGGTTAGAGAACCTAGAATCCATATCTAAAGTCAGTTTTAATATTATAAATTCAGGCTGTTTTCTTAAAGAACCAACACAGCAGATGTGTATAAAAGATCTTAAAATGTGATGATTCAACACACTAATTATCACAATAAATTGTACCACAGGCTCAATTTTGCCAAAATAAAAAAAGAATAAATTTTACTCTGAACATAACTGAACAGTAAATTTTTATGCAAGATTTAATCTTGAGTGGAAATTTTTATAGAAATAAGGTAAAAAATATGACAGTTTAGGCCAACTTACCTATATTAAAGAGCTGTCCCAAAACATTGTTTTATAAATGAATGGAGAATACGAGGCCTGTCTTTTATATTTCGTGCTTAGGCAAACCTAGTGCTACCAACTGATGTCATTATTGTAAAGATTGGCATTTCTGACGTTTATATTTACTCAGAATGTATTGATGTATGAGCATTATTTGTGTTGTTTTACAAAAGAGGCTAGCTCACAAACGGCATCATGTCATTATTTATGGATTTGCGACCGTTTTATTTAGAGGTGTGGGAAGCTTCGAAATTCTGAACCGAAGCTTCGGTTCGAAAATATGTTCGCACAAGCGATGTTGAAGTAGTTCGAAGTTCGAAATATGTAATTCTACAAAATAGTTCGAAGTTCGTTGCTCAAAAATACTTCGAAATTTCACTTTACAGGCATTGAATGTTGCCAAAGGTAGCGAAGTTGCGGCACCTTTAACTCGGTCGCGGCGCTTCAAACTCGTTATCGGTCTCATTGAGTCGATAGCATAATTTCAGAAGATTTTACTCATGCATATTTTTGACAGTAGATGGGACACATTGAGACACGACGGAGCCCTTTAGCCATCACAAAATTATTTTTCTTGTATTCCCTAGCCTCCCAACACTTATTTCAGTAACAACATTATGATGCCGGTGTTCGAAGGCGATCGGTAACGTAAATTTTCAGAATTTGAGGATAATTGCAGATTGTCTTTGGAAAACACCGGTTTCAATATGCTTTATTTCACAGTGAGCCAAAACAGTTAAATATTCAGGAGACAGTTCAAACATATAAGTGGTTGTTTTATACCTATCATGCTCACTTTGAACCCTCTCAATCTGTTTGCTAAAACTGCTTAGCCAATACCAAACAACAACATATTCACAATTGAGCTTATCTATAGATCTAGAAATCTAAAAAAGTTTAAAACGTTTTTGGTTTTTGTGTTTTTGATTTAACGTTGACCCGTCTCTACAACGATCAGCACCGGAAGGCATTTTCACCAAATCAACCTGCAAATTTGTCAAACCCTTCCTTTTTGTAAAAAGAGTGGGAATCTTTTACATATCAAATATTATTTATTACAATATTCCTGAATTTTGTATTTAAGGAAATGATATATGAACACTGAAAAATTTTGGGTAGTTCGATGTTCGATTTTGAATTTCTAAGTAGTTCGAAGTTCGACTGTGAACCTTAGACATACTATTTCAGAGGTTCGAAGTTCGAGGAAACATATTTGCTTGGGTTCGCTCATAGTTCGGTTCGAACAAAACATGGGTTCGCACACCTCTAGTTTTATTGCATAAAAAACTTGCCTGAGGTGCTTTTTAATAATAATCCTGCCAAACTGATCTACCTCACCTCCCTTCAGACTACCACATCCCCTCAGACCACCACACATGATTGATTTTCCTTCTTTTTAGATTTTAAATAAGCAAAGTAGTGTCAGGGCAGGTCAGTTTGGCAGAATCATTTTTAAAAAGCAACTCAGGTAGGTCTTTTATGCCATAAAACGGCCGCAAATCAATAAATATTGATCTGATGCCGTTTGTGATTTAGCCTCTTGTGTTGTTTACAGTAACTTGAAAAGTTCGTATCTGTCAAAAAAAAAAGAATGAAATCGTGAAAATTTTTGTGCTGTTATTTTTTACAACTTTCAATGTGGATTAACTCAACAACAGTGCATCGATGAACTTAATTCGTGTTTTGGGGATGAAGCACCATCAAGGACCAGTGTTTATCGATAGTTTACCGAATTCCATCATGGCTGGACGAATTTTGTGAAGGTCATCCAAAATCGGTTGTTGTTCACAAAAACATTGCTCCGGTGCATGAATTGCTACTGCAAGATCGTCATGTGACTTATCATGAGATTAAGCTATCCTTGGACATTAGTGGAACTAGCATACATTCAACATTTCTTGAGCATTTGGCTGCAAAAAAAAATTGTTCATATTGACAATCGCTCCTGTCAATTGGTTGCAAGAAATGCTCAAAAAATTCGATCACAGTGTTTCAAAACTTTTGTGTGATGTCGTGACAGGTCACTAATCGTGGTTCTATGCCTATGAGCCTGAAAGTTATATTCGCACAACTCCCAGGATTCATTGGAAAAAATAGTCGATGATAACTTGGATACATATTACAGGTGGTTATTAAGTAATAACTTGAAAATAAACTTGGATAAAACAGTGTACATAATGTTTGCACAAAAAGATAAATACATCAAAGATATGAATATTAATGTAATTCATATAAACAATCAAAAAATTAAACATGTAAACAACTATAAGTACCTTGGATTAACAATAGACAACAAGTTGTATTTTGGCAAACACTTAAATAATGCAAGGAAAAGATATCTATCCTGACTGGAGCCTTTAAAAGGTGTGAATATTATTTTTAACAGAGCGATTGAAGAGACTAATATATAATTAATTAACAGAACCACATATGAGATATATGATGGTTGTCTGGGCTTCTGCGCCAAAGGTGAAATTACAAGAATTTCAGAGAATACAAAACCGGTATGGTTTAAACTGGTTTTATCTCACTAAATGTTTGTATTAAACATTAAACTTCTTACAAATTCATAATCTTATAACGCTGGAAGAATGTAAATGAATGTATGAAATACGGAATAATAAAATAAAAACTAACATTGGGCAAGGCAAGTGGCAAGGAGTAGTGACATACATATTATTCAACAAGGCAACAGGCAGACCCATATGCAGCAGTATGAAAAACAAATATAAAACTCAACAGTGTGATTATGAGAAGCATAAGATCATTTAAGACTATTCCAGAAGAACTGAGAAACATACATTGGATACAGAGATTGACAATGAACCTAAAAAGACATTTATTAAATGGACAAAACAGTTTCCTGTTATAAAGTATATAGTTTCTAAAAAACCTAGTTGACATTGATATAATTTAAGTTAACCTCAAAATGATATGTAATTTTATGTTATTAATTGTAGAACTTGTTACTGGTGTAAATGTATTGTTTTGTAAAGATTATTAAAAAAAAGTAAGCAACAGTCAGCTATATGGGTCTTCCTAGGCGAACCAAACCCAACAAAAGACGTTCGTGCTGGAAGTACTTCGAAGCAAATGCTCGCCTATTTTTTCGAAAAAGATAGACATCTCCCACGGTACCATTGGTGCAACATAGGACAGTCAATTCTGAATGGTACACAACCATTTGTTTGCCACAAGTCTTCGGAGAAATAAGGAAAACCAACCGCCAAAGATGGATCATTTTCCACCATAATAATTTGAGCTCTCACACATCGAACTAGTGACTTTTTAAGCACTCAGAGCGTCGATTTGATGAGATATCCGACCTATAGTTCTGACTTCTCATCCGAACATCTAAAATAAATTGCGAGGTCTACGATTTTCGACACTGAAGAAGGGTTAATGCATTCAAAATGAATATTTTGAAGATACCTGAATTGGAGTGGAAAAATTAGGACAGTCAATTCTGAATGATACACAACCATTTGTTTGCCACAAGTGTTCGGAGAAATAAGGAAAACCAACTGCCAAAGATGGATCATTTTCCACCATAATAATGTGAGCTCTCACACATTGGCTCAAACTAGTGACTTTTTAAGCACTCAGAGCGTCGATTTGATGAGATATCCGACCTATAGTTCTGAATTCTCATCTAAACATCTAAAATAAATTGCGAGGTCAACGATTTTCGACATCGAAGAAGGGTTGATGCATCCAAAATGCATATTTTAGAGATACCTCATTGGAATGGAAAAATTGCTTTGAAAATTGGTTCACACGCATGCAAAAATGTATTGATCTACATGGAGAATATTGTGAAAAACAATAGCCATTTTTGATGATAAATATTTGTTTTTGTTCTCCAATCCCAAAATATAAAAGCAACCTTCGTAGTAATATATTTATGCACATACAATCATTCATAGAATCATCACCATCATTACACGTAAAATATACATCTTTCAATATAAATATCTTAAAACAAATATCTTAGTTTGGAGAGGTGTTAACGCTATAATTATAATAAGTTAGTATTATCAGACATTTAGTCATTGGTATACTAAATACCACTGTGTGAAAAATTGCTCCCATCTTGGCACAAAAAATAAGTGAAAAAAAAAGGTACTTAAGATAGAAATAAATTTAACTTAACTTGTCCATATACTAAACTGCATCCAAATATAAATACCAACTTCCTAATATAAATAATTTAGAGGAGTGGTCTCTGGATAGGCATCAATTTTTATTTAACAGTGAATTAGATTAAAAAAACTTTATTGTCTCAAGTATTCATAGATTTTACAGATTCTTCTATATTAAAAAGCTTTTTGGGATATTGTCTCACATG
This sequence comes from Tillus elongatus, assembly GCA_964006375.1. Taxonomy (NCBI): domain Eukaryota; kingdom Metazoa; phylum Arthropoda; class Insecta; order Coleoptera; family Cleridae; genus Tillus; species Tillus elongatus. The sequence goes on along the minus strand of OZ023268.1, from coordinate 74,158,388 downwards.
AGAGGTTAGACTTGTTCAGAAAATTTAATAAATGTTAAAGCTTATAAGTTTAAAAAACCTTGTAGTACTTTGTTATATTAACACAAAGCGACAAAAAAAAGTCTTGTCACATCTGTATAAAAAGAATATGAGTAAAGGTACCTCCCAAAAAATGAATGTTATATTTATCTGTAATTGTACTATCAAAATCTTTGAAAATTGTGACATTTTTGTGACAAACTACCATTCTCAAGTTATTTAAAGAAAACTGTTTTTGAGCCGCTCTCGTGGGATGGGTGAACTTCTTTATGTGTGAGTTTGATTAAATTGTTAATTTTTTACTTCAGAATTCTGCAGTAAGCTGCACCTTTACGAAATGCCTGTAATATGTATCCATTTCTAATATGTTTCAATGCACCACGATATTTTGTAATATTAAGTTTTGTTTCCAATATATTACATAAATACATTTCCACCGTGACTGGACCTTTACGTGACCACCATAAAACACATGTAGTTTCAACTCTTCTCATATAAATTGTTTACAGTGTAAAGTTTTTTGTAGTGTGTTCCCAATATAAAACTTCATACATAACAATGCTTTGCTTGTCTTAATATAGGATGATGAGAGAAGATCTGAAAGAAGTCATCGTCAGCCTGAGCCAGAAACTTTTGGTGAAGAAGAAGAAGAAGGTGAATACTCTGATCCAGATGACTTTATTGTTGATGATGATGGCAGACCGATAGCCGAAAAAAAGAAAAAAACTAGGCCCATATTTACTGATGCGTAAGTTTATCATTTGTTGTGTTTCTGGATAGTTTTCTCATAAAAAAAATCTATGAAGATAAGTAATTAAAAGTAAAACTCAATACGATACACATTGTTGAATGACCTACCACATCTTATAAAATTAATTTGTTTTTTAATTTAGTGCTTTACAAGAAGCTCAGGAAACATTTGGTGTGGACTTTGATTATGATGAATTTGCTAAGTATGATCAGGATGATTATGAGGAAGAAGAGGAGGAAGAAGACGAATATGAAGGTGAAGATGAAGCTGAATCTAGGTTTGTTATATGTTTTATTTAAAGACTATATCTTTACTTAATATACATTTAATTTATAGAAGGAGACCTAAAAAAACTACAAGAAAGAAACCAACCAAAAAGTCCATCTTTGAAGTTTATGAACCCAGTGAACTGAAACGTGGCTTCTTCACTGATCTAGATAATGAAATACGAAACACTGATATACCTGAGAGAATGCAGTTGCGTGAAGTACCTATTACTTCTGTTCCGGAAGACTCCACTGAACTTGATGATGAAGCAGAGTGGATATACAAACAAGTAAGTCGATTGATTTCAAGATGTCTTTTTGACATTGTAATTTATTATATTTTTGAAATTACTAGATTAAAAAAAATAAAACTTCTTAAGAGGGTATGTATGTGTATATATGGAAGGTGTGCGAAGCTTCAAAATTTCATAACAAACCTTTGGTTTGAAAAATTGTGTGCGGCAGCGATGTTAAAGTAGTGCAAATTTCGAAATATGTAATTCTCCAAAGTAGTTCGAAGTCCGTTGTTCAAGAATACTTTAAAATTTAACATCAGAGGCATTGAAAGCTGCCAAAGATAGCGAAGTTGTAACTCAGTGACTGCCCCATTAACTCGGTAGCAGCGCTTTAAACTCTGCATCAACCTCATTGACTCCGTAGCGTAATTTGAGGAGCTTTCACTAATGCGTAGTTTTGATAGTTGGTGGGTCACATAGAGACCTGACAGCCGTTTCACAATCACAGATTTCATTTTTTTATATATATTCTACGATCTCAACGGCTCCTTTTGTTATAACATTATGGTGGCAATGTTTAAAAGGTTGGTAATGTAATTTAACAGAATTTATGATGATAATTGCAGATTGCTTTCCGGAAATACTAGGTTGAATGAACATGCTTTATTTCACAATGAGCCAAAACAACATTAAATATTCTCAATCAATACATAGTTACAATTTCAAGTGGTTATTATATTGTTATACTATGATGCCCCATTTTAATCCCCTCAATCTAAAAGACTGTTAAACTGCCTAGATGATACCAAACTACAAAAAGTATTTATAATTGAGCTTAGGTATAGGTGTAGAAATCTAAAAAAGTTTTCAATATACCTTTTTGTGTTGTTGATTCAATGTTGACCCATCTTTATAACTAACATCAGCACCGGAATGCATTTTCACCCAATCAACCTACCAATTTTGTCGAACTTTTGCTTTTTGCAAAAAGAATAGACATGTTCTACATACCAATGGTACAATATATTGTTAATTTAGGTATACCTAAATTTTGTATTTAAGGAAATTATATATTATGAACATTGAAGAATTTTTGGTAAGTTCTATCTTCGATTTTGAATTTTTAAGAAGTTTGAAGTTCCGAGTGTGAACCTTAGGCATACTATTTCAGAGGTTCGAACTTTGAAGCAACATATTTCCTTGGTTTCGAAAAAAAACATGGGTTTGCACACCTCTAATACATACTTATACTTATACTTTATTGGCTGAAATTACACAATACATATATATATATATATATATATATATATATATATATATATATATATATATATATATAGATATATATATATATATATATATAGATATATATATATATATATATATATATATATATATATATATATATATATATATATATATATATATATATATATATATATATATATATTGCATTTTACTATAGTGGAAAAGAATTGTACATTCTGATAATTTACTTTCTTCTAGGCATTTTGTAAACCCCCTGTTTCCAACATGGATGCTAACTTAACACAGGAAGCCAGAGAGAGGCAGAAAAAGGGCCCTCAGACAATTGGAAAAATCAAGAAGGCATTGGATTTCATGAGAAACCAACAGTTGGAAGTGCCTTTCATAGCTTTTTACAGAAAAGAGTATGTGCAACCTGAGTTAAACATAAATGATCTGTGGAAGGTCTATAAATACGATGCTAAAGTGAGTATTGAGTACTGTAACACAAGTTATAGAAAATATGCCTAAGAACAGTATTGGAATTATGTTTTTGAACATGCTAAATAATCATTTAGAATATATTTTGTTTGCCGAATCCTGTGTTTTACTGATCTCTAACAATACTTGTATATTTCAGTGGTGCCAATTAAAGACCCGTAAGGAGAATCTGTTGAGGTTGTTTGAGAAGATGCGCTCATTTCAATTGGACAATCTCATGAAGGATCCTGACGCCCCAATTCCAGAAAACATCAGGGTGATGAAGGATGGTGATATTGAGAGACTAAAGGATGTCCAAACAACAGAAGAGTTACAAGATGTACACAATCATTTTGTGTTATACTATGCTTCTGACTTGCCTGCTATGCATGCAGCTTGGAGGGCAAAAGAGAAAGAGAGGCGAAGACAAGAGAAAAGAGCTGCGAGGTATGGTGACATATAATTTATAGTATAGTATGATTTATAGTACGGACTGCAAAAATTGTTTTTGTTACTCGATAATTTCAACACTTGATTTGCAGATAAATTACAATGGTTGAAAAAAAACATTGCAATATAAAGTTCCTTTTTAATTGTATAGTTGTAAAGAATATATTTTGGAATCCTATAAATTAAATATATATATTTTTAGGTTAAGACAGCTCGCTGAAAGTGAAGAAGGTGGCGAAGTGCCCGAGGAAATTGAAGAAATAGATGATGATGAACCGGAACCTGACACGTTAAAATATGCCAGCAGGACTGGCTCTTATCAACTTTGCATGAGGGCTGGCATAGGTATGTTATTACATAAATTCCTTATAATATTGCATTGAAGAAAAACATGCTGTTTTAAGTCTGCAGCAATTTAAGATTAACACCGTGGTCAATTTAGATTGTCTTAAAACACAAATCTATCACTATATTTAATTTTTAAAACATACATTCAAGCTTTGTCAGTGTCAAGAAGACTTCGAGCAGTATTTTATTTTTATATTATATTCGAGTCCAAATTGCAGAGACAAGTTTAATAATTTTGGTAAGATGCATTGTAAAATTTATACGCCAATAAACTAAAACTAAAGAAGGTGGAACGAGTAATTGCAGTCTCTTGATAAATGGTAATCTGGTAGAGAAAGTGATGGAATGTAGGGAGACTGTTTTCAAACTATGAAAGAATAGATTATGAGATACAAAAGGTGCTAGAATCTATGACCACTGTAGCTAGAAGTGAATGTATATTTAAAGAGGCCAAAGTGGCTGTATATAACAGTACACTGGTACCGACTGTTCTGTATGAGTGAAAGTTGGGTGTGTTGGGCAAAGCATGTAAGAAAATTGAATGCTGTTGGAATGGACTACCTGAGACGAGTGACGGGTAAATCAGAGAAAGAGGGTTAGAAATGAATGGGTTCTTAGCGAATGTAATGTAGAAAAATCTATTTAAAGTAAATATGAGAGGAGCGGGCTAAGATATTTTGGACATATAGAATGAATGGATAATGATCGAATGATAAGTAGAATTTGTAGAGAACATGTAAATGGTAAGAGAAAAGACCCAGGAAAGCGTGGCCGAATGTTGTGGATGATGTATTAAAGCAGAAAGAAGAATGACAAGTAGAATTGATGAAGAGCATGTAAATGGTAAGAGAAGAGGCCCAGGAAAGCTTGGCTGAATGTTGTGGGTGATACATGAAAGAAGAAAGAGGTCAGAAGTTTATGTATTAGGAGAGTGTGTATCTGGAGATCTGTGAATGTAGAAGAAACATAACATAAAAAAAGTACTGAAAAATAATTAAACATCTTATTTTGAGATCTGAAGTAAACGTTTCTTTTAATGGTTTATATTATTTGTTTTGTGTAATTTAGTATTAGCGAATTTTCATTAAGAAAAATTCGCTAATAGAGAGGTCACGATGAAAAGCTTTTGAAAAAAATCTCTTCAGATGAGCGCGAATTTGGGTCCCCAGAACCTAAAACCAAGGTCCGTTAAAATTCCTGTATGTTTATATATATATATATATATATATATATATATATATATATATATATATATATATATATATATATATATATACATATATATATACATATGTATGTATGTCTCAGAGCAATAACTCAAAAAATACTAAACTGATTTCAATCAAATTTGGCAAAAATCTTGTTTGGGTGATAACCGAGGTCGAGTTCGTTAATCAGCCTTTTTATGTTCAAGTTTTTCCGGTGGAAAATCGGGGAAAACTTTTTGAAAACGTTATATTTTTTTAAGTATCAGAGTAACTGGAATGAGACTTTACCTATGTTGTGAATTTTAAGTAATTTGGTACACAATATTTACAGTTTTTTCCAAATTAAAAATAAAGTCCCAAAGACATGCATTGAAACGACTTAGTGGTTAAAGTCCAATGCCTGACAGACAGAGTGGTTAACTGACAAACCTAGATTGATTCATACAACGGGTATAAACCATATATCAACGGCAACCAAACTAATTAAATAACAGGCACAAAACATACTACCCGAAACAACAATCGTAAAATCTCTGTCGCAATTATCGAAAATGACAGACGACATGAAATTTAAAATTTGCCAAGTGATTGTTATTTAACTAGGGGATTCAATCAATTATTAAAATATACTATATTTGTAACTTTATTAACGGCCCCAAATACAGTTTTAGCGCAGCATAGATATATTATGCTGTCTCATAATATAGCAGAAATGTAAACAAATTGAAGTCAAGTCTATATAAATGATTCTAAAATAGTTTTTTTATCTTTAAACTTAAAATAAGATGTCATATAAGACCGAAACAGTCGTGGGATGTGTTTTAATGGTAATTCTACTAATTCTGTAATTAATTGTTAAGTATACGTTGAATATAATATCCCGGGCATGAAGCCGAGCTAAAGTATCACGCAAATAAAACGTTAGTTGACGTGTGCGTAGATGGCGCAAGCGGCATCATGCTTTGTAAATTTGTAATACAAGTTTCTTTTAAAGAGACTTACACTATCTACAGATATAGCAAAATTTAGTTCTTTAGCTTTATAGAAAATAGAGTTTTGGGAATTTTTCTCAAAAGGAGTTAGAATACAAGATTTATTTGATAATAGAGAGATATCGATGATAACACTTTGGAAATAATTCTTCAAATGTGCGCCTACTAGGACCTGTAAAATCGATCTTCAAGGTCTGTGTAAGTTTAAAGTATTAACTTTACTAGTATGCCGTATAATAATAGTGTACAATTCTTATGAGAATTCGCTATTATAACGGACTTTCTGCGTCCCGATTTTTTTTTTCTTATTGCTCTAATATGCTAGTTTATCTGATACCATCACGTGCAAGATAAAAAACAATTTTAATAGTTTCTAACTTTTTGGTGTTTGAAAAACGTGACCTTCAATGGTTATTTAAGTTGTAAAGTTTAATAGAAACTAGCTTCCACCCTTTGTACTTACTTGTCTGACTTTTAAATTAAAAAACTAGCTGCCGTAAAACCATATGTGAATCACTGCAACCATTGAACTTTTCTATTAAATGTAAAATTTATATCTGTTTATTTAGAACACTAGGTTTACTAAAACAATTATATCTACTGAATAATCATCAATGTTTTCCTTTTATTGTCTCAAATAGATTATAGCTGGTGTTTTAAAATTTTAATACAATATCAATTTACTGTTATTAATCAACAACCTTTTGATTCCTTTATTGAAAAGAGATTTTTTTTAAGGTTCTCTCGCAAAAAGGTTTGGTTTGACACCAGAACATTTTGCCGAAAATTTAAGAGATAATTATCAACGTCATGAAGTAGATCAAGAAGCTATAGAACCCCAAGATTTGGCCAAGGATTTCTTAAATAAGTAAGTAATAGTATAATTGTGGTATTTAGTAAGTGTTACGTTTTGCTTCAAATGAATCTGACTTAATTTTCCTTTGTACTGATTCATTTTGCTTTCTTTACAGGAAATTTACTACTGTAGATGAAGTTTTACAAGCAGCTAAATACGTAGTTGCTTTGCAGATAGGTAGGGAACCTTTAGTCAGAAAATGTGTTAGGGAGGTATTTCTGGAAAGAGCTAAAATGAGTGTAAGACCTACAAAAAAAGGAATAAAGGTCATAGATGAGAATCATAATTGTTACAGGTAAGAACAAGTAAATAACAATGGATTCATGTTTTTAATTACTTTTGCCATACTGAGTTTTCTACTGTTATTTTGGAATAAATTTTCCTCAGCTAAATCATCATAGATACGTCTATATACTAAGAAAGTATTTTGTTTTAGCATGAAATACATAAAAAGTAAACCTGTTCGAGATTTAACAGGTGATCAGTTTTTGAAACTTACTTTAGCCGAAGAAGAAAATCTCTTGACCATAACATTTCATGATGAAATTAGTGGTAGTACCAGCCATTCATACATTGATGAAGTGAAGCAGCTTTATATAAGGGTAAGTTCATAGAATTTTGTATTGTTTGCGTAGTTATTTCCCACATATGAAATTATAGGTGTTGAACAATAAAAATAGTGATCACACACATGTTTTAAGACATTTAACGTCACTCCTTCATGATGGTTTTAAAGGAAAGTTTAATAATAACAAATAATATAAATGTTTTACGGAAAAGTGTGTGTATCCAAAACAGTGTATCAAAGTGGTCAATTGGACCTTACCTAGCTTAGATTAGGTTAGGTTATATAGTGAATTACAGTGCCGCCATGTAACTTAAACTGATTTCTCATTCACTTTTGATAAGATAGAACCCTAGGTTTGTAAACAACCTGACTTTATTCAGTTTAATTCATGATTTTGTAGTTTTTCCCACTGATACTTTTCTGGCAGATACCATCACGTTAGTCTATATCCAGGGTCTCCTACGGATCAATTTTAGATTCACTATTGTTTATTATATTTTTAAATGATATAGCTTAATTTTCACACTAGATCGCATTTGTTGACAATCTAAAAGTACTCACTGGAGTTTCTTTAATATATTTTATATCCATTGCCGCTGAAAGACAGTCTCATGACTCGGAATAGCAATCTACAAGCATTACATATGTATCTACAATAAATAACAAGGTTTAATGGCATGTGTCTACTTGTTCTCACCTGACGTGGACTATACTCTGACTGTATCTTACCTTTAAATACATATTATGATGAAGCTAAATCAGTGTTCACTTAAAACAACAAAGATTAATATTTTGTGTTTTTCCTTCTATTTTAGGATGAATTTAGCAAAAATGTCCAGGACTGGAACGCCTTAAGAATGGAATGTGTTGAGCGTGCCTTAAAGAGAGTTGTATTCCCAGACATGATTATTGAATTAAGAAGAATGCTGCTGGATGAGGCTAAAGAATCTTTATTGAAAGCCTGCTGCCGAAAACTGTATAATTGGATAAAGGTATGTCAATTTACTAGATTGTTGTAGTCATTATATACACTCAAGACTATTTATTGTACAGGTGTGGCAACATAATTTCCTTTTTTTTTTTAAACACAATAAAATCAATTTTTTGAATCTGTTATGTTTTTTCATATAATGTGGGTACATATCTAAGGTTTGGGTTTCACAGTTTTGAAAATCGTATTGGGTAGGTGGGCTGAGTGGGTCTTTATCTTCGTGAATGAGTTTTAAATCAAATCTATTTTTGATTTTAATATGTTTTATGTTTTACTATATATTGTGTCTTTTTAGATTGCCCCATACTCTATCAGTTTTCCAGATGAAGATGAGGATGAATGGGATACTTCTAAAGGTGTCAGGGTTATGGGCTTAGCATATGTTCCAGATTATTCTCAATGTGCATTTGCTTGTATATCTGCCCCAGATGGTGAAATAACGGATTATCTAAGGTTACCACACATTCTTAAACGAAAGAACAGTTGGAGAATCGACGAAAAAATGATGAAGGTGAGTAAATGTGAACTTATCCCACCAGATTAGGCATTAAGGTGTCACCTTTTTTCTGTGTTTGTTCTATGGTTTTTTTATAGAAGATTAATTAAAATTGATTACTGTGTGGCAGATAACGGTAGTGATTATCTGAAATTAAAAAAACAAACAAAAATACTAAAATTTAAATATTCTGTTTTATGTAGGAGTCAGATTTGGTAGCTATAAGGAACTTCATTTATACCAAAAAACCTCATGTTGTGACAATTGGTGGTGAATCCAGAGAAGCTTTAATGATTGCAGAAGACATTAAAGGTGTTATAGCAGAACTGGTGGACAGTGAACAATTTCCAACTATTAAAGTGGAAATTATCGACAACGAACTTGCTAAGGTAACTTTGTATACATCTATATATCCCTATCGTTTTACTAAGAAATTAAATTTAAATTTCTTAAAAATTAAATGAAACTTTTTCTGAGTAGCTTAGAAATTACATTAAAGTATATTTTACTTCCACATCTTCAGAACGTGTGGAAGTAATGCCCCGGCGACAAGAATTTCAAAAAATTTATTTTACTTAAACGTCATAAAAAGTGTCAAAACATATAAAAAACGTGATTTGGATACGAATTTTTTTTGATCTGTTGGTCTGTATGTCTCTGTAGCCACGATAACTTTAGAACGAACTGAGATATCGTCTTCAAATTTGGTGTACAGTTAGCAACCGACGAACGAACTGTTCGGATTGTGTTTGGGTAAAATCGCTTCAGGAAGTAGGAGATAAATGGGGCATGATTTGGTGAAAATTGGGGGTTTTTCGTTAAAACTCTAATATTATAACGTTTTAGGGTTTATTAGAAAACTTTCAACTTCATCAAACATTTGTTATTCTGTGCCGAAATTAAATTAGGGGTGGAATATCAGCGATAAAAATTTCGAATTTTGTTGTTGTTAAAACGGCATAAAAAGTCTCAAAACATATACAGGGTTCCGACTTGTCCCTGAAAACCGGGAAAAGTCAGGAAATTTGCAGAAGAAAAAATTTTGTCAGGGAAAAATGTGAAAATTGACTTAGAATTAGGAACTTTTTGTCCCTGTCAGGGAAAAATTGTGTTTCCTTTTTATTGTAGATAATTGAAACAATGTGTTTGCTTTTTGTGCAATTCTGAACCATTCATTTAATGATTTCGTTTTCCACGGAACCACAATAATTGTTTTTTTTTTTAATTTCCCGTTCATTGGTCGCTTTGTATTTGAAATGGGCAAGTGTGTTTTCCGGAATGACGCGAAGACCTACTGTATTATGAAGTAGTGTGTTACATATGTCGAGGGTAAATTGTAGAGGATAAAAGTCAGGGAAATAGATTTTGGCATGTCAGGGAAATCGGGGATGAATCACGGAAATTAATATGCTGTTTTTAGTGGGAATCCTGATATAGAAAATTTGTTCTGGAACGAAAATTGTTTGTCTGTCGGTCGGTCTGCAGGCCTGTATGTCTGTCTCTCAGTAGACGCAATAATTTTCAAACGAATTGAGATAGCATCTTCAAATTTGGCATACAGTTAGCACCCGACAAAGGATCGCTTGTAATTGTTTTTGGGTAAGATCAGTGCAAGAGGTAGGGGATAAATGACGTGATTTGGTGGTAATGGACCGTACATTGGTTTCAATGTCTTTCGGATGAGAGTAGATTATCACAGCTTATGTGGAAGTTATGATACAATTTGCAGCACTATATATGAACGAATTAGTTGAAAATTTTATAGTATCATATGCCATGCTACAGTCATATTAAGTTATGGAAAAGATTGAACACATATACAGCAGATAATAAGTTCCGATTATTATTAGCTAAAGTTAACAATTGGCTTGCACTAAACAACTTGCCTCCAAAGGCAGATAAAACTGTATGTATGTCTTTTGGCTTATACTGTAATAGCATTCATACTAACACAAACATTAGCATTAATTAATTAATAATTAAATAGACTGTAAACACACAAACTTGTTTTGCATTCGAAAGTGAACTGTCGAACTAGATAATATCTGTAGCATTCATAAATTGAAAACAAAGTGGATACAGAATGTTTAACAGTTGTATCTTTCTCAAAAAAAGTTTATTTTGTTCTTTTTTGCCTAGCCGCCCATACAAACACAGTGAGATCAAGTGTAGGGGCAATTAAAATTTATGACCTTAACATAAACGTTCCTGGATATAAATCTTTCTCAGCATTCCTACTGTAGTGGCAGTGGCGCTCTGAGAGAAATAAAAATTCATCACAACAAAATAAGCAATCTGTGACAGTTTATTCTGCATATACATACTATTACACTACCTACAGGTTCTAAGTAATTTGACAGTTTTATTTTCTTCATGATTTTTGCAACGTAATTATAATAGGCAGACCCGTACTTAGACGGTCAGTGGTTTTTATTAGGGATATTATATTTGTGCGAGACGAAATGAAAAAAATGTAAATTTCGATCTATTCCTGATTTGAAATCTTGATCAATTTCTCAGTATGGATAATCCGCAAACTGGATAATCGGCACATGAATAATAGAGAGTATACTGTATAATTACATGGCTTTATTGCTTGTGGTGGGTGTATGATAATATCATGAACCCTCTTCAATAAATAGAGGAAAGATTGTTAAAACTATTCAAAACAAAAGATACAAAAAAGTCTGGACACAGAAAGTGCTTCATGGTAGCGAATTTTCATAGAAATGTTGTGTTTTTTAATGAAAGACATAAAATTTAGTAGAAAGAATAACCTTTATACTAGGAACCATGTACCATATTCCATCAAAAATAATTTATTATTTGAGAAAGTACAACAATTTCCCGAAAAAAAACTGGTCTGACTTTCCTGACCTATGAACCTATCCAAGCAATTTACACAAAAACTACACCTGCCAAGATATAATTATTTGCAGAAAGCTTTTTGACAGAAATAAAAAGAAAATTAGATGAAAATCTGCAACAGTTTTTTCACAAAAATTACATATTTTCTTTACAAATGTTGGCTAAGTAATCTTATACGAAAATTATATTAAAAAAATTTGGAAGATTTAAAAAAGTTTTTTTTGCACAAAAATTGAATAACCAAATTTTTTCCTCTAAAACATTTGTATGTGAATTTGTAAACATTTTTACAATAATTATTAAATTCATAATTAATAGCATTTAACAAATATTTGACAAAAATTTGGCGAAAACACTTAAAAAAATTCTGGGAAAAGCTGACTAGATATTTTCTATACGAATATTTTCTGATAAAATACATAAAATAAAATATTTTCAAATTATATACCCAATCTGTAATTAAAATTGAAAAAAAAAGCAAATGTAAAAAAGTTTTTAGGAAGTAATAAAAAATAAGAGCAGAAAATGCTCATATTTCAGGTCAGAAGCTGACAAAAATAAGAACCTTATTTAAGTCTGTCACTTTGAAGTTTCATTTGACATTTGTAAAAACAATTTATCAGCTACTTACCTATATATTATAAAAATGTAAACATAGATAATAGATAATCGTATTATATTAATTATTTATTACCTTTTTTTTATTTGATTTGAATCTTTTAACATTTTTCTTTGAAATTCGCTAAGTAATCCCATATTCTGATCGGTTGTTAGAATTAATTAAAGAAGTGAGAAAAATAATTAAAATGATCGCTATATATTATGGTATGCTATTATAAAAATGTAAATATTTTTAAAACTAGGGTCTTTAGGTATAGGAAGTCTTATACAAAAGTCAAAGTAGCTGCCCTTCACTTTTAAAACATAAAATACTTGCTGTTCCATTTGAAAAAAAAAAGCCATTTATGAGAGCACCTGTACAATGCCATCCCTACATGAATTATGGTATGCGATTATAAAAATGTTAGTATTTTTCAAACTAGAGTTTTTAAGTATAGGAAATGTTATACAAAAGTTAAAGCAGTTGCCCTTCACTTCTCAAACATAAAATACATGCTGTTCCACTTGAAGAAAAAAAATGCCATTATTTGAGAGCGGCCCGAATTATATAAACGAAAATCTTTCTGAATGCGTCATTTCCATGGAACTTCCATATCTATTAGTGAAAATGCCATATCACATTTAATGATTACCTTGATCACTTCTCTTAATTACAGAAGAAGTGTTAAGAGACCCCTGCCACTTAAGTGAATACCATAATTGAAATTGCATTTTCAGTTCTGCCAATCTTACCTTTAATTGTACAACTTGTTTCAGCTAAAAATCACACACCTTTAGTGTCAGATTACCAACTTCTTGAATAGTCCCGTGCAAATCCTCTAAATTCTAGAATGCCCTTCAGTTATTTAATAAGCTAATTAACACTCACTTTGTGTCACAACAACCATGTTAATGATGTCTTAAAAACACATGGGCTTTGTCATTCGTGTACTATTTTATAAAAAAAAAATTCTGAACGTTGTCATCAAAAGAAACTACTTTATTTACTTCATTCTCATCTCCTATTTATTTGTTGTATTAAAACTAAACTGTTCTTTTTTTCCAGGTGTATGCAAATTCAAACAAAGGTGTATCTGACTTCAGAGATTATCCAGAACTTTTGAGACAGGCTGTGTCATTAGCAAGAAAGATGCAGGATCCTTTAATAGAATATTCACAGTTGTGTAACGCAGATGAAGAAATTCTAAGTTTGATTTTCCATCCATTGCAAGTGAGTCTTATATAAATAAAAATATGTATGAAAAAAATTATAAACAAACCACATAATTAATTATTTTGCCTTATGGAAGGGTTTTGTTTACACTTCATCTTTTATGTATATATGTCAGATGAAGTGTGTGTGTAAAGAGCAGGCTTAGATATTGGTAAACATTAATCTAAACGAAGAGGCCATTTCTTAAGAACAACTTGTGCACTAAGTGATTAAGCTCTTGTGTGTAAATTAGTAATGCAGTTTGTTTTTTATTCTTGTTTCTCCCAACTTTTAAATTGGAATATTTATAGGTACATATTTTTTATTTACAGAAACAACTAAACAAGGAAGAGCTATTAGATGCGCTATATTTGGAGTTTGTGAACAGAACAAATGAAGTGGGTGTGGATGTTAATTTGGCAGTGCAGCAAGCTCATAAATCAAATTTGATACAGTTCATATGTGGCTTGGGTCCCCGTAAGGGCCAAGCCTTACTAAGGGTGTTAAAACAAACCAATCAAAGGCTTGAGAACAGAACACAGCTTGTAACTGCTTGTCATATGGGTCCCAAAGTATTCATTAACTGTTCTGGTTTTATAAAAATTGATACCAACAGTTTGGGCGATAGGTAATTATTTAATTTGAGTAATTTAGTAAAAAGCAATTTTCACAAATAGATATTCTTTTAACTTTTTCTGACAAAATTAATTAGTACTAGACCTATGAATTTTGGAATTTGAAGTGTATAAAGTCTCAATCCATTAAAACATATGCCGCACTTGTTACACAGTAATTATAATTTCGTCATTATTTTTTAGTACTGAAGCTTATGTTGAGATCTTGGATGGTTCCCGTGTCCACCCTGAAACATATGAATGGGCACGTAAAATGGCCGTGGATGCCCTGGAGTATGATGATGATGAAGGAGCTAATCCTGCTGGGGCACTGGAAGAAATTTTAGAAGCTCCAGAAAGACTCAAGGACCTTGATCTTGATGCTTTTGCAGAAGAATTGGAGCGACAAGGCTTCGGTGAGTTATCATTCGAAAAAACGTTTCCAAGTTGAATATATTGAATATTACTGAAATTTAGAGTTAATTGTTTAACTATTGTCTTTAATTATAGGCAACAAGAGTATCACACTATATGATATCAGAGCAGAATTAAACTGTAGGTATAAAGATCTGAGAACTCCATTCAGATCTGCAAATCCTGAAGAGTTGTTTGACATGTTAACCAAAGAAACTCCAGAAACATTCTATATAGGCAAAATGGTACAAGCTAAAGTTGTGGGTGAGTTTTTGTCTGCTTAAATATATTATTTATTATGGTTTAAAAAAAAAACTAAATCATCAATATTTTTAAGGTGGAAAATATGTTAGTAAACTGGAGATATTTAAAAACTATACATGCTAATTAAAAGAATAAAAGTTGAATGCTATACAATTTATTTATTTTTCCTCACAGGTATTGCAAGGAAGAAGCCACAGGGTGATCAACTGGACCAGGCCAACCCTGTACGTAATGATGAGACAGGTCTCTGGCAATGCCCATTCTGTTTAAAGAATGATTTCCCTGAGTTATCAGATGTGTGGAATCACTTTGACGCTGGTGCATGTCCTGGTCAAGCAACAGGCATTAAACTTAGGCTGGATGATAATGGAATTTCAGGTAAGTTGTATGGTGGAACAAAAATAGCGTTAATGTAAACTTCATGTTTGATTTGCTCGTTTTTTATTTAAGTCAGTTTGTGGTTAAAAGCAATCTCTTTGTTTAATTTAACCAATTTAAAATTTACTCAAAAATATACAATTTTTTTTAACATAACATTCCAAAATATGGTGTTTTATTTTCCAGGTTATATACATATTAGGAACATCAGTGATAAGCAAGTGTCAAATCCAGAAGAAAGAGTTAGCATAGGTCAGTTGATTACTTGTAGAATAATGAAAATTGATGTAGAAAGGTTTTCCGTTGATTGCACCTCAAAATCTAGCGATCTCTTGGATAAAAAACACGAATGGAGGTAAATAAAGTTTTTTGTGATTGAATGATCTTACTGTAGTCCATTTCAATTTAAAGCTCAAAACCTAAACATAATTCTTTTTTTGCAGACCACCCCGTGATCCCTATTACAACCAGGAACAGGAAGAGAAAGACATACAAGCAGAGGCAGAATCTAAGAAGAATCAGCAGCGTCAAACTTATATTAAACGAGTCATCGTTCACCCATCCTTCCACAATATCTCCTATGCTGAAGCTGAGAAATGTATGGCCAATATGGACCAAGGTGAGGTTATTGTGAGACCCTCAAGTAAGGGTTCGGACCATCTGACTATAACATGGAAAGTAGCTGATGACATTTGTCAGCATATAGATGTTAAGGAAGAAGGCAAAACCAATGCCTTCTCTCTGGGTAAACAGTTGTTCATTAATGGTGACGAATTTGAAGACCTAGATGAAATAATTGCCAGACATGTTAATCTTATGGCCTCTAATGCAAGAGATTTGCTCAGTTTTAAGTACTATAAGGATACAAATGGCGGACAGAAGGAAAGAGCTGAAGAATTTATAAAAGATGAAAAGAAAAAAAATCCTTCAAAGATACATTACGTCATTTCTGCATCTAAGGTGAATATGCATATTAGTAAAGTTTATTTTAATTAGTGGATCAAAAAATATTTTCTTTTTAATTCTCATATATGGAAGCTGTTACTTGAAACAATTTTTTTTTAATATTTGGAACAATACGGCTCCAGACCAAACTCGCCTGCGATATACAATGCATTGCAGGCGTTGACCATTGACTGTATATCTATTCATGTCCTCACGAAATAAATAAATGTTTATCTTCCAGACATATCCAGGCAAGTTTCTACTCTCCTATTTGCCCAGGAACAAAGTACGCCATGAGTTTGTGACGGTAACACCAGATGGGTTCAGGTTTAGGCAACAGCTCTTTGATTCAATTGGATCACTATTTAAATGGTTTAAGGAGCATTTCCGGGACCCAGTGCCAGGTGGCATGACACCGGGCACACCCAGAGTAGCTACTGGACGGACGCCATACCAATCTGGTACTACGCCAGGTTTTAACAGTAAGTACCTTACAAGTTAATTAGACTTTTAAGTGGTATGATTTAGTTATATCTTGCTAATAAAATGTTAAATGAATTGGTATCAGTCTGCATTTTTGAGGAAGCCTACTTATGGCTAGAATATGAATATGACAGTGACAGACAACATTATTACTTCTTCAATTTATCTTGTACTGATAAACTTACTCTAGATGAAAACTTGGAATATCCGACACTTTTGCCCCGCATTACTCCTTAAAAATTACTTGACTGATTTTAGTTTGTAACCCTTTTACTGTGGTGAGCTTACGGCAGATTTCTACCCGTATGTGGCAGCCGTGCCGTTTTGCATATATAATGGTTTACCGCAGTCAGCGGCTGTAATATTGAACACAAGTCACACAGTGGCGTGTTGTTGAAACAAGTTTAGGATGTGAACTCATAATCTTGACTGATTAAATCGCGAAGACAGCATTTGTGTAGGAAATATGTCGATGAAATTTATATGTATTATAACAAGATTAAAGTTATTTATTTAATACACCATCCACCAGCACAAAGCCAGCTTAAAGATGGGGACCTATAAAACAATACATTACATCAGTAATAAGTACAGAAACAATTCTTAATGAAAGAGACAGAACAGGAGGCTGTCCTGCAAGTTGTAGTAATTTCTACACATATAATAGTGGAGACGAGCTCAGCAGCTCCGTACGTGCCATCGGTAGATAAAACATGTTGGGATACCGCGTGGAACATTACATTTTATAAACTCAAGTAGAAAGGGACAATCAAGATCTGAACTGATAATTTTGAAAAGAAACCAACAGTCTCCTGTCCGCCAGGCTAGCCAAGTTAAAGCTTTTCAATAAATCACTATGTGGATAGTCAATGCACGGGTATTGACCTTCAATTGAAAAACTAAGGAATTTCATATACTTTCTCTGAATATTTTCAAGGCTAATAATGTGCACCAAGTATGCCAAAGACAAAACTACTGAAGCACATTCAAGGTGAGACCTCACCAGTGTCTTGAAGAGAAGGATCAATGTTTCGTGAGATGTATCCTTCCTATTCCATGGTCTTATACGCAGAGTTTATAATGACTTAATAATAATGCCGAAACGAGCATAGGGTCAAATTATTCCAACGAAACGAACTGTCAGGATGTGCGTGCCAAGCTACGCCTGCAATTGGCAATCAAATAAAATTGGCTGTTTGTTTCGACTAAATGACATTACACAGTACTTTGCCACATTTAAAGTAAGGTCATTCTCACTACATCACACAGAAAGCTTAAAAAGATTGCTCTGCAGGTGTATGCAGCTGTCAACACTTATGAATACATTTTGATGTCATTAGCGTAAATTAGATAATATCTGTGACACTTGGTCAATAAAAATATTAAAGAGAAGAGAATCCGAAATAGACCGCTGGGAGACTCCAGATGGTGTGTCATAAGGTTAAGATTTAAAGCCTCGAATCTGAACGAATTGTTTTCGACCCCTCAAACAGACCCTACAGTTTTTATCAATTGGTTATCGAAATATAATGCATGTTTGTAAGAAAAAAAATCGTGCTGCAGTAAGTGCATTTTAGTACCGAATTTTCATAAAATCGAGCTGCAGTAAGTGCATTTTAGTAGCGAATTTTCATTAAATTGTTTAAATTTCAATAGGTTAGGTTAGGTTTGAATGTGAGTGGGCCATACCGGTCCCTCCACCGCGACTATAAGGTCTTTTGTGGCTCACGCCTAATGGTCTATATTTCGCCCAACAAAGCCAGCCTCCTGCAGAGATCGATAATCTTTGTGGGTGAAAGTTGATCCAGATCTTCCAGAGCAAGCTTTGTCTTGCCAAAGAGCAGGTATCTAGTCCTGTCCGCTGCCGGACAGGAACACATTACATACTCTGCTGTCTCGTCACTCCATGCACAGCCGGCACTCAGTTTCCTGACCGACTCCTCCCTTTCCGGGAGGAAAGACAGATCTCTATTGATCTTTGTAGGCATCAAGTCTGAGACCATTCCCAGAATCCCATGAACCTAATTGTCATCGAGGAGTCCGGACCATCCCAGACTGACTTCCTTTGGCATGCTGTCGGCTGTTTGTTTTAGTTTGTACATTGTCCACCTCGCCACCCTCTCCAGCCATATCTGAAGAGATGGAATATTAAGGAGGACCTCCAGAGCGGCTGATGGTGCGGTGCTTATCGCTCCCGTTATCATCAGACAAGCTTGTCTCTGTAGATGAGCCAGTTTGGCCCTCGGGATACCACGAAGTGCCTTAGGCGACCAAACTGTGGCTCCATATATTATCATTGGTCTGATAACCACTGCATAGAGCCAGTACATCTGTTGGGGGTTTGTTCCCCAGTTATTTCCACAGATTATACGGCATTCCGCAGGGACAGTTTAGCCCTGCAGATTACATTCTCTAACTGTACGTCCCAGTTGAGCTTCTTATCTAGGGTAACCCCTAGATATTTTGCTTGTTCCGTAAGTGGAATCGTTTCCCCCATAAGAATAGGTGGTTTTAATCTGTCCAGCCTTCTTCTTCTGGTAAATGGAACAATGATCGTTTTGCGGGCGTTCACAGACATCTGTTCCCTCAGACATCAATCATTCAGTGCCTCTTGAAGAGTACTTGCAAGTTCCTCCTCAGATTTGCCTCTAACCATTATGACAAGAATTTCAATAACTCAATTTGCTATTGACCTAAGGTTTGTTGGCTAGGAAACCAGTTTTCTCGGAATTATTTTAAGTTTATTTTCAGGAAATTTTTGTACATTTTGAAACAATAAGTTATTTTGATAAAATATGGTACATTGTTTCTACTATATAGGTCATACCGGTAACCAAATTGATGCCTGCTTGCATGAAAGCATATTTGCTATTAAAAACATTTTAATGAAAATTCACTTCCATAACGCACTCGCTGCATCCAGACTTTTTTAATATCTGCTCCTTACATTTCAATAATTAGTTTTTCTCTGAATTCAGTGATGGAAGATTTTTCGTTTCTCAATTTTTTTCATCATAATCCATTAGTTGACTACAGCTGTAGTCAGCAGAATTTAGAAAACAGCTTCGTGATACCATGTTATTGTTGTCCCCAGTGGTGTAAAATAACTAAGCATTTGGTCGGAAATACCCACTCCATCTTTGCCCGTATTTATTATTTATTATATAATGGCCGCTGGCTTGAGGATAACTTCCCCTTTTCTATTTTTTTTCTTCCAGTTGGTTCCTGATCGATTCCGTGTTTTGCTGAAAGAAAGATTACTTCTCTCTTATCTTTCCACTTGTCTATTGTTAATCCATTAGAAATGTCGCTTCCTACCATCTCTCCCTTATTTATTTTACGGTTAATAACATCTTTTGGAAGACCTCTGTGATTTTTTCTCAAAGTTCCTACGGGGTGTGTGTTTTTTTCCAACAAACTTATAGCCAGCGGAATTGAAGTGTAGTAGTTGTCTGACACGATACTTCTTCCATATTGACACATTGTTACTTCAGGATTTGTTCACCCAAACCTTTGCTCAAACTGTTTGTCCACTATACAGAGATAATCTGTAGGTGTATCCATGAGTGTCACAATTTAAACATTTTTAGACCATACTTATGTGTCTTGTTAGCATTGCAGTTTTAAATATTTTTGAAAAAGCCGGTAAAATACTGGCTGGTCTATAGTTTTTGATAATCCTGGTATCACCCGCTTTATAAAACATCACTACTAGCACCACCGTGAGCTGGTAAGGGAAAATCCTGTATGACAAACAATTGTTTATAATGTGGCGCATCGGCTTAGATATCTGCAGTATAACAACTTTGATTATTACAGCGGGGGCATCATCAATTCTGCCATTTTTTTTTTGCTCTCCAGCTTTCCGACTATATCGTATGCAGTAAGTGGATCAATGTAAATAGACTCACTATTGCTGTCCATATTATAAGTATACTTAGAGCACCCAAAACACCACAACACATCTTTTTAAAGACCTGACGATTGTTTCACTAACAAAGTTAGTGTCATCAGCGGATGAAAAATTCTAATGAATCGATCGTCAGGTCTTTAAAAAGGTGGTGTAATTTGGGTTTCCCAAGCGTACTTATCAGTCATCACTGGTTCTCATCTTCACTTAATGTCCATATTACATTTGACCTGTGACTGTTTTAGCTCACCCAACAATGCTGGAACCGCTGTCACATAATTTATATTAATAGTTAGTTGGGAAGGTTCACCAGGCACTTGAACTTCATTATTATCTTTCCTTGTTTCTGCGATCTCTCTTACTGTGTCCCAGGCACATTTGGACTTATTGTCTGAATCAGTCATTATAATCCCTCTTTACAATGTTGTATGGTTCCCTGTAGCCCGCATCATGCATACTCAATATATAAAGTTAATCAAGAATATCCTTACATTCCAAGATAGCTGGATTGTTCGAGAATAGACTTTGCTTGGTTTTGTTTTTTGACCACACGTTTCGGAAAGCTCTCATTAAAAATTGAAATGAAAGTATTCATGAAGCATGTCCATTGTCCATTAACATCTTCACCCCTACAATCATATTATAATGGAAGTAGAACTTTGTTATGATAGTTCATGGAAGACAAAGCTATGTGTTGCTAAGACACCATAGACAAGATCAGTGTTTACTTGCTTCTTCAATAGTTGGAGATTGAATGCCTTAAGAAATAGGTCTTCTGTGAGGGCATTCCAAAGCTTAGAAGCTATAGGAAAGGACGAGGTTTCATAACGAACTGTTCGACAAGTGGGTAATTTGAAACTAAAAGCATGCGCTTTTGGGTTTCTCAATTAAAAGTCACGAGCGGAGGTACTAACGAAGCAATTTTTGAGGAGCAGAGTTAATGATAGTAGTGATAGAAGAGGCAGAGATTGCCACACGTTCTGCTGTGATCTATAGATCTAAAATTGACTGTGATAGATAAACCCCTATGAGGAGAACAAAGTTTAGTCAGTAATATGACAAAAAAAGAAAATTTAAATTTAAAGCGAAATGTATCTAATGTCTTAGCTCTTTAACATAGTCGCTATTGCTTTTATTATAATAACTTGTTTTTCTTTTCAGGTATGAATTCAGAGGCAATACAGAGGGTTGCTCAAAATCTGCCCTCACACATGATGCAGACGTTGTCAGCGGTGGCTAATCAAACTCCACATTATCCACATACACCAGGTGGAGCTTATGGTGCAAATTACATTAATACTGTAAGTAGCATTGTTACTTTTTTTATAGTGTTATTATTATTCTCATCTTAATACATATAAAAATATCTTATTACATATGATGTTGAGACTCCTAAATAAATATGATATTTAGTTAACTTTAATATTATACAATCACAAAATATGTTCAGTGCTGAAACCGAATTCATAGAGGCTGTAACATACAAGAAATGAAGCCTTACCATAAGGATTCCTTTTTATCTTTTTGTGTACAGAACCCTAAAAACAGTAACAATAGTAGAACCAGGAAAATCTTGTAATAAGAACAATAGTACTTTTTTATTTTATAAACGGCTCCAGCAGGTAGGGTCATTAGGATGATAAAAGAACTGTATGATTCGGAGCAATAATATTTAAATTTAAACAAAACAAATTTAATTTGCTCTCCCTAGGATACATACTCAGGTCTAACAGGCCTGTTAAAGTTGACAAGTCAATGTTTAGCCAGTTTCCATAGTCAATACAGTTTATTTTTAATAGCCGTACAAATAAAATTTTCCACTACAGTAGATTTATTATTATTAAAGCTGTGAGGCTGTTAAAGCTACCTATACAATTCATTTTTTTCGCTTTGTAGAATATATATATAGTTTTTCACTGATTTCCTAACTCGACTGTTTTGTAATCAGGCTATCCTTAACGATTAAATTTTTAAATATTTAATAAAACAGATTTACACTATATTATTATTAGATGGCTGATGTATTGCTGTGATGTAGCTTTTTTAGATATAAAAGTGAAATAGGCAAGCTGAATGTTCATTCCACTTTTCTATCTGAAGAAGTTACATTGTAATGAAACAGCTGTCAAGTATCGGCGACAACCATCTCATGATTAAATTGTTTATGTTACTATTTTTATTTGTTTCCAGCCGTATACGCCAAGTGGCCAAACACCGTTTATGACTCCTTACAGTACACCTCATCACCAGACACCTCGTTATGGTCAGGCAACCCCATCCCCACAGACTCCCAGTCCAATAGTGCAGATGTCCAGTGGGGCTTTCTTGCATCCTGGCTCTGTAACACCCTCACAAAGGACACCATCATCATCATCGTATAGGAATTTACCCACACAGTCACCTGCAATGCACCATCCCAGTCCACATCCCAGCCCCCACTCTAGAGGCTATCCAATGTCGACAGGGTCGAGTATGATGGATCCAGTCCGTGGATATCACGACGGTGAGTTTTATATATAAAAATATTCTTTAGGATGCTCATGTTTCTGTAGATATTGATGGTTAAAAGTACAAACCAATGGCAGTGTTCACCAGGCGTCAATGGCTGAGTTTAAGCGCTCATCTGTTGACTGTTAATACAGTTAGAGGTTGGAAATCTTACGATTTTTTTTTTTTTTTTACTTCAAGTAGTATTTTGTGACATTTGTTTCTCATTTTAAAATTGCACTCTACAGTCAGCAGCCATAGCTCCAAATAAAAGTAAAATTTTAAAATTGAAAATAATAATCGACTTAGAAACATCATTCTAATGAAATTGATTGATGATCCACTTGATTTCAATGTCATAGGACTGGCAATAAAAAAAATAGCTTAGTCAGTGGCCATACTGCTGCCTGAAAGAACCAAACCATCGAGAAATGAAGATTATTTTCGAGAATGTAATATCAGATTAGACTCCAGATGATTTTCATAACCATTTTAGAATGTTTTGAACACATTCCATGATTAAGAGACACCAAGAATACCCGCGAAAATAGACAAATTACAAACAGTGGATGGTTACTAAAACACACATGCTGCTCCAACATTATATTGAGTTAGTCAGCAAAAATTAATTCCACATTGAGAAATCTGTAACAGTTGAGTGTATGTTGAAACTCAGCAGTACTGGTGAACACATCCATTGAAATGTCGACTGTAACAAGGGTTTTTATTGCATTCGTTTGGTTTCATGTGTTACTGTGTATAAAAACATTTTCATGTTACAAGTTCAGTTTAAACGAGAAATAAGTGAAGTGCTAAAGTCCTACCTAATACTACAAAAATTTTAAGTATACGTTTTTTGGCTTTAAAAATGAATTTTTTTACACTGATAGTAAAATACAAATCAAAATAAAATTTAAAAGCACTTTATAAAATGAACAAGCTGTGTAGGCCTATAGATTTTCTATGAAAAAAATACTATGACTAATATTAACAGTATTGTGGTGTCATATATGAACAGCTGATAGTTGTTTTAGCTCTGACTGTTAAAGTTATCTACTGGCAACATCAACAAAAAACGTTCTTTTATTTGGTGCGTGTCTTATTGCATTACTTTTTAAAAATAATAACTTGTTGAAAAGTAATATTTATGCATTTAAGTGACTTCACACCATTTGAAACACCTTCAAGAAGCGAAATTTTTCGAAAGTCTGGCAGCACTTATTTCCCTAAGCTGACTAGAAACTTATGCTAGAGTTCGGTAGTTTATAAAAACTTCTGCCCAAAAGTTATCTAAAAGACAAAGAGGACCGTGCTAGACATTCTTTCAGACATTCACTTAGAAAATTTGTACTGTTTATCATATATTCCAAATAAAATGTAATATTTTTTTTGTATTTGCAGATGTCAGATCATACACACAGTCACCAAAAAGCTATTCAAATGGTATGAACTGGAAAAAAGCAGCAGAAGAATGGGCAAGGTCCAAAAATAGAGATATTGGTAAGTATGCTTAAAAATCAATTGAAATATATGAATATGAATAAGTTTATTTAAAATATATTGAAAGGAACATCATTAGGTAGGCTACTGGTATAATAACCCAATAAAAGAAAATAGAAAGAAAAACATTAGGAACTAAAATTTGTATCGTTAATGTTTGAATAAAAACTTAAGACTTCTAGGTTGTTGGCCAAATTTGTTCAACACATTGTCAATGAATTCAGTTCTACCCTTTTCCTATGAACATTGATCATGGACAGGCCGTTAAGCCTCGTGTCTCCTATCGTTTATCTATTCCTCGTCTTGGCATGTCGTAACATACTACTCAAGGACTTTTATATTAAACTTCCAGTTCCCCGGAAATTTTTCGAGCTTCCTCGAAAATGACTTGTAACTTCTTCGTCGTATTATCATGGTGAGATTGAAGCACGTTAGTTAATTTATTTATGTGATCGTGTATCGCCTTCGTATTCATATTTACTCCCGAGGTCAGGTCATAAAATAAAAAAAATTATAAACATAAAATTTTTAATTATGTTGAAAGTCTTGGAATATAACAGTTGGGAAGTCTACATTATAACACTTTATTAAAATGTGTATTAAAAAAGGGATGACAGAAATTATTTTATCTAAAACATATTGGTGTTAGATATATTAATCAGCACCAATACATGCTAGTTTTTTCTATGTTTTTAAAACTATTTTTGGTGTTGCATTATAATTTTTGCAAATGTTCTTTGTATTTTCTACCTTGAAGTCTTGCATGCTGTCTAATGTTGTATGATGCGATTATTTGCAGACTTATTGGGAATATACATGTGAAAAAGGCATTTCCCATGAAAGGCCAGCAGCTGCTCGCTGATAGTCTGATATGGGCTGGGCACATAGAGGAATTCTTGCAATTCGGAATAAAAATATCATGTCTTGAATAGGGGCAAATGAATCATTTTTTCTTATCTTTCTCTCTGGTTGTTTTATTTATTCGTTTTTTTTTATTAGTCTCTAGCAATCTAACAAAAACTTGAACGTTACTCTACTCATTGTGGTTTTATGGGGGATTTCACATTTTCTTTTGTCAGAAAGAAATAGAGGTAGTAAATGATTATTCTTGATAACCTCAGAAAAAAATTAGACATCCAACTGGAGCAATAATTCCTCTTGGTAACTATAGCAATAATGGCTTATTTAGTTTTATATTTTTCACCTTCCAAAGCTATCGACTTGTTTGTTCATTCTAATATATCAAGAATATTTTCTGACATAAATATCTTGCAGCTGTCACTTAGAGTCATACTGAATATATTTAAGAGATCTTTGTAATTATATGGGTCTAACAAACGCCATGCAGATATTTCGGGAGATGATAGTGCTCTGCAAAATAGGAAAAAAATGCGAATGGACCCCATGGTCAAAAACACCATTTTATATACATGGCGACAAAGTTTCAATTTGTTTTAAGCATATTTTTCGTTTACCTTCGTTGATAAAGTTGTTGAAATTTGGTACACCTATTTTTAAGAGCCTCTACAATAAAATGTCAAAATCATCGGTCATCATATACAGTCTTGTGTTGTATTGAGTCATCTACTATTTTATGCTACGTAAATTTTTTTGGAGCACACTGTATGAGTTCTGATATCAAATTTGAATATCCTTTTTATTTCTTTAGCTTTTTGGTCTTTTGCAGTATTCTTGTATCTTTCACTGTTTTCTATTATTCTGCAAAAATTATTGTATGTGACTACTGACATAAAATCGCATTTCCATAAAAAAAAATTTAGCGACACAAAAAATTGATGTTTAGAAAATAATTATATTATAATTTATTTTTTGAAGTCACTGAACGTAAATATTTTACCTCATTTTCTTTTAGGTACTCCTCGAGATAGTAGAAGTACACCCCGTTCTCAGGGACAAAGGACTCCACGTTATGATGATATCCAAAGAAGTATGGGCAAGAGTCCCCGTTCTGCCAGATCTACCCCAAGAACAAATACATCTCCACACTCGATGTCAATGGGCGATGCCACGCCTCTTTATGATGAGAGTTGCCTGGACACTGGATTGGGATAAATTTTCATCATTGACATTGATCAACCTTTTAAGTTGTTGCTTTTATATATTCTCGTAGTATATAAATTGTTTATAAGACAAGAGTATATAATAAATTATTTCGAACAGAAACTTGTATAAATTATGTTCTCTATATGTATGTGTGAAAAGTTTTATTGTATTAAGAACATTATTACATTTTTATTTATAAGACCTGCTTTTCTGTTTTTCTTCATTGTTCCTTTTTCCAATAAAACAAAACAAAATTAACATGAAATTATCGAAGTTACCTGTACTGTCATTAACATGACAGTACATTATAATTCATTAACATGAATTATAATTTTAGTGTGTCCCAAATTGTTGCTCATCCTTGCTTTCTTGGGAATCACAAACCTAGCTTGATTAAACAGGAAAGGTTTTAACGAATTTTCTGCTCATTTCAAACTAAAGGGTAATCAATTTCTTTCCCGCCAGTTCATAGTTTAAATTTTACCATTGCTGTTATATGGGAGGTATAGTTTCATCACCTGTAGGGTTTGAAATACTTATACTTAAAAAGACTCAGACTGCGAACTTTAATGTTTTAACCACCAATTTCCAGTTTTAGAATTTAAAATAGCTTATTATGAAAAATAAAAAAATTTAATTAATAATATACGGCTATGGGACCTACGTTTAATATTACTGGTTGACATAACACCATGAATGTTATTTAACATGCAAAAATCACACATTGCGAACCTTCTTTGTCAGCATACAAGTGAAACAAAATAACCAAAATGTCTTTAGGTGACATTTTCAGTAGCAATTTGGAAACTAGAATTTTTGCCTCACATGAATAAGATAATGGATAAAGTACTTTACTAACAGGTATTCACAAAGATGGCAATGTGATTGAATTATCTTATAATATGGGTAAAAACATTTAAAATTCCAACATCACTACAGTAGGTACTATATAACATAGGTACCTTCCCTTCTCGGGTAAAACATAAGTGAATAATTGTTTTTTGATTTTATGTTAAAATGTTGGTCCGTTGTCCTTGTTTCCATCTTTGAAGTGGCAACTACAAACTTTAAATAACCCTCCTCAAGTCATGTTGCCATATTTATTGTTACATCTTAACCCACCTTTAAAAATAATTTATCATTTTGTTATCACATTACTTCTTTATTAAGTCCATATACCTGGAAGTGATCTCCCGTATTGTACAAAAATTAAAAGTCTTCAACAAAAAAAAACATCATTTTATATCGTTCTTAAGTCATAACATTTCTCAACGCTGCCGATCTGACTGCTTTCAAAGCAACAACCTCCCAGACCTTGCATGTCAAGTTGACAGTGGATGAATGTGCTAGCGGAAAGGGACGAATTAAGCTAAGACCTACGAATTTTCTAGAATGCAGACTTCAATTATTTCTTCATTTTCTTATTGAAAAACCTGGTTCATGATTATATTTTCGCCCCAACTGATTGTAAAATCTCCATAGATTATCATATTGGTGAACTCATAGGTAAGAAATTCCATTTTTTTTTTCTTTAACGTCAGTCTATTTCCGCGACTATGGCCAATCACTGATGCCAGGGATAAGTCATCTCACTATACTGGAAATTTTGTTGAACCCCTGCCTTTCTGTAAGCAGGATAGGGTTCTTTAATGTGCCCAACATCACAGGATTGAAGGCTTTATGCCACCTCTGAAGGGTGGAACGTCCAGACATTCAACTTGCTCAAATACAATGCCTCAACATCGGTTGACGTTGATCAAACCCAGTAGCCTTCGGTTCAGAGGCACACATACCACTGAATCACCGAGGCACTCATTTAAATATTACAACAGGCAATTGAAAAGTACCCATTTTGTTTGCACATAAGAAATGCATGGTGCGTGACTTAGAGTTTCTTGTGCTTTGAACTCAATTTCAAATTACCAATTCGAAAAAATCGTTATACTAATGCGGCCCATTGATAATTCAAAGCCAACTTAAGATACTTTTCATGTTATTTGAAAGAATAAAAATTTAATGAATTTATTTTTGTTTTCTTTAAGAGATAAAATAAATAAATTTATTACTCAGACAGTAGAGAATCATGAGCAACAGTGTAGTGTTTTCTAATTATTATTTTAAACTTAAAGGTAACTAAATATTAACACAATTCCAAATATAGGTTTGGTGAAGCTAATGACTATCAAACCTAAAAACAAACACAAAATTTATTCATTCGATTTAAACAAACTACCATTGCCATTTGACAAAGTTATACAAAATTTTAACATACTTTACCATTAAGGTGCTTAAAGCTGATTCTACGAGGAGGTATTAAAAAGTAATTGTAATACAATAGAAAATGCAATAATTTTTTAAAACAAAACATTCAATATAATCTGTAAGGCTTACACATTAAGCAGAAGGTTATTAAGGGTGGCATTTAGCTATCACTTTAATATAGGAAAACACAGCCTCCTTAAATTGTAATTATCTCGAGAAATAGTAGGTCTATGGGAACAATTTAAAAAGCTGCATTATCTAGACAAACCACAAATAGTGATGAATCTTCGCGAATTTCGAAAAATGTTTTGTGTTATTAGTTATTATTAATTGAAATTCACTTAAATATTCCAATGATTTGGATAAGATTATCTATACGAACATGTCCCAAAAGAGATGACTTTGACTATTCATACCTGTAGGAACATATAAAGAATTGATTTCAATAAAATCTAACTATGTAACTCTTGTAATTTTTCTTTAAATTACGTTTTTATTAAATGTACAATAATAAGTTTGGTACGGTTGCGTCAGGCAAATTGCGCGAAACTGTAATTGTGACTTCGCTACCCTGGGATATGAAAACTTTAGCAACTGAGTTAGAGATGGGGCATGCATCGGTTATAAATAATTGAAACCTTGGAAATAAGCACTGTTGTCAGATTATATCACTGGAATTGAATACTTCTTTAACCATATTATGCTTTTGACTTCCTTCAACGAGGGCCACCTTGACCATACCATTCTTGTTCTTATAGAGTGACGTTCTGTTGTGTTCTGTGTTATTGTATCTTTACAAAACTATATACCGTTATCATAGCATAATCAACAGTCTTCAGCATAATGAACAGTCTTCTTTATGCTGTGCTGTTATTAGGTAAACTGGATGAAGAACTGAAATAAATATTTTAAATCTTGCCAGTTTACAAAGATGTTTTAGCGATTTTTCATAGAGTAATGAATAATTGTATAAAAAATTACTGACTGATTTTTGGTAAAACTTGACATGCGTGTTACTTAACAGCTTGGATGAGTTTATTTGCGTGCAAAATAAGAGTAGTGTTTTCATAAAACATTGTTTACATTAATGTACTTATGGCAAATAACATTCTAAAGTGTGTAATGTCTTAAGTAGCTCAATAAAATAGCATCTTTTACCTTGATTTTACTAGGACAATTTGTATAATTATTAAGCTATCTGGATACATTGCATGAATTGAAAGAATAATTTGAGTGAAAAGCTTTGAAAAGTACTTATGTACAATTAGCGATATAATGATTATTTAAACCTATTGATGAGTACAATTTAGAGAACCCAATTCATCACAACACAGTTTTTAGACCTGACAATCGTTTCGCAAACAAAGTTAACATCATCAGAGGGATGAATAAACTCAGCTTATGAATGAAAAGCTTTAAAAAGTACTTATGTACAATTAGCGATAAAATAATTATTTAAACCAATATTATATTGATAAGTACGATTTGGAGAACCCAATTCATCACAATACAGTTTTAGACCTGACGATTGTTTCGCTAACAACGTTAGCGTCATTAAATTGACACTAACATTGTTAGCGAAATGATGGTCAGGTCTAAAAACTGTATTGTGATGAATTGGGTTCTCCAAATTGTACTTATCAGTGCTCATCACAAGTTGCAATCTTCACTCATTGACTATATTATATTGATTAACATATCTAGGTACCTAACTTATTTTCGGATATGTTAGAACGTAGAAGTTATCAACTTTTGGAAGAGGAAGAAGACTGTTGTGTCTCTACATTTTAAATTTCTTTCCGTTTTGTTTAATATAATTTCAGGTGCAACACAATGTGAATAATTTTTTCTATGCTGTAGATACATCTATGTCTACACAGGCTTAGTAAGCCCAATGTTTTGTGATAAAATAAGATGACGCAAACATCTGTAAAGATAAAAATAAAAATCTTCCCATTTACTGCCCAAATGTGAGGGACATTTTAATTTATTGGGTCTATGATAATCGTTTTGCAAACAAAGGCATGCCTTTATCAGAGGAGGAATAAATTTTAAGCTCAGGAACAACAGCCAGGTCTGAAAATGTACCCAATGGGTTTTCTAATTTGGGATAATCAGTGCTTATTGCAGGTATACGATTCAAATACAAAATTCATAGATACTGAGTGACAGTTTTGTTTAAACATGTTATTATAAAACAGATGTTATATGATTATGTTAATAGATTTTCATGTAAGTCTTTTTTATTATCTATTCTATTATTATTTATTACGACATAAGTTGTGGTGTAAATAAGTAAATACATATGGTTAAATCAGCCTCGATGGCCTGTTAAGTATTTCTAATAAACAATGATAGATAATGGAAATTTGTATTTAACAACTTTTAGTGTAATCTTGTGAAATATTGTTACATTTATTTATATCTCAATTAGCGGTCTCACTAGCTTAGCAAGTAGACTGTTGGCTTTCGTGGCATTGTGCTTGAGCAGGTTGAATGCCCACTCTTCAGAGGCCGCTAACATGTCGGTCTCGTGTACCATGTGATGTTGTGCATGTAAAAGATCCCTACCCTGCTGACAAAAGATTGGGGCTCAGTTAAATATAAAGTAAGGTGAAACGGCTGTCTAGCGTCGGTGATTAGACATATAGTCCCTGAAATAGGCTGATGTTAAAGAAACAAAATACAACACTACTAACACATTATCTCTAAAGCTGTATCCGTTTTTTCAAGAAAGTGGCAGAAAAATATTAAAGCCCGGACGCAGCCAGTGTCTTATGGTAGCGAATTTCTTTAAAAGCTTTTAAAATGTTATATATCGATTTTACATTCATCTAGAAACTTACATTTTGGTACATAAAAGTATATGACAGGCAACAAGTAAACTAAGCTTTACCAAAATACATTTACCTTTTTCGACAATAATTGTTTTAATTGGTCTGATTGAGCAAGCTAATGTACCAAGTTTAATCCAAATTAATTTGTGCTCATTTGAAGAAATGTTTTGAGAGTTTGAAAGCCTCCATAATACATTTTTTATGAAAACTATGCTGTAGCACAGTGATTGTGTATAAGATTAGACCGGACTTCAATCCATGATGTGAATTGATTCTCCGTCCTGATAAATGCTGTGTAGCACCGTTGTCCCGTTTGGTCGACTGCTTACAAAGTTATCATTATAAGCACAAATATTGTCTGTTCCAAAAGCATACAATGGAATTCCTATCTTTTGCATCTCTCCCTGCCCTACGACCTCCCACTTCCATAAGCTTGGTATATAAACAAAAGACCAGACAACCGACAACGTCCCATTTCTCGAAACCAAAACTATTACATTTCTACAAAATCTAAGCCGAATGAGACGCCATTGTCTGTGAAGTAGTTCAACTTACTAAGGCTTTCAATAGAATCATACAGTTTTCAAGGAAATCCGTAGTTCAAGATCTTAAGCAGCACATGTCAGGATAATATTTTTTACCTCTGTCGAAGGTACTTCTTCGTCAGAGTATCACACCCTTAAAGAAATTCTTAAGCCTTCAGAAAATATTCTTGTCTTAATCTTCAAACCCCTCCTTAATGGCACATATGACTTTGCTGTTTGTCAAAAATCATTTACCTTTCAAATGTTTTTTGAGCTTTATGAATAAATAGTAGTTTTATGGTGCTAAATTCAGAGAATAATTCTTTGGGAAGTGTTCTTTATGTGAGACAAAATCTGCATTTGTTTCAAAAGAATATACTCTTCATTCAGTGGCTCATAGTACCAGCAGGTATAAGCTTTTTTTTTCATGCTCTAAGGTCAAGTTACCAAGTGAGCTAAAAGAAATCACCAGTTAAAATGTTTTAAAACAAGCTTAAAAAAGACTTTGTCCCATGGTTATTATTCCAGTTTGGAGGAATTTTGTGGTGATTATGACATGTGATATTGATGTTTTAATTCTACAAAATGAAAAGGAACGTATCCCAAATAAGCAATATTCTCTGAATAACTTTTGGTACTACTAGTGCGGGACATTTCTGTAAACCTGTTGGTATTCCAATACCAGGAGAAGGTCCTTCACACAGAGATTAATGATTCCTACTTCTTCTCTGGTATTTTCTGGCAATTTTTATGTAATCTCTTAATGGCTATTTATTTGCCTGTAATTATCTTTTACATAACTTGTTTTGTAAAGTATTTTATTACAGTACTGTTTTTGAACTTAATTGAGCTTACCTTAGTCCATTTTATTGGATTTTGATTTGATTCGTCATCACTTTTTCTTATTGAAAGTATGTGTAAGTCTTGGGACGCCTTCTTCAAATCGAGAAAATCTGAAAATTTCATTTCATATACTATCTTGGGATGTTTTTTTGCTAGACAAACGTATTATTGGCACAATTTTGCTGGGCACAAACAGCCCTAGAAATAGCACCTGAAATCACATTATGTCCACAATCTCCCTCATGTTGTCCATGCCATGTCTCTAAAAAGTAATGTCTTATTTCTTTAATACTTGATTTTACTTAAAAAGTAGAGTTACATAGCGGGCAATATGGAATTTTTTTTTGGCTGTAACATTCATCAGAGAACAATACTACAATTTCGGCACTCTCTTTGTCACATCTCTGCAAAAATAAATTGAGGCAACTGGCTATTTCTGATGCCCACACTTACTAGTATATTCATGCCATGTGTAGCAATGACAATCTCTGGTAGATAGATTATAAACAGTAAAGTTGTAAAAGACGAGGTGTTCTAAACTATTGCACTTTCAGAAGAAATTGGTAAATTGATGACCTGGTGAAAGTCAAAGGCGGCACTTACAAATTTAGTATTTGCTAGTGCTCCATCTTTACCATCCTTTTTTATCTTTCTTACTTCATCTTTTTCCCGTTCATGTATCAGAAATGTTTCACGGAGATGGATTTTAACGTTCTCATCGCCTTCTCTATATGTATTACAAAAAGAACATTGGTCCTTTTTGGGACGATGAAAATCAAGGTTCATGCTTGAGGTTAAGGAGTCGCGGGCCAAAGGACTCCAGGGGGCAAGCTGAGGAAGTGGAAATAACAACATAAACTCCCGATGAAGCTTTCCCCAAGACCGTCATGCGCGGTAAAAATCCGCATCCTGCACGAGGTGACCCTGCTAATAACTAAACATGACGGATCTAGACAAGGAGGTCGAACTAAACTCCCCAATCTACGGTGTCACGTGACCCGTGCCTATGGATGGATGGCACCAGGGCGATGGTGTCGTGAACGGAACCTCTGGAGTACCAGGCAACCCTCCAGAGTAACCCGCCTTGCACCACACAGGGGGTTCTGATGGTGTGGACAGTATTTCCCCCATTCTCGTGGGAACAACATGAAGATAATAAACACATACAAAACCAAAACCAATGAGGCTCGAGGAGTGGCTCCGGCTACAGACTTGTGCCTTGAGTCTATCCCGGAAACGGAGACGAGCCAGGGGGCGGCAGCGGACTCTGGAGGTCCCACGACCGGCGTAGATACGGGGGATCAGGGGGTAGCTTCGGCCAGAGACCTGTCCCCGACACCCAAACTGGAGGCTGGGTCCCACCGGAGGGCGGCGAGCTCCGCGGACTCCGGGGGCCCCACCACCAGTGAGGACTCTACTGTTAGAGTAAAGGGACTGCCCCGGCAGTCAAAGCGTCTTTCCGGGGCGCAAAAAAAGAAGCTCCGGAGGGCGCAAAAAATGGCGGCCGGGACCTGGACGGTCGAGAAACCTGTAAAGGCGCAAGAGGGGAGTGCGGGTCAGAAGAGGACGCGCTCGAACTCTAGCACGCCCACTACAGACAGACGTTCCAAAAGGGCCAGGGTGCCTGTAAAGGCGCAAGAGGAGAGTGCGAGTCGGAAGACGCCGCGCTCTGGCTCTAGCACGCCTACTACAGACAGACCTCCCAAAGGAACCAAGGCCGGAACACCGGCGCAGACTGGCTCTTACAGGGAGGCTGCGGAGGGCCTCGGGATGGCGGTGATTGACAGACGCCATCCTGAGGTCACGCTAGACCAGGGGAAGGCGGACCTGATCCAGGCTGCGGTGGTAGCTGCAGTGGACTCTCTTCAGGAAGGGGAGAGCCCGCCTCAGTTCCACCGGACGCGCCTGACGGGGGGCATCCTCTGGACAACCTGTGCCGGCCCGCAGTCGCGGGACTGGCTGCGGAAAACGATCGGGGGCCTCGGTCAGATTTGGGAGGGGGCGGACTTGACAGCCGTCGAGCCCAAGGAACTCCCAAAGAGACGCAAGGTCCTCGTACGGATCTCTGACACCGTCCCGCAGGAGACGGTGATCAGCAGACTTAAGATCCAGAACCCTGAACTGGGGACGCAACACTGGTCGGTTCTAAGCAGGAAGGCAGAGGAGAAAGGACAGACGCTCGCCTTCTCGATCGACCCGACATCTTACAGAGCCCTTGAAGGAACCTCCTTCAAGGCATTCTGGGGCATGGGAAGGGTTAGCTTCCGCCCACTGGGGAAGCAACTAAGGGTTAATGGGACTTAGGTTCCTTCAGGTCAACCTCCAACACAGTAGGGCAGCCACGGCCGGAGTACTAATGGCTCTGAGGAACACGGATGTGGCCCTCATCCAGGAACCGTACTCCTATAAAGGAGAGATCAAGGGACTCGGCGGAGCTACTGGAAAGCTCATCTACAGCAGATCCAGCGAGAACCCGAGGGCCTGCATTTTTGACAGGGAAGGGATAGAGTTTCTCCCTCTAATGAATTTCTGTTCCAGGGACCTGGCAACGATCAAAATCCGATGTGGAGGAGCGGATGGGCTGAGGGACATTACTGTCGCGTCAGCCTATCTGCCAGGGGACAGCACGGACCCTCCTCCACCCAACGAATTGGAGCAGCTGATGGTGGGTAGCAGAGCAGGTGGATGGCAGACCATCATCGGTATGGATGCGAATGCGCACCATGAGTTGTGGGGTAGCTCGGACACAAACTTTAGGGGTGAGGCACTTTTACAATTCTTTATGAAATTTAATTTAGACATATTGAATAGAGGTAATAAACCGACCTTCGTCACAACACGGCGTGAAGAAGTTTTAGATCTAACAGTTTCCACCCAGTTTCTGGGTGACTTTGTTAAAAGCTGGGCTGTGTCTGGGGAAGTGAGTAGCTCAGACCACAGATACATCCGGTTTGAAATCGCCAAAGTCGAAAGAGAAACGGTATGGTACCGGGACCCCCGCAAGGCGGACTGGGAAGCCTACAGGGCAGACCTGGCTGTGGAACTGCAGGGGGTTAAGAGTACCATAAAAAATTCAATATACCTCGAGATTGCAGCAGTCCAATTGCGAGACGCAATTACCTCGGCCTATAACGCCAACTGCCCCCTGAAAATGAGGGTGTCCACCAGGAACGTCCCGTGGTGGAACGAGGACCTCAGGCAAAGGAGGACGCAGGTTCGTAAGCTGTTTAACGCGGCCAAAAGGTCGGGAGCATGGGATGAATATAGACAGGCCCTATCGACCTATAACAAAAGACTGAGGGACGCCAAGAAGGAGTCGTGGAGGAGGCACTGCGAAGAAGTGGAAAACACGTCCGAGAGTACTCGACTACACAAGATCCTGTCTAAGGGCCCTCAGACTAACATAGGCTCCCTTAGAACACCCACGGGAGGCTTTACAAGCTCGGGGGAGGAAACTATGGAAATTTTACTCCAGACGCACTTCCACGGCTGTAACATAATAAACCAATCACCTCCGGACTGGGAACACTCAGAAATAGAGGCGCCTTATAGGCGGGCATCTAGAGTAGACTGGACAGTCGCTAAAGAGGTGGTTACCTGGAGCAAAATCAGATGGGCCATTAACAGCTTTAAGCCATACAAATCGCCTGGATTTGATGGAATAATGCCCCTCATGCTCCAACAGGGGATAGATATACTGGCGCCGGTGCTTACCCTCATTATGAGGGCCAGCCTGGCTCTGGGGTACATTCCGAGGGCATGGAGACTGGCCAGGGTTGTATTTATTCCTAAACCAGGGCATCCAACAGACCAGGCAAAGTCCCTGAGGCCAATAAGTCTCATGTCCTTCTTGCTGAAAACAGTGGAAAAACTGCTCGACCGGCACATTAGGGGCGGTGTACTGGAAGCATATCCTCTACACTGCGGACAATATGCATACAGAGCAGGATTCTCAACAGAAACAGCACTGTACCAACTGGTGCTGAAACTGGAGAATACGCTGGAGAACAAGGGGTGTCCGCAGGGGAGCGTTCTGTCTCCCTTGCTCTGGTGTCTAGTCGTGGACGGCCTGCTGGGGAGGCTCTCGGGAGGGGGGTATGAGGTACAGGGCGATGCGGACGACATTGTCATCATAGTCCGAGGAAAGGTCACACAGGCAGTGTGGGAGCGTATGCAGACTGCACTGAAAGTGGTGGAAGGGTGGACGGTTGATCAAGGGCTCGGGGTGAGCCCCGAGAAAGCAACCGTCGTGCCGTTTACGAGGAGGAGGAAGTGTGAAAGCCACAGAACTTTCACTCTATATGGTAGGAGCGTTCCAATGGCCAGGGAGGTAAAATATCTTGGGGTCGTATTGGACTCTAAGCTAACCTGGAATGGTCACATTGGAAAAATACTGTGTAAGGCAGTCATGACCTTAGCCGTCACTAGGCGGCTATATGGAAAAACGTGGGGACTAAGACCTAGTATGGCCCACTGGCTGTACACAAGGGTGGTCAGACCATCGTTAACATATGCGGCACTGGTCTGGTGGCCTAAGGTGACACAATCCAGTGCCAAACAAAAACTAGGCAAGATCCAAAGGATGGCTTGCCTAGGCATCACAGGGGCCATGTCTTCAACCCCAACAGCCGCCATGGAGGTGTTGCTGGATCTACCCCCCCTACACTTAGTTATTATGGGAGAGGCCAGGCTACGACTATACAGACTAGCCTGCAATGGTAGACTGAAGATCAACCCAGGCTTCAGGGGCCACTGCAAAATTCAGGAGATCGTGAAGGAGCCCATGCTTGAAATGAGGTCAGACTTCGCGAGCCCGCGAATGTGCAGGGAAAACAACTTTACAGTGGAAATCCCTGATCGCGAGGCATGGCGGGAGGAGACGCCGGACATGCCACGGGACGCGCTCGTCTGGTTCACGGACGGATCAGGCGGGGAGCGTGGGACGGGGGCAGGTGTTTACTCGGAAGGACCGAGGGTAAGTCATAGTATTTCCCTCGGAGCCCATGCAACGGTGTTTCAGGCCGAGATGTACGCCATCCTGCACTGTGTGCGGGAGAACAAGAGGAGGGGCTACACCAACAAGCGGATCCTCATAGCCACAGACAGCCAGGCAGCCCTTAAGGCACTAAGTAGCCCACGGGTAAATTCCTGGCTGGTAAGTGAGTGCCGAGACGAGACGAGCGACCTGGCTGGGCAGAATGAGGTGACCCTCATCTGGGTGCCGGGTCACTCGGGGGTTAAAGGCAATGAAGAAGCTGACAGTCTCGCAAAGAGAGGGTCAGCAGAACCATTTATGGGACCAGAACCGGCTCTGGGCGTGTCAAAGAGCACTGCCAGGGGAGCCATTAAGTCCTGGCTCAGAAACCAGGTGTACTGGGCGGACTGTCCAGGGCTCAGACATGGGAAGTCAATAATTGACGGACCCAGTTCAAAGAGAGCTGTGGAGCTGCTAAACCTTAGCAGAGGACAGCTCAGAAACACAACAGGTCTCTTGACGGGACACATGGCCGTCAAGAAACACCTGCATAAAATGGGGCGGTTCGAAGGGGACCTCGCATGCAGACTCTGCGGCGAGGGGGAGGAATCAGCCCAGCACATCTTGTGTGAGTGTATAGCTCTGGACCGGAAAAGACAACTGATCTACGGTCACTCTAGACCGGAGACAGAGCAATATAAAACTTCACCCTACCAATCGCTGTGCAGACTAGTTCAAGGCACAGTGATCTTGGAATGGGTGGAGTAAGACTAAGGGTATGCACAATCAACCAAGGGTTGCGGTGCTATCGGGGCGGCAAGGCCGCGGACGAGCCCTGAGGGAAAAAAAAAAGGTTCATGCTTTTAAAAAAATTTTGATCGGTTGAGCTACTACTAACATCACAATTCAGGTGATCATTCAAATATAAAGCGTACATTTTAGTTAAAGACAGATCTGAACTAAGATATTCTCTAGTGCTGTTCTTCCTACAGTAATGTGATTCTACCTTTGGAAATCTTTTAATAAGTGTTTTCATTAATCTCTTTGTCTCGCTCTATGTGACTGGTTTCTTCCCCCATGCATATATTTCCTCAAAATTTCTTTAAGGCGGTTCTCATAAACTTTTCAGAAAAATTCAGTCTATTGAGAAAAAAACTACATAGATACCTTCTCACCAAATAAGAAAGAAATAATTTATTTGTATGTTGTTTCCTAGAGCTGGCCTTCTATGTCTTAGGTTTACACTTTTCAACATACAGACAAATACGTATTTTCTTTGGAGACTTAAGACTGCCTAATTCATACAATCATTTCAAAATTTCTGTTCTTTGATCATCCGTGAATATATGACATTTCTTTCGAAATTTGATGCACTAGTTACTTTCGCATACTGGGCGAATAGCTTTTGGAGGAAGCAACTTCATGGTGTTTGGAACTCTATAATTTTTACCCAATAAGCTTCTCTGTATCTAGTGCAAGTCTAAATTTACTGATTTTTTTGGTTACTTTTACTACCTTCAACTTCATATTGCTCAGGTTTTTTCTTTCTTCCACTTTCCAGTTCAACACTACTGCTTTCGAGAATGTTTTCATTTTCATATACCCTTCTTCTTCTCAGCTGTGAATTGGGTTTCTTATTCAAATTACAATCAATGGGGTATTCGCTAAAGTGTGACCAGCATAATAAAGTTTGACAATGATGACATGATGAAAAAACCTCTTCCTCACATTCACAATATTGCATGGAATGTATACTATTATTGCATTGAGAGATTTTCTCTAAGAGGTGTATATCACTATATACGCCTAAGTGTGATGTATTATTGTTGCGTTCGTAGAAACTTGTTACAAACAGGCGGATGTAAAGTACGCCAGTTTGAGAAGATCTGTGTGACATCTAGCATATATTCGCCAAATTTTGAACTCTTTATGAACATATTTCAAGCTAGGATGAGAGTGTCTGCGCTCAAACGGGCGTATTTTAATTTAAAACGGTCCAGAAGTTTCGGCAAATTTTGAACTTGGTGAAACTTCTGGACCGTTTTAAATTAAAATACGCCCGTTTGAGCGCAGACACTCTCATCCTAGCTTTAAATATGTTCATCAAAAGGAGAATTTGTTTATTTTTATATATGCCACTTTGTGAATTTAGCGACGATTTGGTACTGCCTATATGTACCGAACTTTAAATATATACTGTGGCCGAAATCCATTTTTCTTAGTCCAAACCTCCCATTAAAGCCCCTCATTACAGTTATTTGATTCTGTCTCGGCAAGTTTTTAGATAGATAGATCACTTATGTTATAATACAGATCTTACACCTCCTCCACTTCAGTTTGTGATGATGGGAAGTAAGCTTGTGTTATCACGATATTTAAGGGCGTTTCTTAAATTATTGCAACAAGTATCCTATCACTAACATGACTGCAGAATCTTTTGTGATGAATGGCTGTCAAAAGATTGACATCTGACTAGGTAGCTATATGCTAAAAACTGCAGATTAAGATTATCATTTTTAAGCACAAATATTTGTAATTAATAGGTTGCATGAACGTCCTGTATAAAGAAACAAAATATACGTTGTATATTCAAAACATTTTTAGTTCTCAGTAGGGGGAAATCGACATTCGACTATATACTGAAAACTTCAGAATTTAAATCCAAAAATTTCTAATAGGCTGCATGAACGTCCTGAATAAAGAAATAAAATAAACTTTCTATATTCAAAACATTTATAGTTCTCAGTAGGCGGGAGATCATCTATAGGAACTATAGAGGTAATGCTAAACT
The DNA here is from genome assembly GCA_964006375.1 of Tillus elongatus. NCBI lineage: Eukaryota > Metazoa > Arthropoda > Insecta > Coleoptera > Cleridae > Tillus > Tillus elongatus. The sequence continues at coordinate 74,117,511 of OZ023268.1, read as the reverse complement.
TGATAACACATTTTCTCAACAGTCACCATTTCAACAGCAAAGCAAGTGTGTGTATTTTATTAATGCAGACTGTAACTTCTTTGCACATGTTTTGAACACTGCTACACAGGATTTGAGGTAAGCAATTTTTTCTTTCTACCAATCTATAACTTCCTTGTTTTTGCATGCTTTTGTTTCGATTTAGTTAGAACTTCAAAACTTAGCATATGCCTTAAGAGCAGTAGCGGCTCGTGCCTTAATGCATTGGGGGTGCGCAAGAAAAAAAAGTTCGGGACGCAGCAAGTGCGTTATGGTAGTAAATTTTTATTAAATGCTTAAAATTTGAATAACTCTAGTTTCTACGAACTTAGAAAGTTGAATTTTGGTGTATAGTAGGGTCTTACCCAGGGCAACATATCCACCAAATTTCATCAAAATAACTTTGTAATTTTCGGAGAAAAAATTTTTTGAAAAGAAAACTCAAAATTTGAATCTCAATTTTCTAAAAATTTAGAAAGTTGAATTTTAGTGTGTAGTAAGGTATTTTACAACCCAAATTTCATTAAAATACCTTTGTAATTTTCGGAAAAAAAGATTTTTTTTTAAACTCAAAATTTTCCCGGGAAACGTTATCCTATTTTCCTGACTAGCGAACTCATCCAAGCCATTAATAAAAGAAAGGCACTTGCCGAGTTTCATCGAAATCAGTTGCTTATTTTTTGAGTTATCGGTTGGATACATATATATATATATATATATATATATATATATATATATATATATATATATATATATATATATAAACATATAAAAATTGAAACTGACCCCGGATATGGGTTTTAGGGGTCCTGGTTCGCGCTCATTTAAAAAAAAATTTGCAAAATCTCCATCGATATCTCTTTATTAGTGATTTAAAAAATTAAAAATTCACTAAAAATGAAGGGCTCGCCTATTTTTTCCCCGAAAATGTATTATAAAGAAACCTACTTACTAAACTTAATAATTATTAACTACTTACCAAGTTTTCCTCTAGTTAGTTATACGTTATAGTAGTTAGAAAGTTAACCTTTAAATTTAAAATATCCACTCAATCACAGTATCACAATTATTTTGTCCACTTATTAAGCAGCCCTAAGTAGTAGCCATCATAATAATAATAATAATTGTCTTGTTAGAACATATAAACAACGAAATAATCTAATTAAAAATCAATCCGATGCGAAGACGAAAATTACTACGTAGTAGGTACACACGCTCTGCCGAACGTCCAGTACAAACTGGAAGTGTGTAATTTTATAGCGCACAACAGATTGCTTATTCAGTCGTTTTCGACGAAGATCATCAAGATTCGGCGATCATTTCGCACTGAAGTATCGCATTTCGTGAGAACGCCGAAAAATACACACCGCCGCCCGCCTGCTTTATATGGATGTATATAACGTCTGCAACGATTAACACTATACTTATTCTGATTCTGTATTAATGGCTGCACACTCTCTCGATATACTAATTTTGTTTGTTGAACGCAGGAGGTAAAAAAGTAAATAAAAATGTAGCATAGCAAAAATATTGTTTTTTCCACGGCAGGCGGCAGTGCGCGCGCACTTATTGAGGAGCCGCCCCTGCTTAAGAGATAAGGGTAAGATGAAGGAGAGTGTTTGTCATTTTACTCCCTTAGGGTTTAGTCATTTTACTCCAGGTATGGGGCAGCATTACTTTACTGAGTAAAGTTTGAACTCTTCATCAGCCCTATGATGACTTCGAGGGTAAAACAATTGTCAAGTCTGAAAAATCAGCTGTGACTTGAGTTATTCAAACTGTACCAATAAGATAACTTTATTTACATCTTTCGTTTTACAGGATCTAACGAAAACTGGTATAATTTTTATTTTTTTCTGCTATCGTTAACATTTTTGTTGATTATAGTGGCACTTAGTTTTTGTTAATTGCTACGAGGTTCCCTGTACATGTTTTTCTTTTGTGACACATTTTTACAAATTCGCTGTCTTACTCTGATGTTCCCTATAATCAGTGAGAAGAAAGAAAAAGACAAATAAGATGTAATATTCTGAATTCGTATCAATTCGTTCATTTTTAGCTTTATAACGGTGACAGTTTTTTACTAAGGGGTACATAAGAAAAACAAATACTGTTCTGCTAATTTATATTACAATACAGATGTAATAACAATAAGAGAAATAGGGCAAGGCTTCTTTAAAATTACGTGAATCATATATGAAAATTGGATTAGTATAAGAATAAAAATAGTATAAAATATAACAGTTACTGATATGTAGTCTAACAATCATTAATAATAAGTCAATTACTATGCACAAATATTTTTTTTAAACGAATACAAACACATCCAATATTAAAAATAGATATAAGTACAATAAACTTATTAACATAAAATATATATCTAGCTTGTCAGTAAAGCTATCTCATACAATTATTTCTGCATGCCTCCACACATTCTCAAAGTATTTAATGCAGCATTCAGCTTATTACACCATTCAATTCGTTCTTCTTTTGTGTCAGCTGAGAGCAGATGTCTCAAAATTGTCTTATCTCCCTTACAAACCATGACTAGAGTATCTTTGTCAGATGGGTAAGCATCTCTTTCACGTTCCAACAAAAACGTGTTCATCCTGGCACATATATCCCTACTTACTGCACCTACACTGTCAGTGACGCAAATTTTTAAATCAATTGTATCAATGGGGGCAGTTTTACGTTCATCCTCAGGGTATTTCCAGTAAGAAAGCAGATGTCCTTTTAAAAGGCACCACCTTCTGTGCCAAGCTCCGAAACCTGAGACGTCTTCGAACATTGTTAAAAATCCTCTATGTTCTACTGAAACATCCAGTTTGCATGATACATGCATTTCAACTGTGCCCTCTAGAGGACTTTTAGATGGGGCGTTATTCAGTGACCAAGATTTTTTATTAATTGCTTGAATGTTAAGTGCAACATACCCCATGATTGCAAATGTAGGAGAACGTACAGCATGGGGCCCTGCAGGTGATTCTTTTGGTGGTCTAACTAAACGACTTTCCTGTTTTGATTTTTTAGGTGTTGTCTTATTAGTGTTTTTCTTGGTATTAATATGATATTTAACTTCATGTGGCAAAAACTCTTCCTGTGCTTGCAGGCAGTATACTTCAAAAATAATTGTAAAATCGCTGTAAATGTCATTTAGATCGTAGGTTCCCGGTATTTTCAATTCCATTTCAGGATTTTTGGAGTTATTAACAACTGTGGAAACTAGTTTTGTTGCTACGACTTTTTCACCACACTTTATTAAGCAGAGCACATGGTGTCCCATACCACCAGCTGCAGCTAAAGCTCTAACATATTCTCGTTTTAATGGAAGTACAATATTTGAAACTATCACCTCCCTTTTTTGTGCAGGTAGATTCTGGGAATATTTTAAAATGGGTCGCAATGTGTTTTCAATGCTCATTCTTTGCAACTCATTCAAAGCAGCTTGCCTTCTATGAGTAGCAATCAGCAAAACCTTTTCAGCTTCTACATGTTCAGTAGATCCCATAAATTCTGGAGTGCAACTACACAAATTAATGGCTTGACTTGTTTGAGAAATAATGAGTTGCTCTCTGTTTACTTCTTCCTGAAGTTCACACATTTTTTGTCGAACCATCTCATTGTCACTGCAGACATTTTCTTTGTTTTCTTCTTCAATGATTGGTTGCCTTGAAATTTGGCGTGTTGGTGTTTTATTTTCCTGCTGCTTCCTATAAAAACTTACAGTATGAGTCAACGGAAGAACATTATCACCATCAACAACATAGGAAGGTAAATCTGAAGATCTTCTGGTAGCAGAAGATTTAGGTGTTTCCTGTTTCTTTTTCGGGCTGGGTGTTTTATATTTTGGATTTGGAGATTTGAAGTCCGATTGAGGAAATGTTACTGTTTTCTTTGGTGAATAATTTTTATAATTGAATGAATGTGAAGGTTGTGGCTGATTATCTGGAGAAGATCTGCTATGTTTTGGAGGAGTGGGGCCTGGACTTTCGTTAGCATAAGCTAAAGCTTCATCTATGTATCCATCGTCCATATCATCTAATACATCAGAAACATCACTTGCAGTGTATTCTTCATATACTGGCCGTTTTTGAGGTGTCTGATTCTGACAGACAGTTTGAAGAATTTCTCTTCCAAAACTGGTATTAGCATCATCTGAATCTGTATAAGTGTTATCAGAAAAGGTGCTGTTTGGAGAAGGTGTTCTGGTTTGACTTTCGGGTTCTGTTTCCGTAGCTGCTTCAATGTCAGATAAATTAGGGTACAATTTGCCCATTTTAGGTGGTGTAAACTTTATACGTTTAATATCTTCCAATGCTGCTGCAACTTTCGGACTGTCGGCTGTACTGCATCTACCACTAGAGTGTCGTTTATTTCCAGATCTTCGTGTTTTTGCATCTGGAGAGTCCAGTGGAGGTGCAGAAGAAATTATTGGTATTTCTGTACCCTCATCCTTTCCTACAAATTTCTCTTTAGGATCTTCAGTTACTCTTTCAGAGGTTGTGTTAGACTTAGTTTTGTTAAATCTATTCAATAAGACTTCCATTTCTCTTCGTCGCTCTTTTCTGATGTTATTTTCAATTTCAGCTTGTGATATTGTTGATTTTGATTCTAGTAATGCAGCCATTGTTTTAGCTATTCCTTTAGCTTGGGGAACAGAAGCTTTTGTAGAAGATTCACTGTTCAATTTATTTTCTATTATGTTGTCATTAACTTTGGGTTTATCAGTATCTGTTTTAGTGGAAGCGATAGATGTCTTTAGAGGAGAATTCATCCTATTTATCTTGGAACTTGTAGTTTGTGTTCTTATAGTCGAGTTTATATTTGCCTTTTGTGATGTTTGTGTGGGAGTCTTCTTATTGTCCATTGGCACAGCCATTGCAAAAGGTGCTTTGGGAATGGGGGCCTGGCCCCTGTTTTTTTCAAAGAGAGCCTTCCTTTCAGACACTGACAGCAAAGCTGGATCTTTTTCTGGAGTCGAATTCGATTGAAATATCTGTGCCTTGGTTGCTATCATACCACTTAGAGATTTTGATGGTGACCTGTCAAAATATAACAAAAATTATGTCTTTGGAGAGTATCTTTCATAATTAAGTCTTCAAATACATTTAAACCTTTAAATACAATGTTTCGCGGAAGCAGGAGAAAAGAAAAACAAAATGAAATATTTATATTTTAAGGTAGGAAAAAAGTTTGACATGCATTTGTGAAGTTAATAAAATGAAACGGGAAACATAAACCTAGACAACTGCAATCCACTACACAGACCAATTTTCAATATTTTGCTACATATGTACCTATGTAAAAATATAAAAAGTTTTCAAAACCTAAAACTAATAATGCCTTTGTTAAACTATGTACCTACTAAACCACTTAATATCACAGGTCATAATTACACTACTATAGTTTTGTCATTTATGACATTTCCAAGTGTGAATTACATACTTCAAACATGTGTGTGTGTGTGTGTGTGTGTGTGTGTGTGTGTGTGTGTGTGTTAGTGTTATGTTTGAAAACCTGGTAATGTGACATTTAACCATGGTTATTGCTTAGGGTCCATTTTGTCACTAATGATCATTATACACTGTGTCTATAAAGTAACGCATAAATTCAAAAAAAAATTAAAGTAACCATTATTAAGGAAAATTCAAAAACAGGTCGATATTTATTTTAAAAAACGAACCTTTTGGTATAAAATCACCCCTATTGTTAGACCTCTTCAGGGGGTAGTAGCTACCCTTTCGAAATTTTGAAATTTCATGGTGGGTAGTGTGATTTTTTTTTTGTTCCCTCAGGGCTCGTCCGCGGCCTTGCCGCCCCGATAGCACCGCAACCCTTGGTTGATTGTGCATATGGGTAGTGTGATACATCTCTTTAAAGCTAATCCAATTCTCTATTCAGCAACACCTTTTTTTTGGTAGGAATAAAATAAAGTGAGTAATAACATTTTTATTGTCAGTAACACCTAACACAAGTGAGCCTATAAACAATTACATAGTTCAGTCTTATCTAATCAAATGTTCGCCTTCTTATGCCTGACAAGATCACAAAGGGTCAACAAATTCTTGTTGGACTCTATAATCTTTGGAGAAATTCTGGTACATTCAGTTCTAATTCTTGCTTTTAATTTGTTGGTAGTATCTGGTTTACTTTTGTATACCACATTATTCAAATGACCTCACAAAAATCTAAGGGGGTTAGGCCAGGTTGCTGGCCACTCGATTGCACCACCCCTGCCAATCCATCTGCTGGGAAATTGTTGATCCAGAGACTGTCGAACATTAACGTCATAATGCGCGGGGGCACCATCTTGATACCACAAGTTATGATTTACCATACAAGCATTGCGTCCATCAGGAAATAAGTTCAACAATGTAGGAATGAGGTATTGCTGCAAAATTGTAGATATCGTGGTCCATTTATAGTTACATCAAAAAAGTAGGGACCAATAATCCTACTACTAACAATTCCCGGCAAAAGGTTTACCTTTTGTGGATATTGTGTGTGATTCTGTCACATCCATCTTGGATTTTACCTTGCCCAATATCTGCAGTTTTGACGGGTAACTTCTCCATGTAGTGTAAAAGTAGATTCGCCCAAAAACAGAATATTTGGTACTTGTAAAAAGTTATTATTACATTTATCCATTAATGTTGCACAAAACTGCATCCATCGGTCTGGATCGTCATTGGGTAAATCCTGCAAAACCTGTATTTTATAAGGATGAAGTTTTAATTCAATTTGCTGAACATGACTGCGAGGATTCTCTTCCACTGCCAATAAGACGTTGCATTTCACTTCTTCACTTACAGACAGGTGACCTGCTTTTGGCCAATCTTCCATACTAGACGTTTCTGAAAATTTCTTACCTATTCGACTCACTCTTGATATTGAGTATTAAACAGAATACACACCTCTGCCTGAGTTCGGATCCTGTCACCATAACCAATCATCATTAGAACTTTAATTCTTTGAGCTATTGATAAACATATTTTACCAACCATTTAATAATTAATTTGAAAAAGCAAAAGTTGAAAATTATACGTATTCACTTTGCACCACAACCAAAATGTAAAGCTACTACTATTATCTGCAGATTGTATCGCAAAAAATTATCAAACTTATGCTTGATTACTTTTTATGACAGATGTCACACAGCAGATAATCGTTATCATCAGTCAACTGTTACAGATACGACATAGTATACACCAAATCTTTAGAGTTATTTTCGTACAAGAAGCCTAACATTTTGAATATTGTTTACAGACTGAGTTATTGAAGTATCAAATCAGTATCATAAGACTGGACTATGTAATTCTTTACAGGCTTCACTTGTGTTAAGTGTTACTGATAATAAAAATGTTATTACTCACTTTATTTTATTCCTACAAAAAAAAAGGTGTTTTTGAATAGAGAATTGGATTAGCTTTAAAAAGATGTATCACCCATCATCTACCCATCATCCAATTTCAAAATTTCGAAGGGGTAGCTACCCTTTGAAAAGGTATGACAATAGATTTTTATATCAAAAAGTTAGTTTTTGACAATAAAAATCGCCCTGTTTTTGAATTTTTCTTAGTAATGGTCAGGTCAGGTTAGGTCAGTAGTAATGGTCACTTTCAATTTTATTGAATTTATGTGTTACTTTATAGACACAGCGTATAACATTTTGTTGCAATTTTATTGATCTCCAGGCTTTCTAATAAATTTATCTTGAACCCTTTTCAACATATCTGTAAAATTTTACATTCGTAATGTTGTCCAAGAAACCAGATGCGAGTGTTCCGACTATCAAACAATTTCCCTCACGAGCCACACACTGGAGGTTTTTTTATATATATACACTTCTTAATACAAAACATATTTCCTGCTGAAAAAAATTATGGAGATAAATCTGAGTTGAGACGTTATTTATGAACACTTACTGTTTGATCGGATTTAAAAAGAAGAAGGTAAAACTGGAAGTTAATAAACTAAATAATAGTTTATAACCCAAATGTCACGAGTGCAAAGATGCATACAATTACATTCAAACATGTAATTAATCAAACAAAAGCTTCAAATAAGCATAGCCGTATAAATTACTGGGATATAGTGTTTAGTTACAAAAGAGACGGCTACTCTTAAATACATCTCACGATGTGCTCTAAGGCTGGATACATCTAACCAATTAGATTGTAGATTCTTTAATGAGTCCATAGGCCAGGCCTTTGGCTTCTTAGCGCTGCGACCCCAATGGATCTTTTGTGCATGACTTTTTAAAATAATTCCCCAAAAAGTTCTGAGTTTTTATGAAGCCTACTATCTTTTTAGGAGCTATTTTACCTATTTTCTGAGGTGTTAAAGTCACCCCTTCCAGGTATTTAAGCCTTTTGCAGAACTGAGCCATGCAATTGCATAGAAAATGTTTGGTTGTTTCTACTGCTTCAGTGCAGTACTTGCAGTTTTCAACTGTCCGTGTTATTCATCTTCATAAGGTGATACCTTACTGGGTATCTGTGAAAGGTCCTGTGATTATTCTTAAGCTGTTCCTGTTTAATTCAAGAAACAGTTCAGACTACTCTGTTGACATGGTGATATGAACCATTTTGCCTGCCTTGAGTCTGGCGTTTTCCTCCAGTATGACAGCATTTCGTTCCTCTTCAAAGTATCAAGTTCATTTCTTACATGGCTTTTTGTGAATCCACAATAGGGCTATGTACCATAGAATTGTGCTGTTGCTTCCCTTTTTGCTATGCTATCTGCTTTCTCATTTAATGCCTTGATGCCCTGGTACCCACATCAAAGTTACTTTGTTGTTTGCAGCCAGTTGCTTCAAGGATTTTTTTCAGTCCCAGGTCAGCTTAGACTCGGTTTTGAAATATTTCAGTCTTTAGTACTGCCTGCTGTTTGGGAGAATGAGGATCTCTATTTCTGAGTTTTCTTTGTATGCACTCCTGTACACAGAGATTTATAGCAAGCATTTCTGCCTGGAAGATGGTGGGAGTTTTTCCTAGCAACTGTGAGTCAAGTTAGGTCCTCTTATTCATAGTCCTGTTCCCTCCATTTGTTTAGGCCCGTCTGTATGCCATACAGATGAGTTATTTGTCCGCCGTTCACTGCCTATGTCCCATTCCTGGTGGTCACTCATGATCACATCAAATCGGACTATGAAGTCCAGTTTAGGTGGCATTTGATCTGTTGGTTTGGCGAGTGACACCAATAGAATAATTTCCAGGATTTTCAAGTGGTCAACGGAGTCTCCTGCTTTAAATTTGTCTGCTTCAAATAGTCCTGAGGCACTTAGTGCTGCTTCCCACTTCACGCCTATCTGAAGTGGAGTAAGATTCAGCATTGCCTCTATTGCAGCTGTGGGCATGATGCCATAGCTCCCGTTATTCCAAGACAGATCAGCCTCTGCAATTTTTGCAATTTGCTTTGTGTTGAGGCTTCCCTAACCAAGTTGCTTTGGATGTGTTTTGATTGTTCTTGGTATAGTACATTTACGAGCTTTAAGAAGACTGAAACCGGGAAAGTGTTTCTAATGATGCTCAAAATGCATCATGCCTTACATATTTGTACAGTGTCCGAATTTTGATGCTCTTGTGGGGTAGGTATCTCAGTTATGAGTAGAGATAGAAGGTTGCGGTTCTCACAGTACTGTCTACTTTTTTGTGAAACTAACGATGCCGAAATCAAAACTGACAGGGCACGCTTTGTTTTTGAGCTAAAGGGTGATTTTCAAAATTTTTCATTTTTAGACACCCCTTGTATCTCCTTTTTGCGATGAGATAACAAAACTGCAAAAACTATTTCTAGTAGATTTGTTTACATAAAATTTAATGATGCAAATAGTTTTTTTTCTATTAAGGACAGATTTTGTGATACAAACCAAACATGATTTTTTTTTAATGGAACACTGTATAATTTTATATCATTGGGTACATAAACTTGTGTGCATAGAAATTGGCCCACTATAAGCTTTTCACTGTAACTATATTATTTTAGAAACTATTCATCAGATCAAAAAAGATACCATTTGAAAGACAATTTAATGTATTGATATGACATTACATTTATCAAAATTTATATCGGGATCTTATGTTTAACATAGTAATATGAAAGCATAAAGTAAATTAAATTTTTTATTACTTAGACAAATGGGGTTACTGACAATTAACAACTTAACACTTAATTTTTAATAATGGGTATGACTTTCTCTTGCCTGAATAACTTCTCATACAATTAGGCATATATCATAGATCTAATCAAATTCGCTACAGTTTCTTGTGGGATGTTATGCGACTTTTCAACTACACTTTTCTTCGCCAGTCGCTACCATACAGACATATTCTGATCCCATCAGATGATTCAGTACAAAATCCAGGCATGCTTGACGATGAGCTGGGGTAAGTTTTGTACCAATCGCAGGTTTTTTAGGGGTCACATTACTCTCCTGCAGTCTTCGGTGTTATATTCCACTGACTAATAGCCACACTTCATACTTCATGGAGCTGTTATTGCACTTGAACTGCAATAAGCTGACAATTTATTAATATTGTTGACACAATAAAGCGGTCATCACGAGCTGTTGTAAATCGCATTCTGCCTATTCCAGGTCGCCTATGAAAGGATCCAGTCTCTTCACAACGTTGGCACACCGTTCGAACCACTGTGTGTGTCATATCCAGTTGTCGAGCAACAGCTCACTGGCTAAGACCATTTTTGTTTAAAGCAATAACTTAATGTTGCTTTTTGCAGTGTTGTATGCATTAAGCTAACACACTTGAAAACTAATCAAATTATAAAAAAACTAAAATGTGGAAAATTATCAATTGCAAGGGCCCTAATTTTAATCTGTCATAAGTTTGTTATTCTCGTTAGAGTCACCACATAAACATGCTTCATTTGTTTATAGGTTGCTACGAATATAAGCGATAAGCACTTTTGATAAATGTAATCTCATATCACAGCATATTAAATTGTCCTTTGAACAGCATATTTCTTTTTTTTTTGATCTGATGAATACTTAGTTACAGTGAAAAGTTTACAGTGGGCCGACTTCTATGCACGCAAGTTTAGTTATATTATTTTAAATGGCTAAGTAAATTGCCTTTTTTTGTATTTCCATATAAGTAACTACATAGATAGTGTTTTTTGAAACAATGGAGCAAGTAAAGTAACTTTTTTATGAAACATCCTGTATTTTTTACAAACTTTATTCATCCACTGAGTGCTTTTCAAAAATATATCACAACCTTCTAACTCTAATCATAGCCTAGATACCCCACAAAAGTAAAGATATCCGGACACACTGTACATTGAGTCCTGTACCAGGGAAAAAAGTAATTCGACTGGTAAATTAAAAATTGTCGCTTAGTTGTATAGCCGCTATGTACAGGGCCTTCATTAATTCCCGAACCCCATGTGACCGCTTAAGTTAGGCAATCCGGCATACATGGTTGTATAACCCGAATAAATGAAATCCTTAAGTTGCCAGTGTCGTCTCATATTTCCTTTGGGGTTTTATAAAAAATATAAAAATTATAATAAGATGAAACAGTAAATGTCTTAAATGTATTTATTATTTAGTATTTTTAACAGCAAGTCTGTTCATGTATGGTGTACTGTTATTGATTGTTAAGAACATAAATTAAAAACATAATAAAATATTACTTTTATTTTGTATAGATATCAAAATTTTGTAATGTACGTAAACAAATTGAGCTCCGATTATTTAAACTTATAATTTACGGTTTTAGGAATATGCATTGTGTAACATGTAAATATGTACCTGTTTGGGCAGATTACCGACGAACAGATTTGGTAGGGCTTCGTTCCATGTGATGTCGAATATCGTCAACAACATAACCTTAACATACCTACACTTTTAACTTACGTAAAAACGCAATGAAAATGCTAAGTTTTGATAAAAACTGTTTATTTTTATTGTCCAACAGATAGAAAATTATTTGAAGAAGGTAAACACTGGTTGAACTTGGAAAATGCACAATATACATACAAAATAACCGTCAAAAGGGAATTGAGCACGAATGGACTGAACTGCCAATTGTCAATTGATTTAGTAACTTTAAGGTCCCTAGTCGAGTGGTTTTTGTTGGTTACTTTTTGACTGCCAACTCATAAAATCATATTCCACTAAGAGAGAGACAGAATCCGGTCACGTGGGGTTCGGGAATTAATGAAGGCCCTGTATAATATTTTGTGTTTATTAAATATATTGACAGAGTATGGTTTCTAGTTACGCATGAGATGGAAACTTTGCAATACATCAAAGGGTTAAAACTGGGTTTTTACATCTCACTTTCACACATTCTACAAGTTTCAGAACAGACTTCAAATATTTTCTGTAAACCAGTTAAAAAACAAGTGTTATGAATAATTAGAATTTCCAAAATGTGGTGCACAATACGTGGGACAAACAGACCCGAACTACTCCATCCATCCCAAAGAAGATTTGGGACAGTTAAATATAACTAGTGGGTCTTCTAATTTCACAAGAAAACCTCCAGGAAGTTAATCATATGAAAACTAAACATTTTCAACCAAAAATATTACACATACCTACGTGGAAAAGGACTCATGGTAAATTTGTGAGATCAACAAAAATGTAACAAAATGTAATATCAGGTGTCAACCGAATTATTAGACAGTCCATGGGCGCCAGTTTTCAAGTTATATGGATCAAATTCGGATGACGTTATAGAGAAGTAGGAACAGAACTTTTCAGATACTGGAGACATTCGTATCACTTCCGGTTCCAAAGGAAGTGACTCTTTTAAATGCAACACCTATATATTTTTACATTTTCGAAATCAGGATGATACGATATGATACTGATTGCGAATCAACTGTTCTCCAATGTATCTAAGCCATCTTGATTTTTAAATATATTTTAATATTTGTATGTAGAGTGTAATGATTGTACTCAAATGAATGCATGAAATTACTATACATGGAAAAATCCTTTTTCTAATTTTTTCTTCATTATCCAAGTATTGATTATGAACCAAAGAGGAAATCACAATTTTTTCAAAAAGTAAGTTCTTTCAAATGGCAACATCTTTTAGACACCCAGTATTTTAATATGGGTCACTCGTTAAACTTATGACTACATTGGACGAAGCAGGATTTATTGTCCAAGGATACGGATGATATTATCATAACAGTAAAGCCTAATGCAAAAAACCCTAAATATAGTAAGGAACAGGTGTGGGACAGAAGGGCTTGATGTCAATCCTCATAAGACAGTTCTTGTCACATTCACGAACAGAAGGAAACTAAATATGAAACATCTCACTTTGAATGGGACACAGTTACAATTTTCTAATAGTACTATTTAAGTATCTTCTTATATCAAAAACTGAACTGGAACACACACTTGGAAAGAACCTCTTTCAAGAGCCACAATGACAATCTGGACTTGCCATAGACTTGTAGGAAAGACACGGGGGATGAATTCCAGGATGGTTTATTGAATACACCAAGCTGTGCTTAAACCCATGGTCACATGCATCTATAGTATGGTGGCCAAAAACGAAACAAGCCTCAACACAAAGCAAATTTCAAAAATTGCCGAAGCTGATCTGCCTTGGAATAACTGTGGTTAAACCCATGGTTACATGCAACTATAGTATGGTGGCCAAAAACGAAATTAGCCTCAACACAAAGCAAATTTCAAAAATTGCTGAAGCTGATCTGTCTTGGAATAACGGGCATAACTGTGGTTAAACCCATGGTCACATGCATCTATAGTATGGTGGTCAAAAACGAAACAAGCCTCAACACTAAGCAAATTTCAAAAATTGCCAAAGTTGATCTGCCTTGGAATAACGGGAATAACTGTGGTTAAACCCACGGTCACATGCATCTATAGTATGGTGGCCAAAAACGAAACAAGCCTGAACACTAAGCAAATTTAAAAAATTGCCAAAGCTGATCTGTCTTGGAATAATGGTAATAACTGTGGTTAAACCCATGTTCACATGCATCTATAGTATGGTGGCCAAAAACGAAACAAGCCTCAACACAAAGCAAATTTCAAAAATTGCAGAAGCTGATCTGGCTTAGAATAACGGGAGCTATGGCATCATGCCCTACATATCTATATAGCTGCAATAGAGACAATGCTGAATCTTACCCCACTACAGATATGCATGAAGAGGGAAGCAGCACTAAATGCCTCAAGAATATTTGAAGCAGACAAATTTAAACCAGGAGACTTAGTTGGCCACTTGGAGATCCTGGAAATTATTGCATTGGAGTCACCCGCCAAACCAACAGATGAGATGCTAGCTAAATTGGACCCCAGAGTCCCATTTGACGTGGTCATAAGTGACCGACAGGCATGGGACAGAGACAGTGAAAGGCTGACAACTCATCCATAGAGTATACAGACGGGTCTAAACAAATTGAGTGAGCGGAACTGGGAATAAGAGAACATAACTTCAGGCTCGCTAAGTCCCAGCCAAAAATGTCCACCATCTTCCAAGCAGAAATGCTTGTGATAAATATGTATGTACAGGACTGCATACAAAGAAGACTCAATAATAGAGAGAATTACATTATTTCAGACAGTCATGCAGTACTAAAGACTTTGAAATCTTTCAAAACCGAGTTTAAACTGACTTGCGACAACTGCAAACAATCCTTGAAGCAACTGACTACGAGCAACAAAATAACTTTGATGTGGGTACCAGCACATCCAGGCATTGAAGAAAATGAGGCAGATAACCTTGCAAAAGAGGCAGCAACCAATTACATGGTCCAGAGCACTATTGTGGACTAACAAAAAGCCATGTAAGAAATAAACTTGATACTTGTGAAAGGAACCGAATGCTGTCATATTGGAGGAAAACGTCAAGTTTAAGGCGGGCAAAATGGTTGGTTCATCACCATATCAACAAAGAAGTCTGAACTGATCCTTGAATTGAATAGAAATGACTTGAATATAATCACAGGGCACTCCCCAGTAAGGTATCACCTTATGAAGATGGGAAAAAGGGACAGTGGTGAAAACTGCAGATACTGCACTGAAGCACCAGAACATTTGCTATGCGAGTGTATGACTCAGGACTGCAAAAGGCACAAAGACCTTGGAGGGGTGACTTCAACACCCCAAAAAATAGGTAAAATGGCCCCACCAAAAAAAAAGTAGACTATATAAAAAGTCTGAACTTTTTGGGCAACTATTAGAAGAAAAGGAGTCATGCGCAAAAGACCCATTGGGGTCGCAGCTCTGAGAGGCCATAAGCCTATATGACTAATTAAACAATCTACAATGAGTCCTCACCATGAATCCATTGACACCATTTTATCTGAAATCAGTTACGAATTGATAACAACACTCACAACTTCTTGTGAATATAAATTTGTAAATGTCACTTAGGCCAAGTGTTCACCAATTATGCCTCAACAATTGCACTAGTTGTTTATCGATTGAGTTTTGTTGACAGGTGTATCATTATTGTTAAAGAATATTATTCAATAACCATAAAAAGGTACACACAAAATTATAAAGTTGACAAGCTATTAGTTTATGGTGAATGCAAGAAGAATTCCAGAAATGCTGAGCAATTGTATGCTGGAAGATATCTGAATCGACAACATCCATATTTCTACCATTCCCGATTGTAGAAACTTCGGTGGAGGAAACGCTGTTGAAAATTACGAATCCTTCATTGTCAATGAAAATACTGAAACTTAAGTTTCGGGCTTTGTCAATCCTCATCCTACTACATGTACTAGAGAAATTGATGATAAACTTGATATGTCATGAGTTCGTAAAAAAATGTAAAAGAAGCATGGCTACCATTCCTTCAAGTACCAGTTGCATCAGCTTTTTCCTCCTTTCGAAAGTCTAGTCCAGATCATGTATAGGATGTTCAAATAGCTTTGACAGACTAACACCCTGTACAATGTTTGTGAACAACGTATTTAAACAGTATGCATAGTGTCAAAACATTGTATCAAAAAACTTTGTATACATTGTTGCATGCCCATATGGCAACAAAATCGTCCATAAAGAATAAGACAAAATATCAATTAATGAAAGAATGTTATTTAATTGAATGTTCATATTGTTTTCCCTCCACTTCCATACAATTATAAAATCTTTGCTTCACCTCGAAACGAACATTTCAGAGCATTTAGGGCATTATCTGACGACTTATTAAACAATTTCACAATAACAATATTTTCTGTTTTGATTTTTCGTTTATCTCTTAATAAACTTTATCAATTCAACTTCTTACTTGTCTTACTTTAAACGAGACAAGTAACTATCCCGTAAAATCATCACAAAGCCGACTGAATTTCAATTCGTGAAAATGTTTTATACAGTTGCTGAAAAAGTGGAAATAATTAGTCTATTCTACAAAAATGACAACTGCACACGACATGCAGCACAGATTTTTAATCATCGTCATCCTGAGAAAAACACTTTGCATCAGGATGTCCTGGATATAATGCATACATTTTGGGAAACTGGATCGGTTGCAAAGAGAAAGCATCACCGTGAGCAGGTCGTACATAATGAGGGTAATCAGGTTGCTATCCTGGGCCACATTGCAATGGAACAAAATTTGAGTCTTTGGAAACTTGGAAGTACTTCAGGAATTCATGAAGCTAATTGCTGCCGAATCTTAAAAAGTAATAAGTATAACCCATACGAAATTAATTTGGTACAGGAACTTAATGAATACAATCCTGATCACTGTGTGCAGTTCTGTGAAGAAATGAGTGATCGTGCCAGAAGGAATCCCACCTTTTTGTACTCAATCTGTTTTTCTTACGAATGTACGTTCCAACTGAATGGCCATGTCAACAGCCATAATTGCCGCTACCAGAGTGATGAAAAGCCAAGAATTTTTCGTGGAACTCATACATGGTATCCGGGGAAATTTAATGTTTGGGCAGGCATACTGGGAGGCCACCTCATAGAGCCTTTTTTCCTACCGGGAAGCCTAGATAGAAACATGTATCCGGATCTACTGGAAATGCAAATCCACCCGAAGATTGTGGAAGGATTGGAAAATGACAACGCTTTGGTAGAAGAGGATGTGTGGTTTTAGGAGGATGGTGCTCCACCACATTACACCGCCGCTATGTGATTTTCTTAATCAGAACTTTTCTAATTACTGGATAGGACACAGAGGTTTAATTGAGTGGCCTCCCAGATCGCCAGATTACACCCTTAGATTTTTTCTATGGGGACACTTTTAAGTCAAAAATTTATGCAAAATGATCAACCCCGCTTGAAGAGCTTCGTCGGCAAATTGTTTAAGAATGTTGTTACTTAACGCCTGAAATGCTTCGAAATGTTCATTCGGAAGTGGAGTAAAGATTTTATTATTGTATGGAAGTGGAAGGAAAACAAAATAAACATTTAACATTCTTTCACTCATTGATATTTTGTTATATTCTTTAATTGATAATATTGCCATATCCAAACCAAAATTTTAACAGTCGAATGTTGTCATGAGCAGAATTGAGAAAGCTTTAAAATGAGGAGTCATTCAACATAGGATGCCATTTAGAATTTAAGAGTACTTTACGCCCCTGCCTAAGGGGTAGGTTCCAAGACACCAAAACATACACCACCATGTGTCCCCCTTGAAAACAAAGTCAACGTGCCTCGGCTTTTTTTTTAAGTCCGATACTTTCCAGGTGGGAAGTTTTAATTGGCACACCATGTATGTTGATAAGGTTTACTATAACTTTTAGCAAATCTGATTGAATGGACATTGGTTTATAGTTGTCCACATCAGACTTGTCTGTTTCTAAAGACAGATGAAATACTCCTGTCTTATAGGACATCGAAAACATGTGATATAAAATTGGAGTCAGTTTGGAAAGACACATCTTAATATTGCTAGAATTCCTCAGGGTTCAGATATCTTCTGATTTCTAGAGTTTTTAGTATGTAATAAACAGTTCGATATCTGAAATATGTTTTTCTTATTCTTGACTTTACAACTCAAATAGATGGTGCAGGTTCTTTCCTTGTGACTCAAATATAGAATTAGAAGCAAATACACAGGTGAATAAATCAGTTTTGTCTTTGAAGGATATAGCATTCTATCCCTCATTTAATGTTATATAAGGAAATGTAGATAGATATATTTTATTAATTCCCAAAAACAGTTGGGTCATGTCATGAATCTGGTGTGATGACATTTCGACCTAACATTTGTTCCGTAGACCAGGAATGTCGAACATTGTTTGGACAAGAGATGACTTTGTCTCTTATTGATAAAAGTCATTTTAGCCTAATTGATGCTCTTTGCTCATTCAAAGGTGACGTGAGTTTCACTATTCGGATTGTGCCAAAGATTCTAAACAAAATTTTCTGGCATTACTGCTTTAATATGCTTTATATTGAACCAGGATTTGGATATGGAACTGACATGCATGTGGAATATAGGTTTCCGGAGTCTACAAGATAATTTCAATAATAGAGTTAGCATATTCTGTTAGATCATTATTTTAAGAACAAAAATTCTAATTTTCGACTATTTCAAATAAAACACTATATTCTTATAAAGACAACTTCATTTCTTTTGATTTTATACATTGTATTCTTTTTTAAGTGACTATCTCAGGCTTTTAAAACTTTTTGATCAATGTAATAAAAAACAAAGGAAGAAAATGAATATGTAAAGCTATGTGTATCACATTGTAATGTGTATACAAGGACCAAAAAAAAAAAAAAAAGATATATGAGCAGAACACTGACTCGTTAAACAAAGTTAATAATCCTGCTGTTCTTGCACACACATCTTTTGTATTCTGGCAAGAATTGATCCTGTGTATTGTTTACCAGTCTTCTAATTTTATGTAGGGTGAATTCGCCAGTAAGCAGGACGCCGCTAGTGGTCGGACAAATTGACTTTGAAGCAATATAATTTAAAAACTAACTATTACCTCAATTATATTATTATTAACCAACCATCGCACACTATTTTATGGCGATATAAACGGTGCTGCCACCTGTCATATCAGGTTATAAGTTCCCCATTCCCGCGTAAAAATTTGTTTGATAAGTGTACAGGATTTCTAACAGTAGAAACACCAATCACTGAGAATTTGAGGGTAAGTAAAAAACTCCCCATATGAATATACTGATGTAAGTGATACACTTATTATTTACATTATTCTTTTAGTAAAAACGATTAGAAGCAGCATGTTGTCTATTTTTTTGAGGCTAAAACTCAGTGGTCGGCACACTAGATAATGAGATGCAAGGAAAAGCTAGTAGTCGGACAAGTGTCCAACCACTAGTAATTGACTGTTGTTATGTTATCATCTTCTGATCAATAGAAGGTAACATAAGACGTCCTTATTTTTCTCACATAAACAATCTAGTGTATTTTCGAGCAGTTAGTGGTCGGACATCAAGAATTTTCATCTAAGTGAATCATAGCCTAAAAAGTTCTGTCCAACCACTGAACACTGTAACATATTGGAACACTCCAATAACCGGACACCAACTATATTACCTTTTGCATTCTGAGTACAGTTATAGAATCTTATTGTATTTTATTATATTTCTGAATATGTCTGCCGCCAAGAAAAGCAAGTTCCATCAATATGATGACGAAAATTTAAAAAGAGCAGTATCTGAAGTCAGAAATGAGGGGAAATTAAGAGAAGTTTGCCGAAAATTCGGTGTCCCGAAATCAACTGTCCTGGACCGGATTGCAAGAGAATGGGACCAGATCCCATTCTAACGTTTCAACATGAAAAACTACTAGTGGATTGCGTAACTAACCTTGCAATATGTGGATTTCCACTAAAAAAAACAAGAACTGCTGCAATCAGCCCAAAAAATTGTAACAGACAATAAACTGAAAAGTCTGTTTAGAAATAATCGTCTGGGGCAAACATGGTATGCTAGCTTCTTAAAAAGGCACAAGGAGTTAGTTTAAAAAAAATGTAGAGTTCAAAATATAGACCACAACTGACTGAAGAATACACACGTTCATAGTGTTCCGAGACCTGAAAAGCTTTTTGGTGGAATCAAATGCCCTAGATATTTTGGACAATCAAAGTAGAATCCTAAATGGAGACGAAACTGGATTCAGCTTATGTCCAAAATCTGGAAAAGTTCCGGGTCTAAAAGGACATAACCAATATGTCACAAAGGGAAATGAAAAGGAAAATCTTACTGTTTTAATCACGTTTACAGCAGACGGACGACTTTGCCCTTCTGTCATGGTATTTCCTTATGTAAAGCCACCAACATATATTGTTCAGAGTGTACCATCTCACTAGATTATCGGCAAATCTGAGTCGGGATGGCAGTGGCGGCTCGTACCCCTTTGGCTTGGGTAGGAGACAGTGCCGCGAATTTTTTTAATTCTTTTATTTTAACAACACACCACGAGGGCTTACAGCCTAAATACGATCGTACCTTGGGTGTCGACAAGGAGGAAAGAGGCAACTTGTTAATTTTGGACTTGAAGGTTTGGAGGAGAAGGAAAAACATGCGCCGGCAAGGAATTCCACAAC
This sequence comes from Tillus elongatus, assembly GCA_964006375.1. Taxonomy (NCBI): domain Eukaryota; kingdom Metazoa; phylum Arthropoda; class Insecta; order Coleoptera; family Cleridae; genus Tillus; species Tillus elongatus. The sequence continues at coordinate 74,096,979 of OZ023268.1, read as the reverse complement.
TTGGAAGTCCTCGGGACAAAAGAGCGGGCATAACAAGATGTTCTATGTCTGGTGACCTGGACAGTAAAAGGGTGCATTCGCTCTGTTCCCCTGGTAGATCTGTTGGGGGCAGCAGGTGGAGGAACTATGGAAGAAAACTACTCTTAGCAATGACCGTGCAGATATCTATAAAAGAGAGAGAGGTCACCAACGGCACGTCGGTGGGCAAGGGATGGCAGCCTTTGGATGAGGGTAGGGTCACCAATGAGACGTATAGCTCTCTTCTGCATGGAGTCCAGGATAGCGAGTGTAGAAGCGGCAGCAGCACCCCAGATGTGGGAGCAGTATTTGAGGTTTGGCCTTATTTGTGAAGTATATAAGGTATAGAGATTAGCTGGTGAAAAGTATTTGCGATCCCGCAAGAGGAAACCTAATTTCTTAGCAGCCGCTTCTGCAATTGATGTGACATGTTGGTGCCAATTGAGATTTCGATCCAGAGAAATGCCAACAAGTAAAAAGGACTCATTACTTTGAATAACTTGGTTGTTCATTGTGATGGTTCTAGGGCTGGTGTATCTTTTATGAGAAAGAAAGCAAGACTGAGATTTGGTGGGGTTGAATTGTACAAGATTTCTACTTCCCTAATCTAATATTTTTTGGAGATCTACGGAGACAGAACCCTCCACGTGTCTGCGGTCCTCATCTAGTTGGGCCAAAGAGACAGGCTTAGAATATTGTATATTTTAGTGGAGGGTGCTGTCGTCCGCGTAACTGTGAACTGGGCTGGATGTGCTAGAGAGGAGGTCATTGATGTGGAGAAGAAACAAAGTAGGGGCTAAAGCTGAACCTTGAGGAACTCCTGCATTAATTGGATATAGTTTAGAGGAATGGTGAATGAATATAGTTTAGAGGAATTCTGAATTGCAAAGCATATTCCGCTTAAATAATTTATAAAAATAAGAAAATGTCTGCGCGTTTGTATTTAAATTGGTATTACTTCAATATAGTTCATTTACGTGACGTAAGCCTCCTCCTTCCCTCACAGCCTAACCATAACCCAACCTCGTTTGAAAATGGTAGTTACTTTTTATAAATTAAATATATACGTCTGTCTTTTATTAATGAGAATTTATTTATTATATTCGCAAATTCATCTGAATCTTGATCTTGGAGAAAACATAACTCTTTTTCTATTGAAATAAGTGCAAGAGTTGATTAGCGGTCATTCTTCATCGAAATTCTGCTGTAATTTTTAATACGCTTTAAACAAGAAACATTTCTCTCAACTGAGGTACTTGTTGCTAGAATTGTCGCGATTAAAACAAATAGTTTATAAGCCTCGATAAATATTTTTCGAAAATCGTTAACCACAAAATTATTTAAAATTGCTTCTACAATTAGTTTTTCAAATTGTTCGTCGTAATATATAACTTCTAGCTCGTTGATCAGTTTCTGTTTATCGAACGTATTTTTATAAAAGCTGGTTAAATTAGTTATTAAATCAGTTGGAAAATCCTTACGGTATTCTTTAAATTTTGATGAATCAGCTAGGGAAATAAATAATAGTTGTGACATCTACAAATCTGACTTTTATTTGAGTTGTAATATTATCGATTACTTCATAAAACAAAATACGCAAACATGTTTTTTCATCGTCTAAAGCAGTTTCTGATAATTTGCGTCTTTTGTGTGGTGACTCAAGATTAGTGGTAATTTTTAGTCCCGCTTTTTCGAATAATTTATCAAAGGTTGACTAATTTCTCAAGGATTTGATACGATCCCTGGCCAAAAAGATTTGATTTTTCCAATAATTTATGTCTAATAACTTTTTTTTAAGTATATCAAATAATAAATCTGTAATGTAAAAAATGGTTTTACAAACCGTGGTTAAAAATGCACGAGCCACGTATCTGTATTTCACAATGTTTGGCAAAGTGACCTCTAAAGATCCGACTTTAGAGGTCATTTTCTCCGAATCCACTCTAGCGGCATAGTAATGAGGCGCCTGTACTTGTCGCCTAAGAGCTTAGCATATGTCTCGACTTTCTTCACGTCGTACAGCAGTACTACTGATGCAGTAGAGAGAGAGAGAGAGAGAGAGAGAGAGAGAGAGAGAGAGAGAGAGCGAGATCTGATGTTTTCAAGATTCACATGAAATTTAGGCTACCTATTCGTCCGCCTACTACCATGGTCTCTTATTTAGACAGTGTTTTCTTATTAACATATAACCGGCGGCTCGGATCGTATCAGTACAAATTTCCATAGAGCTGCTAATAGAAGAAACCTTTATCACATTGCAAAGAGAAAACTAGATAGGTATAATTATTTAGTATATTTAAATATATATTTTTTTAATTTAAGTTTTATATGTTTCTAAGTCAAGGTAGGCTACCTTGCCTACCCCGACCAGCCGCCACTGCGGGATGGATGAGGTCAGATATATTTTTAAGTTTGTGGCTAACAGTCTAAATAAATGGCTGGAAGAACAAAATATACCAAAACCAGTTCTTTTTATAGTAGATGGTCACCGATCTCACATGTGTTTGGAACTTAGTAAATTTTATGATGACAACGGCATTATTCTCTGTGTTACCTCCCAACGCCACACATCTTTTACAACCTGCAGATGTGTTTAAGTCTTTGAAAGAATACTGGCATCCGGAAGTACGAGGTTGGCAAGCTGAAAATAACAAGTGTGGTCACAAAATTGCAATTTTGTCTAATCCTGGAAAAGGTCCTCCAGAACCCTAAATTATCTAGTAGTTATAGAAATGGATTTTAAGCTTGCGGATTTTCCCATTCGATTCGGCTAAGGTCGACTACAGTAAATGCATCCAATATGTGTTAGAAAATATAAGCAAGGAAAATAACGAAGCGATTATAGAAGAAGACATTAACAGCACCGAAAAGGTTATCTCGAAACTTAGACAAAGATTATCAGAAGAAGGGATAAATACTGATTCTATACTAATATTAGTCAAATATTTTTTTGCCATCAACAAAACAATTCGGTTTTTTTTTCACAGGATATTTATGGGATGGATATAATTTTTGATGATGAGTCCAGTGAGAATATAATAGCTATAGAAGTACCTGAGAAAATACCCAAAATAGTAGTCCTGCAGGATGTAGCATTCAAAATCCAGGTTATGTAAACCACGAGACAATTCAAGAATCATCCAACTTAATCTTAGGTAATTTAAAATGAGCATGTACAAATAAAATAGTGACTGACAAAGAAACTAAAACAAAAGAATTAAACAAAACCGAAGCAACTGAGAAAGACACTTTGGAGATCCTACAGGATCTATCGTCCAATCTGTGTGAGACAAAAGAAAATGCAGGAAAGTTAAACTCCACTAACATGCCTCAGATAGAAGACTCATTAGATATAGGAAAAATAGTCAAAGCAATTGAAAAAGAGGACGAATTTCAGGCAATTGAAAAAGGGTCCGATGAAGCTGAGGAAATTACGTGTGCTGACTGGAATAATTCTGTAGCTGAAAATAATGGAGCAATGATCGACGTAGTTAAGGCAAGCTATACAAAATTCCAGAGAAATCTGAGTTTGAAGGTATTCAAGTAATGATTGGAAACTCATTCACCAAACATTTATCATTCCCAAAACCAAAAGAGAAATCAACAAATAAGCGGAAACGACAGACGTTTCCCAGTGCGACTTCCTCAGAGGCATGGAGAAGAGACTATGATGAAAAAGACAACAAAAAAAGAAAAGAAAAAGAACACAAAAAAAAAGAAACAAGACAATCACGAATACTGCATTAACAGTTACAAATAAAAACATTTTAGATAATATAAAGAATAAACAACAGTGTGCAATATGTGATGAAGACCTTGAAAGCGAAAAAATGTCGGCTAAATTCAATGGACTTACTTTCACCGCAGTTACCAATATCAATTATACCTCTGATTTTTGTGAAGATTAACAATTCAAGTTTATTGTTTTTTTATAGTGTTTTTTTTTTAAGTTTGATGTAAAAATAATAATAATAATAATAAAATAGCCTTTATTCACACAGTAAATAATACAATACTCAAGTGCACAATTAAAAAGAAAAAAATAAATACAACAATATAACATACTTAACAAAAACAGTTCTGTGTGCATAATTAAAAAAAAAAACTGTGTGAAGTGGGCAAAGTTCAGACGGATGTTAAATCATCCCCTGCTCTACCACTTACGCCCATATGCAAAACTGGCAGTCAACAACCAACCCAGCAACCTGCTTAAACACCATGCATAATCAGCGACACTTTCTTTTTGAAGGAATGCACAGAACAGCTCTTAACACTCTCAGTAAGACCATTGTATATAGCATATATCTGATAGGTAAAAGACCATTTAAACAATGTTAGGTGGTGATATTAAGCCCTATGACCGTATGTTAATAATATGAACATCAGTTCTGTGTGTTACCTTTCTATACAAGTATGTTGGGACTCTAGACACAATAATACAATGGAACAATGTCGCTGCTCTCAGTGTGAAACGATTACGCATATTAAGCCACTTTGCTTCATTTAGTTTATGCGAGATAGGATCGAATTTTCGAATACCATACGCGAACCTCAGACAGGAATTTTGCAGTCTCTGTATCCGATTATAATCGCAGCCGTCCAAGCATAGCGAATATAGTTTCGAGCAATAGGCTAACTGCGAGAGGACTAAGGTATTCCCAAGCATTCGCTTAACAACAGTCGGAAGATAAGTCCTTTGCAGGTACAACAGACACAGGTTGTTGTAGGCCCGCTGAAGGCAGGCACTAACATGCCGCTTATATCTAAACTTGTTATCCATTATCACACCCAAGTTTCGCACCTCATCCAAAAGTGCTAGAGGCTCCTTATTGATCACGACCCTCACATTTACCTTTACGTGCTCTACAAGAATCTGACTTCCAAACAAAATTTTAAAAAATGTTTTGTTATTATTATATTTGATTAACGTTACTTTCGAAAATCGTTTATTTTTTAATTACCCACCTATTATTAATCTAGTAATAAAACATAATAATAAACTGTTATTTTTTGGCTACGGGTCTGTTTATAATAGCCCTGTCCGACCACTAGTAAACACTTGGTCAACCATTAGCGCCTAGAGTCCGATCACTAACAAAACGCCTCTTGTCAAAACAAACATTTCGTTTACAAATATTTATTAAGCGATTGGTTTACTCCAGTTTTTATTTGATAGAGAACACCATCAGCTTCCAATTAGGCATCGCAATTCATAATACATTTATCAAAATTTTATTGTTACAGAATCTGTCTAATTTTCAGAAAACTGTCCGACTACTAGTGAATTCACCATATACTAAAAATATATGTATCTAGTTAGTATTTATGTGAATTGCTGTATCGTCCCCTATGCATTTATCTATTAGAATCACTATTTTATAATAGGTACTATGAACAGTCGTCTTATTTTGATAATTATCAGGGCCCACGCTAATGATTAGTAGAAAATAACTGCTTTAAGTTATAGGATGCCACCATAATGACAGATGTTATATTGTTTTTTTTTTCTGAAATAATTAAGGTTAATTTTTCTATTAATTTACAAATAACAAGTACAATATGTAGTACATCAGTGTATTTCTGAAGAAGTATTCTATCAAAATGGCGTTCATAAGAAAAAAGTTGACTATCGCCTGTACGAAAGTAGCAAAAGACTGACAATGCCAGCCAATTTCTCGTATTCTTTTATTTAAAAAGATTTTTTTTTTTTTAATGTAAAACTTGTAAGGCAATGTAAAAAATATATAAAACATTGGCTTTACTTGGAAGAATTTCAGGACTGTCCGGAATTTTACAAATCTAAAACAAGATCTGAAATTAGCTTAAAAAACTGCACAATTTTGCTAATCCAAAAAGCATTTCTAATACTAATAGTAACAAGAGATAGCTGTAGTGGACCAATAAAATTTGACAACCTATCATATATTGAGTATTGAATATACATATAACATTTATGAGAAAGAAGTGGTAATATTGAGTTGAATTCACATTGTATAAAACTCTGCAACATTAAGTGCACCTCAGAGGTGCACAATCATATTAGTTCAAACAGGCGAATTACCACTGAAATGTTATACACTTAAATCTTCTTTAGTTAAGGTAACCTTTTTAATAAAACATGTTCATTATATGTCTGTAACCAATCACTGCAAATAAGACAAAGCACATGATTGGTGATAGGCACTGACACAATAAAAAGTCAAACCAAAAATACATACCTTGGATATACTTTTGAAGAAAGAATATTATTGATTGCCTTCTTCTCTACACCACTTGGATTCTGTTTAAGATTAAGATCTTCATTCTTTGTAAGATTACTCTCTAGAGTATTCACACATCCATGGTTCTTCTTTGACTTTAAATCAGCAATTCCTTTGTGATCATCATCCTTGGAGTTATAACTGTAAATTAATCGAGAATTAGAATTTGTCCTAGTAAAACCTTGGGATTCTAACGTTTCCAATATGTTTTTCTCCCATTTTAATTGTCTAGATGGACTGTCCATATTGACTTTACTTGATGAATCTTTCCTTGGAAACAAGTGATCCTTTTTACCCTCACTTTGATTAAATGAGTCTTTTTTCAAGGAATTTCTGCTGCTTTTATTATTTTTTGTTGCTGGTGAACTTGTTGCCTTAGGTTTTGAATTCTGCTTGCCTGGGCTGGAATTACTGGAAACTGGAGGTTTTGGAGCTTGTGCTTTCCAATTTTTCTTTTTAGAGACAGTTGTATTCATTGGATTTTTGGGTGTTTTGATCTCATCTTCCCATTCATTTATGTTGTGAGCCAAATCTGCTAATCGTTTAAGCCCTTTTCCCTTCCTCTCAACATCACTTCTTGATTCAACCTCTAAAATGTCATCCATTTGATAGAACTTTGCTTCTGTTTTGTGTATAGGTGAAGATATATCAGGGCTATTGCCACCTGCATATAATTTACCCAAACGTTTTAATCTACTTTTAGCTTCTTCTCTTAACCCAACTGAATCTTCAGTTGCATTACTTTCGTCAGGTTGGGCACTTCTGTTTAACTTACTTGTCAACTGGCTTTGAGAGCCATCACAATTGTCGTCTAAATTACTTTTCAGGTTTTCTTCAAAACTATTATCACCTTGACTGTTGCCCTCCGAACTTGTATTCTCCTCTTCAATTTCCACTTCAAGGCGTACACTTTCTGTAGAACTAACTTTAATTTCCATATTAAAATTGTCTCGTTTGATATTTAACATTTTAGGTTCCATGTCTTGCGGCGAACTAGTTACATCTGAGGAAATACGTATTTTTGAGTTCTGTCTCTTAAATTTGAAAGGTACATTACTATCATTTACGTGAGTATCTATTATGTCCACTTTGACTGCTTCTTCACTAGTAATTATTTCACGTTGGGGTTCCACTACAGTGTGAGTTTGTACTGCTGTCTCTCTAAATTCACTAGTGTTGTTTTCATTTGAAGCACTACTAAAAGGCACTATCCCATCGCTTGCTAAAAGCTTTTCAATCTTTTTTTGTCGTTCTCTAGCCCGATTTAGTATCGTTTCTGTAAAGGAATCCATTTAACACAAATTTCGTTGTTTATTTTAATTACAATTATTAAATTAAGGGCTTTTTAATTCGTTCATATGGTTCCCTTTAGATAAAAACCTATTTAAGATGTAATAAATGTTAAATTTAATAACAAACGGTCTTTTTAATCTGGCGAGCTGGCGAGAAACAACATACACAACACAAAACACAACTATCTTCCAACCGTTTTATTTTTTGTCAGTTCAAATTTCAATTCAAATCAAATTTGACGGTTACCGTTTTAGTTAAGATTCCTTGGACTAGGTAGCGCAACTCGACAATGATCGAATTCTAATCTATTTAGATTCTTTTTTTTTGTTGGTATATCATAACCACAGATCTTGATCATAACCCACTAAGTGAAGATTGGAACCTGTAATGAGCACTGATAAGTACACTTGGAAAACCCAAATCACCACAACACATTTAAAAAAACCTGACGATCCTTTCACTAACCAAGTTAGCGTCATCAGAGGATAAATAATTCTAAAAGATTTATTTAGAATTACTCATCCTCGGATGACACTACCTTGGTTAATGAAACCATCGTCACCTTTTTTTAAATGTGTTGTGGTGATTTGTGTTCTCCAAGTGCACTTATATGTATATTATAATAAAATCATAGATTAGACCAGTCTTTGTAGAAAAAACACATAATGTTTCTTACAAAAATAAATTAAATTTAAAATTTATAGCCTAACATTTACATTATAAATTTTGAATAATTATTCTTTGCTTTAAAAAGTTTCAGCATGTTATGTAGAAATAAAACTATAGTTAAGTAAAAAAATTAAAATACCCTAGCACGATTTTGTATCAACAGATAAAATGTTTTCTGGTTCTAGGTCTCAGGTAACCACAAAATATTCAGTTGAGTTATTTAATTTAAAACATACATTTTCATGCTATAATAATTTTAAAACTTACAAAACTGTTTAATTTGGTTCCAGTCCTAGAGGAATTATTTCTCTTTATGGTTGCAATGGCTGAGTTTCAGCGCTTATGCTGACAGATGCATTTCAGCAGCTGGAGACTGATGAACACACTGTTGTCATCCAACACTATTTTGTGACATTTGTCTGTCTTTCCACTTTGACAAATCGGCAACAGTTGAGTTCCAACAGAAAATGACGTATTTTTGACAAAACTATGCAATTGTTTGCAACTGTTGGAGGCAGCTAAACTCCATGATACAAATAACGAGATATATGATATTCAGATTACCTATTTTTAGACCTGTCACGCGCATGGTGTCTAGTGGTGAGTCCAATGCAACAATAATAAGCTGTCGTGCAGTGGGGTTTGAAGTTTCATCACAACCTCTTAACAAATTACGTATTTTACTAATATCTACGTGCATACAGTTGGAACTAATAAAAATGAAAAAGATGCGATCTATATTATCTGAAAAAGACAAGATAGGCGTAACTTCAACCGCATTAAACTGACGTATAGAACTTTTTTGATTGAGAATGACTTTGTTTTAAGTGTCTAGTTGGACTTCTGTAACGTTACTCACCACGTGACGTCATTGGGGCACATGCATGATATAATGACTTAGAAGAGATATGATATTGCGCATATGCCCCGCCCCCTCCTATGACGTCATGCTTCTTAAATGTTAGTCTGGAATCTAAGTGTGCTCCTAAGTATTTGACCGTATTATTTTCTTTAATGTTTTCTCCATTAAATTTTAAAAGTTGAAATATTTTGACGTCCGTAACTTTTTCCGAAAAAACAAGAAAATCAGATTTATTTGCAATAATTTTCAATTTCCATATCTTAAAGCAGTTCTGCAGCATGTTTAAATGGATCTGAATTTGTTTCGCTGTCACTATAGCACTGAAAGAATGCACATATGCTTCTTAAATGTTAGTCTGGAATCTAAGTGTACTCCTAAGTATTTAACCGCATTATTTTCTTTAATGTTTTCTCCATTAAATTTTAAAAGTTGAAATATTTTGACGTCCGTAACTTTTTCCGAAAAAACAAGAAATTCATATTTATTTGCAATAATTTTCAATTTCCATATCTTAAAGCAGTTCTGCAGCATGTTTAAATGGATCTGAATTTGTTTCGCTGCCACTATAGCACTGAAAGAGTGTACATATATCGCGGTGTCATCAGCGAATAAAGCGGTTTGAGTCTTTGAAAATTGCGGTACGTCGTATATATATATATATATATATATATATATATATATATATATATATATATATATATATATATATATATATATATATATATATATATATATATATATATATATACAGGGTAGTCATTGATGGTCGATGGTAGATTAGACGTTTATGGAAAACGGGACAGGATTAATTTGAAATTTTGGATACTGCCATTAATAGGCACGACCTGTCTTTCTAAAATATTTGTATTTTGGCGGTGTTGCCGCTTCTACTCAAAAGTAGTAACAACTTTCTTATTTTTAATAGGACACCTGTATATTGTTTTGTTTTTAGAATTGTAATTTCTTTATGATCATTTTTTCTTAACAGCTTTCTATATATATCTACATCGGTTTTCGAGATAATACCTATTTAATATTTTTTCCTCAAAAAAATGGTCCCATTAAAATTTTAATTTAGCTGCAATTTGAATCCATAGAAGGCTGAAATTTTGCCCACAGTTTGGAAAGCCTGGTATTTAATAGTTACTTAATTAAATTCATTTCATGTTATACAGGGCGGTTTAAAATTGATGATTTTAACGTGACACACAATAAAGACCAAAACTTTATTTTTTAAAATAGGACAGCCTGTATATTATTTAAAATTCTGAAAGGCAATTAAATTTCCTCCAAGCTGATGTACCATAGTGGTATACCTAGCTCGTCAAGTTTTCGAAATAATCGTAATAATTACTGAAAAACACATTATCTTTACATAATTTGTATTAGTTGGTCATGCAACACCATCTGATTTGACAATTGCTTAATTGTTTACTGTGTTTGACAGACGCCGAAGTGTTAAGATTAATTTGCGATTTTACACTTAATATTTATTTGAAAACAAGTTAAGATGAAGTTTTGATGACACTATTTATTCTTCATGGACAATGTGACAAAATTGTAGCATAACATATAAGAAATTCAATGAAATGTATCCTGAATTGCAACCAATGAGCGAAAGAAAGTTTATGCGAATACAAGATAATTTTTTCAATTATTATTTATTATTGGATTCTAAACATTTTACAACAAATTCTCAAAATATCCCCCATTGACTTCTAAGCACTTCAAAATCCGGTGATGTACACCATCAGTTGTCGCTTTATGTATTTTATTAGCATCTAGTTGGTTGATGCAATTGGTCACACGCTGACGTAGCTCCCCTTTAGTGTTCACCGGTGTCTGGTATACCTTTTGTTTTAAAGTACCCCAAAGGTAGAAATAGAGGGGTGTAGGGTCGGGGGACTTTGCAAGCCAAATCCATGGGCCCAAACGCCTAAACCAGTGGTCATCAGATATCTGGAACAGCTCACGTGTTACCTCTTGCGTGCAATGTGCGGGTGCTCCATCCAACTGGAACCAAGAAGTATGGAAATCTTCTAATGTTAAATTTTCCAAAAAATTTGATACTACTGTCATTAAAATGTGGAGGTATTGATTGCTATTTAATGGCTCATTGTAAATGAAAAATCTTATTTGGTTGTCTTTTAAGAGGCAAAAAACATTAAAACTAAATTTTTCTTGAAAGCCCCTCTGCTTGACTATGCGTGGATTTTGAACCGCCCAAAAATATAGATTTCTTCTATTGATAATGCCTTCTCTCGAAAACTTGGCTTCGTCTGTCCATATTATTTTTCTCAAAAAGTGAGGATCCTCTTCAATGCGTACCTATTAGGAGTGTCTCACAATGTTGAATGCGACGTTGGTAATCATCTGGGTTCAGATGTTGAAGTGTTATAAATTTAAAAGGATGCATGTTGTGATTGGCCAGAATCTTTTGCACCGCATAATAAGTTACGCCTAAATCACATGCTGCACTCTGGATGGAAGTTTGTGGATATGCGTAGAAATAGGCTAAAAAGTTCACTATATTTTCTTCATTCGACGTTACAGGCCTTGGCAAACTTCGAGTTGCCCCAAGTTTTGAACCATAATTGATAAAATTATCTTGAATTCGCATAAACATTCTTTCGTTCATTGGTTGCAATTCAGGATACATTTCATTGAATTTTCTACATGTTCTTGCTACAATTTTGTCACATTGTCCATGAAGAATAAATAGTGCCATTAAAACTTCATTTAAGTATTTATAGGTTTATATCCTTATAGGTAAGTTACCTACCAAAATTTAGCGGTGTAGGTCAAAAGACAAAAAAGTTATAGGGATTTAAAGAAAAAATATATTGGGGTTTTCCTCAAAACGTCAAAGTTGCGATTTAAAACGTCAAAATCGGCAACATTTATGCAAATAACTTGAATCTAATACGGGCTCTGGAAATCAAATGTCTCAAGAAGGATGTTTTACAAACCCTGAAGTCTTAGTTTCAGCCGTCATTGTCCTTCATTTTACTAAAATGTTTCCAGAAAATTCATTTTAAATAGACCCTTTCTCTGAGGCTTGGCAGGTAGTCTTAGCTATAGAGTTTATCGTTTAATGGTATATAATTTTTGTCGAATTCGTAAAAAATCAATAAAGCTCAATATATCCGTTATTATACAAGATATGAAAAAAATTTGTATATATTAATTATAGGCTGTCTTGAGCTACATCTTAAAAAAATATTTCTACAATCACAGCATGGCCTATAAGTCGTTGGTGATACAAATTTTTTTTTTAATCAATCACGCCTTATGTTATTGCATTTTTGCATTTTCCATCGAAATATAATGCCTGTTTGTAAGAAACATGTCACGTTAAAATCATCAATTTTAAACCGCCCTGTAAAACATTAAATGAATTTATTTATGTAACTATTAAATACCAGCCTTTTTCAAACTGTTCCCAAAATTTCAGTCTTCTATGGTTTCAAATAGCAGCTAAATTAAACTTTGGTGGTACCATTATTATGAGAAAAAAAGTATTATCTCGTAAACCGGTGTAGATGGGTATAGGAAGCTATTAAGAAAAAATGATCATAAAGAAATTAAAATTCAAAAAACAAAATAATATACAGATGTCCCATTAAAAATAAGAAAGTTGTTACTACTTATGCGTAGAAGCGGCAACGCCGCCAAAAAGAAAATATTTATTTATGGCAGTATCCAAATTTTCAGATTAATCCTATGTCCCGTTTTCCATAAACGTCTAACCTACCATCGACCATCAATGACCCTGTATTATATAATAATATAGAATATATATATATATATATATATATATATATATATATATATATATATATATATATATATATATATATATATATATATATATATATATATATATATATATATATATATATAAGTTGAATAGCTAGCGTCCGATTAAAGACCCCTGCGGAACGCCTGCTCTAATTTTTCAATTTTTCTCTTAGTAGATGTGTTATTTACGGTAATACAAAATTCTCTGTCTTTTAAATACGAGTATATCACTTTAATTAAGTATCTGGGGTAATTACTTTTTATCATTTTATAAATAAGTTAAGTCCATCTTGCCATACGGTATCAAATACTTTTTGTATATCTAATAGAACCATGACAGTTCACTTATATTTCTTAAAATTAACAGATATGTCATTTACCACTCTGACTACCTGCTGAACTGTGTTGTGCTTTTTTCTGAAGCCAAATTGGATTCCTGTAATAGGGTTACATTTCTTTCATGCTTCTCAATGCGATTATTTATTGTTAGGCACTTCTGCGATTTTACTTAACGTGTTTAAAAGACTGATAGGCCTATATCCGTCGCTTCTGTTACCTGGTTTTCCCGGCTTATGAATGGGTACGGTGTTTGCTATTTTCCATTTTGAGGGAAGTGTCCAAGACGAAGTATTGTGTTTATTAAGCTCGTGAGCTTGACTAATCCTTTTCTCGGAAGGTTCTTCAGAGATATATTTTGAATCTTATCGAAACCACCTGTTTTGTTATTATGGGTTTTACATATTTCTTTTCGAACTTCCCAGGGACCTGCTAATTTAGTTTGCGTGCGGTATTATCATCGTTTTCACTTCCTATAAAAGTGTTCACAGTATTTATAATATCTACCTGCGTCGGGGTATTATTCACAATATCTACATTATGTACATTTTCAAAGTGTGCCGCCAAGGTCTCCGCTTTTTCAACATCTGTTAGGGATATGGAGTCATCATTATTAATAGGTGAAGGGATGTTCTGGGAGGAACTCTTGAAAGATCTTGCTGTTTTCCTGATGCTATTGTCTTTGGTCTTTAATTTGCTAAGTTTGTTGGTGACGTTTTGGTTTCTAAAATCAATTATTTCTGTTTTAATTTCTATAACTAATTTGTTTAGTAAAGCCTTATCCTGTTCATTTCTGTGAAGCTGCCACCTTTTCCTAATCTGATTTTGATATTTTCTTTTATTTGAAATGTTTTCAGGTAGCTTATTGCATTGTTCAGTGTTAGGTATAGTCATTTGTTTTATGGATTTATGTATGCTGTTTTGTATCAGCTTTGTAACAGTCTCTACATCGGATTCTAATTCAGCTATGTCTTAAATTGTTGTATTTAAATTAATATTTTCATTTATATTTTGTCTAAACTTTTTCCAATCAGCATTTATATAATCATAAACCCGCCGTGTTATATTCGATAGATGCTGATTGCGTAAAGAGAAAATGACATGGTTGTGATCAGAGTTAAGCTGTTATAGATACTTTGGTTCGGAGAGGATATTGGAGACATTTTTGTTTATTAAAGTGTCGATGGTAGAAGGAGTAGTGTTGTTTGGCGGGTAGTGTGTTAGGGTGTCAAACTAAACAATGATTATCTAAAGCCTATTTGCTGAGGAGATTACCATTCGTGTTTGAGGTTAGGCAGTTCCAGTCTGGGTGTCGCGCAGTAAAGTCACCTATAACAAGCATTTTGTTACTTATTGGTAGTAAAGCACCCATGTCGTTAGTTGAAAAGTTATTTTAAGGTTCATTATAGACAATAGTTAGATGCGTATTATCAGATAGTCTAATTGTTAGGTTTTCAATACTTGTATAATTTACACTGTTAACATTAGTAACAGGTGTGTTATTTTTAACTAAAAAAGCGAGACCCTCTCCGTTGTAATTGCTGTCTTTTCTGATGTATTTATAATTTTTAATTCGAAGGCGATCTCGCTCATCCAATTTTGTCTCGCAGATGCCCACGATGCTGATATTTTCAGTTTCTAAGAATTCGACAAGTTCAGCTACTTTGTTTTTAACGCTGCGAGCATTCTAAAAACAAATGTTAAGTGTGTTAGTCTTCAAGTTGCTTACAAATATCTCAGACTCAGTTTTACATGAGACTAGTGTTTGTTTGAGGATACGTACTAAATTTAACATTTTCTTAATATTTTATCTAGACTACTTTATAAGGCAATGGCAGTCGTTATTGTTGTTACTTACGTTATTATCAGTATTGTCTTTGAACAGTTCAACTGTGTTAAAAGTATTAGTAGAAGCAGTTTCACACTCTTTATTTACACCTGGACCTATGCTAGGACTTTTTTTGCACTGGAGGTTGTGGACTCCAGCAATTAACTTTTGGCAGAGCGGCCGGAAGAAGCGGATTTTTCTTGCAGCTTGCATTTTTATTTGTTTTTTGCGAGGTAATCCAGTTGAGCTTCTCTATGTAGGCTCTGCAATTTAGACAATTCGCAGGGTGGTTTTCATCACAGTTGGCACACACCGCAGACGTGGTCTTTGGCTTAGTACACTTGTCGCTTGTGTGGTTTTCCGCGCATTTTAGACACTTTGGCTCTAGGAAGCAATTTATGGTTGCATGTCCCCATCATAGAAGACTAGCACGTTTCCACTGAGCTATCTGCTAATACGTCAACTAACGTTTTGTCTACATGATACTTGACACAGGCTTCATGCCCGGGGTAGTATATGAAAAGTATACGTAACAATTAATTACAGCATTAGTAGAATTGCCATTGAAACACATTCAAGGGTTATTTAAGTTTAAAGATAAAATAAACGATTTGAGAATCATTTTCATAGACTTAACTTTGTTTACATTTCTACTATATTATGCGACAGCATAATATATCTATGCTACGCTAAAACTGTATCTGGGCCCGTTCATAAAGCTACAAATATAGTGTATTCTTATAATTAATTCAATCCCCTAGTTAAATAACAATCAGTTGGCAATTTTTTTATTTTATGTCGTCTGTCATTTTCCATTATTGCGGCCGAGATTTCACGATTGCTGGTTTGGGTAGTATGTTTTATGCCTGGTATATACTTAGTTTGGTAACCGTTGATGTATGAATCAATATACGTATTAATCAATCCACGCGCGGCAGTTAACTACTTTGTCTGTCAGGCATTGGACTTTAACCACTAAGTCGTTTCAACGCATGTCTGGGATTTTATTTTTAATTTGTAAAAAAATAATAAAAAAATATTGTGTACCAAATTACTTAAAACTCACAACATAGGTTTATTTGCACTATTTCTAGCCACATGTAAAGTCTCATTCCAGTTACTCTGATACTTACAAAAATATAGCGTGTTCAAAAATATTTTTGTATATTTTTGGGCGAAAAATGTCGTCCGCGGTCTTAATACAATAAAGATATGTGTCAAGTTTCGTTGAAAAAATGTCTTCAGATAAGCGCGAATTTGGGTCTCTAGAACCCAAAACCAAGGTCCGTTAAAATTTAGATACAAAAGCACATCAATCTTGTTGCTTGACGACGGATTATACGTATCCAACCGCTCTGGTTACTATGGAAACTACCAGTTATGTAGCTTCTTTCAGATTTTCACTTTTAAACTTGCTGCTTCACTATAAAGTTCACTCACCACCTGTTTCTCAATGGTCCTTGACCGATTTATACAGTTTCTGGCTATAAGGTTTCATATATATATATATATATATATATATATATATATATATATATATATATATATATATATATATATATATATATATATATATATACTTAATTATCATGGGGGAGACCGGGCTAGGAGTATACGGACTAGCCTGCAATGGTAGACTGAAGATCAACCCAGGCTCCAGGGGCCACTGCAAAATTCAGGAGATCGTGAAGGAGCCCATGCTTGAAATGAGGTCAGACTTCGCGAGCCCGCGAATCTGCAGGGAAAACAATTTTACAGTGGAAATCCCCGACCGTAGGGCATGGCGGGAGGAGACGCCGGGTTTACCACGGAGCGCGCTCGTCTAGCTCACGGACGGATCCGGCGGTGAGCGTGGGATGGGGGCAGGATTTTGTTCGGAAGGACCGTGGGTAAGTCATTTTATTTCCCTCGGAGCACATGCAACGGTCTTTCAGGCCGAAATGTACGCCATCCTGCACTGCGTGTGGGAGAACAAGAGGAGGGGCTACACCAACAAGCGGATCCTCATAGCCACAGACAGCTAGGCAGCCCTTAAGGCCCTAAGTAGCCCACGTGGAAAATCCAGACTGGTAAGTGAATGCCGAGACGAGGCGAGCGACCTGGCTGAGCAGAATGAGGTCACCCTCATCTGGGTGCCGTGTCACTCGGGGGTCAAAGGCAATGAAGAAGCTGACAGTCTCGCGAAGAGAGGATCAGCAGAACCATTTATGGGACCAGAACTGCTCCTGGTCCTATCGAAAGGCACGGCCAAGGGAACCATCAAGTCCTGGATCAGGGAACAGCACAAGGCATACTGGCCAGATTGTCCAGGGCTCAAACACGGGAAGTCATTAACTGGGAACCCCAGTCCAAAGAGAGCTGTGAACCTGCTAAATCTTAGCAGAGAACAGCGCAGAAACATAACAGAACTCTTGACGGGACACATGACCGCCAAGAAACACCTGCATAAAATGGGGCGGTTCGAGGGCGACCTGGCATGCAGACTCTGCGGCGAGGGGGAGGAATCAGCCCATGCACAATAAGCCAAAGGCTGCGATGCTATCAGGGCGGCAAAGACGCGGACGAGCCCTGAGGGAGAAACAAAATGTCAAACAAAGTGTAAATGAAATAGGCAGTGTTTTCAACTGCATAAATGATCACAAAGTTTAACTAGTTAAGGTGTAATTTAAGTTTTATAAATACATTTGTTATAGTTGGAATGTAAACAAAATTTTGAAGTTCATTATTATCAAGATATTAATCTTTTTGCCATAATTGAAGAATTGCTATAAAATCACTACTACAAACAAATTAGTTTAATGGGCTATGTAATTTCAGGCATTTAAGATCATAATATCGTAAAATATCATTAGTTTCAAAGCTTTCAAGTGATTTGAAGTTTGTTAAAAAAACAGTCAAATTAATTTTAATCTAATTGAAACAGATATGTTGTTAATAGCTTACCCTTCATTAAGAATTAGATTTTTTGATAACAGTCTTAGTTCAGAGATATAAGTGAAAGACTGAAAAATGTGCATGTATAATTAAAATATTTATAAAGTTGACATGAACGTCACAATATGTCAAAATTTATACGGCGTAAAAATTGACAGGGAAAATTTAAAATAACAGATTGCTTTGGTATTAAAGTTTGTAATTATTTGATGAAAATAATTTACACACTCTCTTTTAATTTGTTTTTGAAATAGGAGGACGCTAATAAGACGTCGCTCCCAGAAAATAACGAAAATTTTGGATAAATTAAAGAGATAATGTCAAAGCATTAATGTCATTATAAACTACCGTTTGAGTGTAAAGTTTTTAAAACAACGTTGAAATTAAATATATAAAATTTAGGTAACGCTACAGCGGCGTCATATCCAAGAAAAGAAAATTGTAACAGATAATTATGAAACCTAATAGCCAGAAACTGTATAAATCGGTCAAGGACCATTGAGAAACAGGTGGTGAGTGAACTTTATAGTGAAGCAGCAAGTTTAAAAGTGAAAATCTGAAAGAAGCTAGATAACTGGTAGTTTCCATAGTAACCAGAGAGGTTGGATACGTATAATCCGTCGTCAAGTAACAAGATTGATGTGCTTTTGTATCTAAACTGCAATTAAAATCGAAGACTGGGATACAAGTACAAATTAAATTGTGAAGATTGAATTTGGTAATAATTAAATGTCCACCAGGGAGTGACAGCTGAAGTAAATGACAGGTATCAATATTTAAAATACTAAAGCCCTTTTTGCATATGAGCTGTCAAAACTATAAAACTTATGTAAGGTTAATTATTGTTTATAATATATATATATATATATATATATATATATATATATATATATATATATATATATATATATATATATATATATATATATATATATATATATATTAGGAATATGTGTATGCTAGAGAAATTTGAAGTTAAACAAAGTCCCGTTTGGAAAACCAACCTATCCGATCAGAACCGGTGATTAGAGCAATCATTTATCCACATTTAGCATTTAACAGTAGATTTACCTACTACTGGATGTAGGGAGAATACTAAAACTTTTACCAGATAATTCCAACTAGAGCTGATGTTGGTTTATTAACAGCATTTAGCTAAATCCCCTAAAAATAATATATTGTAAGAAAAGTTTAACAGAAATCTACAATTTTGCTAAACTATAAATAATTTCTAATATCAAATAATTGTTTATGTCCACTAAAGTTTGATCATTGTGTCATAACATTTTTAGTTATTACTTTGATGTAGCTGCTTGAAAACTTTTTGGGTAAGGACAATAGCAACTCCAAACCACTTATATGTTTATAAGTAAGCATATGAATACAAAAATCAGTAATGAGTAGGGGGTTATGTTTTACATGGGAAATTAAAGAAAAAATAACATTTCTTTATAGTGAAACATAAATATTATAATGTTTAGTCTTTTGTCACCTAAACTGAAAAAAAAATTTAACTGAAAAGTAGTTTTAAGGGTTTATTATAATAAAATTTTACCAGAAATGTTTTAATTTAAAAATCAAGCGAGACACCGTTTCTTCTTGGATCACCAACAGCAATGATATTATTTTCTTCAATACTTATAAGAGAAACACTTGAACTCGCTGGAATAAAATAATCACTTTCAAATCCGCTTTCGAGCATCTTTAACGTGTGCCCAAGTTTCGCAAGACCATGAATTATTTCATGGGGAAAACCATCTTCATATTTCAATTTCATCGGAATCAGGGAGTGGTGTAGTCTTTGGTTCTTGACTGCTTCCTTAACCGGAATATCATAAAGAAAGTGTTCTATTAGTACTTGACTCACAGCTGTAACGATTTTTGTGCCCCCAGCAGCCCCTATGACGAATTTCACTTGATTAGTCTTTGGATCGACGATTATAGTCGGAGACATGCTTGAAATCGGTTGTCTATTGGGAACAATTTTATTTGTTGGTACAATATCAGTGTTGTATTCTGGGATGTTAAAGTCCATCATTGAATTATTTAGTATGATTCCCGTAGAGGGAGATGCAAAAAATGCTCCAAACCTAAAAAATATAATATAATATAAAATATCAATATCGCAATATGAGGCGCATTTGATGGCTTTGAATTTATAAAATAGAATAACACACCACCACACCCCCCCCCCCTCCCACTTTTCACTATTTTCGCATTTTACTACTATGTCCGTAAAGTTGAAAACAACTTATTTAAATATTTTGTCATCAGTTGTTGCCAGTTCTCCAAAGTTTGTGCAGTGAGCCTTAATATGACAAATTTTATTTTTACCTCTGTCTTGTCAGACTTACAATTGTCTCATAAAAGTTAGCAATTTTTTATTTTAAATAAGTATAACATCTTTAATGGTTTACTTAGTATAAATAGAAACTTAAATAGTAATACGAGTTCAACTATAAACGGTTAATTAAAATTTAATCCACATCTATTTCCATTTTTTGTCATATCTTAATGTTATAGTAAACATCAATTATCAAAAATAAATAAGAAATATTTGAATTTAAAGCTTTTATACGCGACTTAGAGTTGTACTTCAATTGAACTTCATAAAGTTAAATTTATTTACTTGAAGTTACAGTACAACGATATATATATTAAAATTTAAATAATATAAAATTTACAATAAAATACATATGAGTAATCTAATACCATTAAGGCTGGATGGCAAAGACTAACTGTTGAATATTAATGTTCGACATATATTTATAGACTATTAATTGCTGATCAATTTCCCCTCGGTAATGTCGCTGCACTTCAACCGGACGCTGAGTCGACGGAAAAGCCGGTGTAGCGCAACGTACCCATATGTGCTGACAGTAGCCTTGGTGTGTGTAGTATACCGGGTGGTGCAACCATAACTCCTCCGGGGCCAGATAGAAAATTTAGGGAGGCTAAATTTTCAAAGTGATATTCTCCAGGGGGATTTCTTCCATGGGGCATCTTTGTTGTTGTTGGTTGGTGTTGGATCTTGGTTCTTTGGTTGGTTTTCTTAGTCTCCATAAAGCATAGACTGCTATCAGGGCAACAATCACGTACAACAGGATGGTCCAGATGCTAGTAGACAGGCTTACTTTCGGATGTTGAACTGCATTCAATAATGACCGTTGGTGTTGTAGTTGATGCTTTGTTTTTTGTAATTCATCCAGATCTATTGATTCTAATTTGATTGGGGCTGTATTTACTACCTCTTGTAGCTGAAAGTTGGTAAGCTTCAACTTGGGTAGTTGGATGTGGTAGGTAGATACTATCTCATTGTGAAATGGGGAGAACATTTGCTTATTTACTGTCATTTGACATCCTTCGGGGATTTGAACCAAGTAGCTTCCTTCTAGATTTGTGGTTTCTTGTCGGCTACGGCATCGTTGGTGGGCTGTACTTTCACGGGGGAATACCATTATCCATTTGTTTGCACTTATCTTCTGGCTCTTCATCTGCTGTATGTTGACTGGGTGGTGTTCGCAAGTTTCGTATCTGGTGGTGAACTTGACCAATTGGACTTCACAAGGGCTGCTATTACTGATCTGATTCATCGTTTGACCTCTGCATAAGTAGTCTCCAGGGCTGACTTCTTGGCATAGTGTGTTTTGTAAGTTATAGCTTTCATCGTTAAGGGCTAGGTATTTGGATTGAGGGATGATGACGGTATAATTTTGACTAGGACCTTGTTTCACAGGAAATGCATAAAGGTGGTAATAGTTATAATGTTTAGATTCTACTAATGGAATTTCAATAGCAAACACTAAAGTATAATTTTTGTAGTAACACTTAATTATTGACACCTCCTCGTATAAAGCTACATTATTTGCATCAAGCTTATAGGGGAGATTGGTTACAAAACTCTCAATTCTTTTAAGTTCTATTAGTAAGTCTTCAGGTTCTAATATGGATGGATGCATTGTTTCTAATCTTGCAAAAGTTATTGCGTTAACTAATGTGCTTAAAATGCTTTTAATATTAATGATTTCTGTAATCAATTGTATATACACCATCTGCAGACGCATTATGTGTTCGTTATTAATTTTTTCCTGTTCGAAACCTAAAGTGATCAACTGCAAACGTTCCTCAATTTTGTTTTGGTTTAAAATGACCGAGGATATGGTTTTATCAAATTTTTCTATGGCCTGTTCTGTTAACATGATTTGATTATCAACTATTGTTTTAATTTTGTCTTGATTTGATGTTAATTGAGAAATTGCCGTATCATAACGTTCTGCATCGTCTGCGTCCATGTTGCCTGTTAAGGTCTTTATGATTGTACCTACAGCATTAACTAGTCCTCTTTTATTACGATTATTATTAGAGGGTATAATTTGGTTAAATATTTTTTGTGTCTCCACAATTTGATGGGAAAGGATATTTTGGTAATTTTGTATCTCGTTTTGATAAAGATTCGAATGTGTGGAATTGTGAATAATGTCATGGATATCTTGGGACTGTTTATCTATGGAACGAAACCCATTGAGAAGTGGTGTTAAAGGGATTACTCGAATAATGGTCCATTTGTCAATGGAATTTTGCATTTTGCCCATGTTAATTGATAATAGTCCGGGGTTGTCATTGATCTTGTCTAATGTTATTCTTTGTCCTTGGGTTTGGATAAGGAAGATGGACCTGAAACATTAGGTCGTTTTAGATTTCGTAAATGACGTTTAGACAATTTTTTGTTTTTTCTTAAAGTCATTATATTTTTGTCAGATATGCTTACAACCTCGTAGGGGCCGTCAAATTTAGGGTTATTCTTGTTTCGTTTGTCTACTTTTGTATATACATGTGTTTGATCTCTAAATAAGTCGGTATCATTGGTTCTATTATTAGCGTTAGAAATGGAGCGAAGCTTATTTTTCTCTATTAATTCTTTCACCTTTTCATATAATAATTTTAATTTATTTTTGTGCGATATTAGATAATCTTGTAATAGCTTTTCATGATCATTTATATCGAAAATATCCCTAGTAGAAGTGTGTCCAAAGGTTATTTCTAAGGGGGTGTGATTTGTAGATGTATGTATAGTTGAGTTGTATGCCAGAAGGGCGTAGTTCATTAAATTTTTTATGGGGTCTTTAGTGTAAGTTTGTCGTAATATTCGAACGTGTTCAATTAGTGTTGAGTGTAGTCTTTCAATGGGACCGTTAGAATTTGGATTTTTAGGTGTAGTAAAATGAATTTTAATTTTGTGAAGCTCTAAAAGATTTTGGATGATTTCCGTTCGAAATTCGGTTCCACTGTCCATAATGATGTGTTCGGGTGTGCCATAGTACGTAAAATACTGTATGAATGCATTAGCAGTTTCTACCGGATTCTTACTACTTATAGGTATTGCTGTCCCTAATTTTGAGAAAGTATCAATGATTGTTAAGAATACTTGATTTTCTATTATAA
Organism: Tillus elongatus; assembly: GCA_964006375.1. Classification (NCBI taxonomy): domain Eukaryota; kingdom Metazoa; phylum Arthropoda; class Insecta; order Coleoptera; family Cleridae; genus Tillus; species Tillus elongatus. The sequence goes on along the minus strand of OZ023268.1, from coordinate 74,073,536 downwards.
AGGTGTCAGCATGTATAACCTGAAAGGGTTTACTAGGGGTGTCTGTTAGCATTAAGGGTATATTGGGTGGATTTCTATCGTACTTGGCTCGCTTGCAAATTTCACATTCATTAATATAAGCCGTTATTTTTTCACGCATTTTTTGAAAGTAATACTTGTTGGATATTTGTTTTATAGTTTCTATTATACCTCTATGGTTAGTTTTTCCCTCGTGATAATTTCTAATTACCTCGTTAATCTCTTCATCGTCGGCTAAGGGCAGACGATGCTTGGGGCAACTGATAATAATGGGTGCATTGTTGTTAAATATTTCCACATACACTGAACAGAAATCTTGGTATAATTTTTCTGTTTCGAAATTAAAGTAATACCTTTTGCCTATTGTAGTATATTCCTTTAGAAAATTTATGATTGCTTGTCGATTATCATTTCTCGGGATTTGTACCAAATATTTATTTTGATTGTTAACCTTTAGTTGTTTTACTGGTCTTGGATTATTATGTACGGGAGATATATAATATTGGTTTAGTTGTTTTTCTATAGGAACATCTGATATCTGAATACCTATTTTTGGTTCTACATTTACTTGTGAATGATCACTGTCTCGTAAGTCGTTATTTTGTTCAAGTGTTGTTTTGTCTGTTCGGCTTATAGGTGGAATAGTGTTGCTTGAGGTGCTAGGAATTTCTACTGGAATAAAAGAGAGTTCTGGAGGGCTCATTGGCGGAATATATTCGGGTTCAGTTGGTTGCACAACGTCATCAAAATTTGGGGTGTTGAGCTGCCTTTGTAAATCTTGGAGAGGTCTTTCGTCCTCATCAAAATTATTAGCGATTGATGCAATTTCTGCATCCTCTAAAGCATGAACTTGGATGCGGGACAAGGAATCTGCGTTGCAGTTTAGAGACCCTTTTTTATAAATTATTTCATAGTCATATTCCTCGAGTTTTAAACGCCAACGTGTTAATTTTGAATTGGGTTCCTTTAGTTGCATAAGCCATACTAAAGGCCTGTGGTCAGTATATATATAGAACTTACGACCATAAAGATAGGGGCGGAAGTATTTGGTGGCCCAAACAATAGAAAGAAGTTCCCGTTCAATGGTGGAGTATCTCTGCTCTGTTTCATTGAGGGTACGAGAAGCATAACTAATAGGTTTATCATTACCTACTGACCCTTGAGAAAGGACAGCTCCAAGTGCTACATTGGAAGCATCCGTAGTGAGTATAAAGGGTTTTGTGAAATCAGGGTATTGTAATACGGGGTCATTCATTAATATATTTTTGCATGTTTCGAAAGCTTCTATAAAACTACTATCATGAACTATAGTTGCATTTTTTTTTAAGCATCGAGTCAATGGTTTTGTTAATTTACCGAAGTCTTTAATAAATTTTCGGTAGTACCCTACAAGACCTAGAAATCCTTTGATCTCTTTTCTTGTTTTAGGTATGGGGAATTCTCTTACAGCCTTTACTTTATCAGGATTTGGTTTCACGCCTTCGGACGTGATAATGTGCCCGAGGTAGGCTACTTCCTTTTTTAAAAATTCACTCTTGTCAAGCTGTATTTTTAAATTAGCCTTTCTTAACCTTTCGAATACATTTGTCAACCTTTCTATGTGTTCTTGCAAAGAAGTACTGAAAATTATGATGTCATCAAGGTAGGTAAAACATTTTTCATTTTGAATACCCCTAAGGATATTATCCATAGCCCTTTGAAAGGTACTAGGCGCTCCCTTCAACCCGAATGGCATACGCCTGTACATATAGTGCCCCCCTTCAGAGCTGAAGGCAGTTTTTTCCATATCTTCAGGATTCATTTCAATTTGATGATATCCTGAGGCTAAGTCTAAAGTGGTATAATACTGGCTACGACCTAATTTATCCAATATTTCCGAAATATTGGGTAAGGGATACTTATCACCAATAGTTTGTTCATTAAGACGTCTATAGTCTATGACCATGCGAAATTTTTGTTTGCCACTGGCATCTGATTTTTTGTTAACAATCAGGACAGGGCTATTCCACGGGCTGGAAGATGGCTGAATAATTTTTTGTCTTAACAAGTCGTCAATTTGTCTTTTGACTTCTTGCTTTTGAGCTTCAGGTAATCGATATGGCTTAACAAATACTGGGTTAGGATTAGATAACCTAATACTATGTTTAACTTGATTAGAAAATGATAATGGGACACCTTCGCAATAAAATATGTCTCTGTACTCGTAACATAAGTTTTCTATCATGTCTCGTTCTTCGTCATTAGTGTGATCAAGTCTTAATCTGTTTAAATTTTGAATTTGTAATTTGTCAATTTCATTAGCAGTACCATCTATGTTTTCTAAGTCGATATCTTTGTTATGATGAATGGAATTTAATTCGTTAGTTGAAACAGGTTCTGCATAAATAGCTTTATGTATAATCAGCTGTACGGGATTTTCATTACTATTCACTATAGAGGTTATAGCCTGGCCATTTGAAACTGTCACGATAGATGCAGGAATAATTACGCCTGACTCGAGTTTTATATTATTTATTATGCCTATGTTGGAACTACAGTCTATAGGAAGTTTGACTATTGTTTCACATCTCGCAGGCAGTATTATGTTATTTAATTCTTGTGGTTTCGAGTTACATTCGCGATGTATGTCGTCGTCACATGGTAAATACAAGGGAATGCATGTATGCTTCGTTACCAATTTCCTATTATAAAAATCTATTTTAGCTCCCAGTTGTTTGAGAAGGTCAGTACCAATTAACCCATGATATTGATTATTGATGTTAAATACATAGAATTTAAATTTGGCTCTGCCTGTTTTAAATATACTTGGTAGAGGAATTTTTAGAATTTCATTATGAAAACTGGTTTGGTGAACAGATTTAATTTGAAATTTTTCATGCTCTATAAATTTGGAATAAAAATTATGGGCAATATTTTCACATAACAGCGATTTCATCGAACCGGTGTCAAGCATAAGTCGCATTTGAAATGAGGGGTTGATTTCGACCAGTATATAAGGCAATTTAGGGTGGTTTACAGAATTTATCTGTACTATATTTTTTTGTTTAGTTCGATAACCTGAATAAAATTTTGTTCGATGTTATCTGTTTGTTCAAAAGCTGCTTCAGGTCTAGTTTCTTCTTCGTACGTTTCATGATTCGTTTCGTCAAAGTAACGAGCGTCATCTTCAGGAATTGTATAAGAGTGTGTTTCTGAAGGATAATTTTCATAAGATTCGTCATAAACAGGGTTGTCTGATTTAAATTCATGTTGAACCTCTTGATGGTATAATTGGGTAGGTGATGACTGTGCGTTAGGCCCGTTAGGACCTCTCGGATGAGTATTGAAATTTCTAGATGACGTTTCCATAGGTTCGGGCTGGAAATGTTGTCTAAAATTTGGATTGGGACGTGTATGTATCGAGGAATTTTTTGCAGATACCTCCATAGGTGTTGGCCTATAGTTTGGTCTGAAATTTGGATTTGGTCTGAATACGTTTTGTGTCAGCTGTTGTGGGGGCTGATTACGTAAATTTAAGGGCTTTCTGTATGTGGGTTGGTTATGGAATTGTCGGGGGTGCGTAAAATGCGGAACGTTATTTCTATTATTTTGCTGATTCTGTATGTATTGAGGTTGTTTATTTGGTACATTTGAGTTTTTAAAATTTGTGGATTGATTGTGGAGATATTTCATTTGTTTTTCTCCATATTGAAAATTCTCTTCTTCCAGAACAAGCGACATAGCGTGTTCTAGATTAGTCGGGTTTTGTAGCCTAACTGCTAACCCTAGTTGACCACTCAAACCATGTAAATAGGTTTTCAGTGCCACTTTATCGTAAAATTCATTTTTAATTAAACGAAATGCTTCGTTTGCAGTTGTTAGTCTTACTTTTGAAGCTAAAAGACTACGTGAGTCTTGTATTCTCATACCGAATTGGTATGGGGTTTCTCTAGGGTCTGGCTTTAAGAGCAAGAGATCCCTAGCTAAACAGTCTTCGTCTCTCTGGTCGCCGAAGTATTGTTGCAATAATTGTTTAATACGAGGCCAATTTGTGGCATCTTCCCTACTACCTATCAATGTTCTAGCTCTACCTTCTAATTTACTTATTACTATTCTAAGCATCCATTGGTTATTTGGATTGTCATCATTTGTTCTATCAACAAATGAAGTGAGAAAATTTTCACACGCTGAAATAAATAAAGCTAAAGTATGCTGGTCCCCATCGTATGCGGGAATAGCATTAATGTGATAATTTTGTAATTGATTTGCCATAATTTGATTGTTATTTGAGCTTATTGTATTTTTCTCTGTTACTATAAGTTTAGGAGGTGCTAAATTTATTTTTACTTTATTATTAAAATTGTCAACTGTCTCTGTTTCAGAGTCTGACATCAATTTATTAATCAATAATTTAAATTTGCGTAAAATTTAATTAATATTTCCCGTAATATTTGCTTATAACTTTAATCGATTTTAAATTAAGGTAGGACAAGGAAATTCAAAGGAACAATGAAAGCACTTACGCCAATGTGAAGATGAAGACGATTTCTGTTCTTCTTTGCTTCAGCATCATAAGATACAGCGAATAAGGCAGACAACTTCGTAGGCAGAAGTTCCGTATCAAACCTTATTTTCTCTTATGATCGCTCGCGCACTCACTGTTTTTTAATTGAAAGTTACTTAAATTATTTTTGTCAACTTGGACGATGCTGTTCTTCGTTGACTTTGAAGCTGGTTCTGAGTTTTTAACGATAAAAATCGAAGTGCGGACTTTTGCGATTTTTGTCAAAAGGGCACTAAACTCATACTAGCGACTGCGCCACTTAGAGTTGTACTTCAATTGAACTTCATAAAGTTAAATTTATTTACTTGAAGTTACAGTACAACGATATATATATTAAAATTTAAATAATATAAAATTTACAATAAAATACATATGAGTAATCTAATACCATTAAGGCTGGATGGCAAAGACTAACTGTTGAATATTAATGTTCGACATATATTTATAGACTATTAATTGCTGATCAATTTCCCCTCGGTAATGTCGCTGCACTTCAACCGGACGCTGAGTCGACGGAAAAGCCGGTGTAGCGCAACGTACCCATATGTGCTGACAGTAGCCTTGGTGTGTGTAGTATACCGGGTGGTGCAACCATAACTCGCGTTTGAAAATACTTGCTATTTTAAATTTTGTCACGTGGCCACAAACGCGCCGGATACTTTTGTGATGTTAGTTGATCCAACTAGTCATGCAGAAGCAAGGTTAGGTGTGCAAGTTTTTCCATTCAAAATCGGAGCTATTATCAAACTAATGAAATAGAGTCAAGAAGAAAGTAAAATAAGCAGTTTCGCATACCCACAAAACCGCTAACAATTATTATTTATCCTATAAGTTTGGTGTACCATTTGACAGGTAGCCCTTTGTTTTGGACCAAGTGACATTTCTGCATGCACGCACGTTTCTAATTTGCTGTATGTATTAGCTTTCAGATGTTTATTTTCTAAAGTTAAACGATCTCTTTTACGCACTTGTGATATATCAAAATGTTTCTTTTATTCCGTACAATAAGATAGAAAACATAAGAAAATTTTTGCAAATTCCCTATTTAAATCTGTAAGCATACAATAATAAATTATTTTACTATAACAATTTTTTCCAACTTAATCAATAACTAGATATGTATACAAGCAAAATATTTCAAAGGCAAATGGCATGGTTTGGACCTAGTCAGCTCTTCCATCAAACGTTGCAAATAAAACAACTAAAATGTATAAAAGCCAATAGTCCAGACAACGAAGGAAAAAGAGCGGCTATAATTCATGTAGAAGCCACCTTTAGCACAGTTGTAAGGGAAGGTTTCCCAAACAACGTACTAGAAGTACTGATGGGTGGGGGTGAAGCTAAATGCCCCTTCCTCAATTTTTTATTAATAATTCGAAAAGTACTGCCTCTAGCAAAAAAATAGCCATAAAATAAATTATTTTTCATAAAAGTCTCTACAAAAAAAGTCTCATACACTTTTTCGCTAGGATCAATACTTAAAGAGATACGGAGGGGGAAATTGAAAAAAAAGTTTTATTGTTAAAAATGAAATGTTTATTGTTAAAGATACATTAATTAGGGTCCAAGGATATATCTTGGAAACTACTTTTCTTCAAAATCTAAATTTTCATCACCATCCATGCTGTCTTTGATGGGGACTTCATTCGTACATGAGCCGAGGCACGCGCCACAGGCACCAGAGCAGTCAATCCCTGCTTTGCGGCAACAAGCATGTTCAAAACGGAGTCGGGTGCTACAGTGTTGTTCGTGGTGACTGGGTTGAGGATCCCATCTTCTCCTCTAGCCCAACCTCATTGGGTAGGTGGTAGGGGGTTGCCGAGACACTGTTGTATCTGTTATAAAGTAATTAGACCAACGTAAGTATTTAGCACAAACTGATATTTGTAATTTAAAGGAACCAGTATTTAACAAAAATATACTTCTGAACCCACTTACTACTCATCCACAGGATATCTTGAAGAGTGGGTGTGAATATGTCAGAGGGGATGGGCTTCAGCACGCTCAGGCCTTTGACGGTAGTTTGCTGCAATGCGTTGGATTCCCTGCACTCAAAGGCTTGCAGGTCCAGAACTCTTAGCTGGCCCACTTCTTCCTGGGAGGGGGAGATTTCAGCCTTTCGACCTTCGTGGATGGAAGGAGAGCGTGGGTAGGTGTAAAACATTTATTACCTCCCATGCTGTGGAAGGCACTCCAGCCATCCAGAGTAGATAAGTTGAAGTCCGAATTATCGAAGATGTACTGACAAAACGGTTCATTGGGATAGGCTCTTGCTTGTGGTGAATGGTGGAGAGCTCCAGCTGCTGACCGCTGTGGTAAGTTACACTTAATCCCAACTTTGAAAAAGAGACACCAAGTTCTTTGATTCAAATTTTCTATATATGAAAGGAGCGATGCTACTCAGAATTGGGGATATGAAACATCGAAGGCGAACAGCAACAATAAGAGCATGAGCTATAGTTGTCATTTTTCACTACTACCGCTTTCGACCTTTTTTTCTCTACAATGCAGTCCATGAAAACTCTGAGAGATGGAGGTATTAATTGTTCCGCCTCACTGCAGAAGTTAGCTAAAGGAGGATAGGCACTGTTATCGTAAACCATGCATTCAATGTCTTTTCATTGCAGCTTTTCGTGCTATTCTCTCACGTTCTGTCTGTTCATCTTTACACCTTGAAGTAACCCATGACTCGCTCATGATCTTATCACCAAAAGCGCGAAAGAAGACGACATTTTGTCTGGTGCGAATTGTACTGAAAACAATTCAGTTCTCATATTTTCCCCCATTCCCTCTTTGATGGTCCTCATATGTGGTGGTTCTCTTGTAAAATGTTCCAACAACTCGTCCATGGAGAATTGGCAACTATCATTCCCTTCAATGTACAAGGCATTTATATTCCTGACCATCCGACACACATTCCTGTCCAGAGTTAACGAAGTATGGGGTATGACCGGTGACTTCACTTTTAGAGGTTTGGATGGCACAATCGATAGCATCCAGATTTAGAAATGGCCAGAAGGTATGTATATTCTTCACGACTCCTCGGGAACGGACCCATGAAGTCGAGCAATTGGACTTTCGGGTGACTACCCATGGGGCTTGCGGGCAGTTTTTGCTCAGGATTTTGCTGAGTTCACACAACTCACTGCCGGACATGGCGACTTACATCGGCTCCCATCTTGGGCCAGGTGAAGCGTTGGTGAAGCCTCCAGTAGGTTTTGTAAGAGCCACAATGCCCGGAGCGAGGATTGTCATGGTGCTCCTTAATGATGGCACGGCGAAAGTCCTTGGTTACTACTATCGTACAGTTCTCGGGTTCCGAAAGCAGATCTGGAAAGGAGCCACGGACGTACTTATATTGTATGACCTTTTCTGCCACGACGGGGGATATCTATCTGGCCAGGAAGTAACTTTAATTAGCATACCAAGGTACCAATGGTCGGTGGTGTTATTAAAGCCATCAACGGAATAAGGCACAACCTGTACAGCGTCTACGTTAATCGGAACTGACCCGGAGAGAAAGTCAGGGACTATATTTTCCTTACTCTTCCGGTGTGCGATTCTATAATTGAATGGCTGAAGTCTAAGGGCCCACCGAGCCAATCTGTCCGTCGGATCCTTAATTTTATGCAACCAGGTTAGGGATGAGTGGTCTGTTACTACGGTAAAATGACTTCCCTCCAGGAAATGTCGCAGCTTTTCAACGGCCCAGATGACAGCCAGGCATTCCCTCGGTCCTGGTGTACTTTCTCTCAGCCTTGTTGAGATACCTTGAGAGGAAGCTAATGACTCGTTCGCCATGTGGGTATTGCTGGCTCAGGACAGCTCCAAGTTTGTAGGCAGAGGCATCAGTCTGGAGAACGAATGGCTTCTCAAAGCATGGACAGGTCAAGACAGGCGCAGACACAAGACAGTTCCTAACCGTGTCAAAAGCCTTTTGACACGTTTCTGACCAAACAAAAGGCACATGTTTCAGCGTAAGTTTGGTGAGGGAAACAAAACAGTTGAAAAATTGGGGGCAAAGCGTCTATAGCAACTTGTCATCCCTACAAAGCGCCTCACCTCCGTTACATTACGAAGCGGTTCAATTTCAGAATCGCCTCCACCTTCTCGGTGTCCACACGTATCCGAAGTAGCGCATATCGGCGTTAACGTGGAGCCCTTCGGTGTCCACACGTATCCGAGGCAGCGCAAATATGGTCAGCAGAAAGGACATTTTTCTCTACTCATCGTCAACCCAGTCTGCCTGAGCTTATCGAAGACTTTCTCCAAAATGATGAGATGAGTGTCGAAGTCAGGTAAGATGGCAATGATGTCCAAATAAACAAAGACGTGTGGCTCAAGATCGGCACCAATTACATTATCGGTTAGTCTCTGCCAGGTCCCTGGAGCATTGGTCAACCGAATGGTATACGCCGTAACTACAAGAGACCCCTGCCGGGAACGGTAGGTAAAGGCAGTATATTCCCTACTGGACTCCTTGACAGGCACCCAGTTGTACGCGGAATTTATGTCCATCGAAATGAAGAATTTCGCGCCCTTTAGCCGGTCTAAAATGCACTTAATGTAGGGAAAGGGGTAAACGTCCTTCTTTGTGACTGCATTCAGAGCTCGATAGTCCACGCAGAACCGATGTTTCTGTTCACCGTCCTTGATTACCAACAGGGCCGGAGAGGACCAAGGGCTTTTGGATGGTTCAATTATACCCTGCTCAAGCATCGGGTCGAGCTCCTCACTTAGGATCTTTTGCTTAGCTGGCGACACAGGGTAGTACCTTTGTTTAATCGGGACGGTAGCTGGCTGCAATATGATGTCATCATAGATTAGATCCGGAGCATTATCAATTTTGCCATCAATGCATATAAGACATTCTTTTAAAATAGGAGACAATTGATATATACGACTCTCTTTGCTTAAAACTTTTGCTTTTGAAAGTAGTCTATAATCTGTAGGAAATGAATCCTTTTGGGCTTTTAAACACCAAAACTTCTCTGCGGTTTTAAGCTCTTTACATATTTCTCTTTTCTGAGAGATTTTTATCAATTTAAACATATGCCGTAGTCCCAATTAATTTTATATAATTAGAAAATCTTGATATGTAAGGGAGGGCAGAATTCTCCTTGATTTCATAATTGACCAGAACTGTTTCGTTATTATTTTCTTCCATGTTGCTTGACATTTTTAAGGCGAAATTTTCTTCTGACCAGAAACAAGGAGGTAATATAAAAAATCAGGACCTTTTAACCATCTGCTTTCTGTTAATAAATCGATTTCTTCGTCGTCTCTTGTTGATTCACCTGCTATGTTGAGTTTGGACGGTATCCAATTCTATTGTGATGCTTCGGTAATTTCTAAAATTTCTCTTACTATATGACTTACGAATGATGGTAAGTTTACAGTTTCTGACCGCAGCCAAGAGAGTACCGTTGTAGAATCTGACCAAAATACAATTTGATTAATTTTAATAGTGTGTTCGTTCCGAGTAATGTTTGCTAAACGGCTCCCTATTACTGATTGTAGCTCTAGTGTGGGTATTGTCATTGGTTTTAAAGAACTTACTTGATTTCGTGACATTATAAGACATACTATAACTATTTCTCCTACTTTAAAACGAAAATATGCAGCTGCTGCAAACGCCCCCTTCTTCGATTCGGGAAAGAGAGAGAGAGAGAGAGACTACTGTGTGAATCCGCAAACTATGGAACAAAACAATGTAAAAGATGTACAACAGGGTCGCCATCCCACAATGTTCTAGGAGGCTGGCTACAATAATAGCCGTTTTACTTTACAGGTGTGTTCTCGCTGTAATTAGTATGCCGTACTGACGAGCTCTAATTAGAGCGAAACCGCTCTGCGGTTCTAATTATGGTTAGAATACATCTAGCCTTACTAAGAAATAAAATTAAAATTGATTTAAAAAAATATATGAAAATTCACTAGTGTAGGTATTTTACAACAAAAACTTGAAGAAAAAATAAAGCAATAAAAGGTTATTTTTTAATGAATGGGGAATTTATAAAAAATATGAAAATTCCCCACAACAGTCAAGAAGAAAAACAAAGCAGGGGTAAAACCAGAGTTAGGCGCCAATTACTTGTAACGGGTTTTCCTGGGGTTTGAAACCTTACCAGGAAAACCTTGCCCATCACAAATAAGTTAGAGGGAAAGAAAAACGTGTTTTTAGCGCTAGTGGTTGGCATTAACCTGGTGGAGAGATTCGTTAGTCTAATACTTAGATTAGGTAATTTTTAAAATTTTAAGGTTATTACCTAATCCAAGAACCGAAGGGTACTGGGTTCGATCCCAGGGTACTCCTTTCACTTTTTCAGTACAAACTGTAACAATAACATTAACCGAGGTTTTCGCATTATATTTGAGCAAGTTGAATGTCTGCACGTTCCGCCCTTCGGAGTGGGCGTAAAGTCGTCGGTCCCGTGTCCATGCGATGTTGGGCACGTTAAAGATCCCTACTCTCCTTATAGAAAGGCAGGGGTTCGGCAAAATTTTCCAGGATAGTGAGGTGAAACTGCTCCCTGGCGTCGGTGATTTGCCATAGTCGCGGAAATAGGCCGACGTTAAAGAAACAAAAACACACACACTACCTAATCAAAAGGTCAAATACCATTATATCATGCTAATACCTACGCCAACTGTCAACTGTCAGGTGCAGCAATACAAAACTATTTATTTGTAAAAGTAAATAAAAGTAATGTAGCAAAGATTTATTTGTGTGTATGGAATTTAACTAGCACAGCATTATGCTGTGTAACTAGTGTACCTATTTTTGATTGGTATTGTGGAGACACACAGTGATGTTAAGTAAATAAATGAAATCAAAATGTAAGTTTTATTTTGAGACATTTAATCAAAAGTGACCTTGATTATCACATTAAGAAAACAATAATTTTTACAATAATATATGTGATCTTTTGTTTTATTTTAGTCTGAGAATAATGGCTAAATTTTAAATGTATCGTTACAAGCGAATTACCGCTTTAACAGCGCTGCATAGAATTTACACTGTTTCTAATACAAAATGTAATACTTATTAGTCAATTTTCTTTGAAAAAATCACTAATGAGTAGATCACGGCTTGTGAATTTTGAAAAAATCTCTACAAATGAGCGCTATTTAGGATCCCTGGAATCCAAATCCGAGGTCGCTTTCAAATTTTATATGTTCATATGTATATATATATATATATATATATATATATATATATATATATATATATATATATATATATATATATATATATATATATATATATATATATATATATATATATATATATATATATATATATATATATATATATATATATTTATGTGCCACACCGATAACTCAAAAAATAATGCGCTCATGACGATTAAATTTGCTGAACACCTTCCGTTTGCAAGTGGCTTGGATACGTTCGTTAGCCAGGAAAATCTGCTCAGTTCAAATATATTAAATAATGCTTTGTTTTAATTAGATAGTCAGATTCCCCGGTCCGTGCCAGTTCTGAGCTGACCTTTAATGTATAGAATTTCGGCCACGTAATTATAATGCATGTTTGTAAGAAAGGAAATTCGGGACGCAGCAAGTGCGTTATGGTAGCGAATTTTTATTTAAATCTGCTCAGTTCAAATAGATTAACCGATGCTTTGTTTTCATTAGATAGTAGGATTCCTCCGGTCCGTGCCCGTTCTGAGCTGACCTTTAATGTATCGAATTTCGACCACGAAATTATAATGCATGCTTCTAAAAAAAAATTAGGGACGCAGCAAGTGCGTTATGGTAGCGATTTTTTATTAAATGCTTCAAATTTGAATAGCTCAATATGTTATTAACCTATAAGGTTCGTTGGCCAGGAAACTAGTTTTTTCGGATATATTTTAAGTTTATTTTCGAAAATTTGTTGTACATTTTCAAACAAAGTTATTTTGATGATATATGGTACATTGTCTCTACTATATAGGTCATACTGGTAACGAAATTTGATGCCTGCTTTCTTAAAAAACACATATTTGCTATTTAAAACATTTTAATGGAAATTCACTACCATAACGCACTTGCTGCGTTCAGACCTTTTTTTATATAATTCAATTTTAAAAATTAAACGGTGTTAGGCTAATAAGTTCATTAATAAGTTGTTTAACTTACAGATTGATTGGCTTTAAAGTTATTAATACTAGGTCTACCATACAATGCCAATGATGTTGGTTGCTTCTAATATTAGGCCTGCTAGACAATTCCAATTATGTTAGTTATTTCTACGCCTCTTATGATCAACGTACAGCCGGGACAGGAACACTAAAGAATCTCCATACAAAAACAGCGAAATGCGACAATAGAAACAAAATAGAAAGAACAGGAAATTGCAGTTAATCCAAAAAACCCTGCAACAACAAAATTTGTCACTTAGCAGATAATACGCAAATTGTTTAAATAAATTTAAGGAAAATGAATGGACATGGGGAAACTCACCCAATCACACATTGATGTTTCTTCCCATAAAATCAAACTAACTATTTGAAGCTAAAGCTTTCAATCCCAATAACGCACGTGGGTTTTCGAACAGAACCGTTCATTAAAAAAAACACTTATTAAATAGATTGCTTTTACATTCAGCTACCAGCTGTAGGTCATTTTAAATGCCCCAAAACGCCCTTTTCTTCCAAGCACAGCTATCCACTTTAGCGAAACAATCAGATCTAATAATCTCCTAGATTAAAAAAAAAAGAAATGTATTAGAAGCAAAACTTGCTGGATAAGGCATAAGTGATAAAATGTATTAATATTTCCCATTTTCAAAAATTTATTATTTTTCAGAAATTCCACTAGTAAGGGAGAGAGACAGAAAAACAAGGATCAACACAGAGAACAAAAGAGAAACAGAAGACACTGTTTACTTCCAAGAGAGAAGGAGACAGCAGTATCCTTATTATTTAAATATTTTCCTATAGTCTGTTTCCCAATGTATAGCTGTAAATATATTTATAATTGGTGTCACCATTCATTTAATTATGCCAGAGCAATAAGCTTTCAAAATTTTAAGGTGATGTTTAGAACCGTCACACTCACTGCAGAAGCTAGCTAAAGGAAGATAGGCACTGTTGTCGTAAAGCATGCATTCAATGTATTTTCATTGCAGCTTTTCGTACAATTCTCTCACGTTGTCTGTTCATCTTTACAACTTGAAGTAAACCAGGACTCTGTTGTGATATAAGCACCAAAGGTGCGACAGGAGACGACATTTTTTCTGATGCGAATTGTACTGAAAACAATTCGGTCCCCAATATTCCCCTCATTCTCTCTTTGATGGTCTTCACATGTGGTGGTTCTCCCGTAACACGTTCCAGCAACTCGTCCATAGAGAATGGCAACTATCATTCCCTTCAATGTAATCGTAGATTTATTTCATTGCTTCTGAAATCCCTTCACATCACCCTCACAAATTAAACACCTGTCAGTCATAGTCACATAGCAGAACACACTAGAAATGAATAATCTTAAATACGTGCAAAGCAGATATCAGACTCACGAACAAGGTCCTTGAATGTAAACTGAAAAGGGACGAGGCCGATAAGAAGGCCTCGGAGGATAACGGGACCACCTGGCGCTGAATAAGGTAGGTAGGGGAGCCCTGTCGTCATTACAATCGTTCTCTCCTTTTGCCTATAGGCTCAAACGACACACATTATTGTGGTGCGCTCAGCACATGATTCTTCCGTTATATATTACATCTGTACACTTACATGCAATAAAATAATTAATATGTGGTCTGATAGTTCATTTATCAATGAGTTAAGATTGGAACCTGCGATGAGCATTGATAAGTATAATTTGGAGAACCCAGTTCATCACAATATAGTTTATAGATTTATTATTAAAACTTGATTTTTAACAATAAAAATCGATTTAAAAAACATTTTAATGTCCCTTCCTATCTAGTTAAGTATTGATGCTGGCGAAAAAGTGTATAGAATCTTTTTTGTAGAATAATTCAATATATGATCATTTTGTCGATAGAGCTGGTAGTTTTCGAGGTATTAACGAAAAACTGTAAAAAATGTTCGGGACGCAGCAAGTGCGTTATGGTAGTGAATGTTCATAAGAATAATATATTATAGTGATTTATCCTTATATTAAAAGTTATAAAACATTACTTTATTTAATTAGTAAGAGTAAAAAATGGGGTCAAGAAGGGCAAGCAAAAGCATGAACTCTAACATAAATATTTATACAGTCATTTGGATACAAAACTCAAACAAACCAATTGATAAACAGGAAATATACTCAACAAAAAATACACCAGAAATCTGAAAAAATCGCGTGGTTTATGCATTGATGGTGATTGTATGCATGCAGAAGGGGAAGAAGAAGCCCCAGGAGGAAGAGGATTCCTGCCCCCTCGCCCAAAAACACGGTGGTTCTCCTTTCCCTTGTGCATGCACACAACTACCTTCAAAGCATAAAGCACAAGAAACATTTCTTGGGAGCAACCCCCAAGAAAGTTACTGGATCTGGGCGAATATGGATGTTGTGCGGGGTAAACGGCGTTTAAAGGAGGTACTGCTGCAAAATGTGAAAAACGCATCTTTTCAAAGTCCGATTAATTGTGTTTTAAGCATTTTCCGCTCATATTTTCTCCCCGCCCAGCACCCCTATTTATTTTTAGTCCCTCAATTTTCTTGGGAGTTGTTTGCAACAAATTTGCCTTGTGGCTTGTGCATCCAAGGAGGGTTCTAAGCACGTATCTGAAAAAAAGTAAAAACCCTCCGTGCAGTAAACTGTTTATTTACCGAAATTACCTTCCACTTCGTCGCCTATAATGTATTTTTCAGATAACATCGAATACAGCACTATAGTAAATCAATTCACTTTCTGTTTCACTTCTTTTTTATTTTTATATTACATATATATGCCCAAGCTAAGTAAGTATAATAAAGGAAAGCCCTTAATTAACATTGGGGCTACACAAATTTAAAAGTAGAGAAGACATTTAGATCGTGTTTGTGTGCACACAAAATTAGTAAAATACATTTATAAAATCTAATAAAAAACAACAGTTTTGCGATATTATTTTAAATAAACCAATAGGAATACGTTTCTCGGTGATTTATCAATTCACGAATGTATGAATCTAGCTTTCGTCCAAGACTACACTGAAATCCGGTCGACGCTGCAAGTAAGCAGCTTGTAAATTAAGCTCGATAGGCTTGGACGGTTAACAAACGTAGGTATGTCTAATTTTAAACGAGAGACTCTACCTGTTTAAATATGAGAAATACATAAATACGCTTTAAAGTGCTATTTACCGACTAAAAAAATATTGACTGCGAAATCATCAATAATAAAAATGATGGATCTAGTAACTTATCTATCAGTGTCGTTCTCATTTCGTGAGCAGGTTTTGATACTTGCAAAGAACATTGTCGCATGCTAAAATTTAGCCCTTTTGAAAGCAAACATTGTTCCGTATTAGGAGAGAAATGGGCCAGGGCTGACAATTTACAAAATTGTTAGTTGATTGTACACAGTCTCCAATTATAACATTTTGTGTTAACTAGAGCTGTCGTGACGACATACTACCTGGTTCCGTACCGAGATGGCGTCACTGTCGTACATTTCACAATGTTCTACATTCTGACATCTTGCAATAATACTTGTAATTTCCATTGTTTAGATTTGTATCCACCATGTATGTAAATAGCATAGCAGTACAGGTAACGTCATCTCTCCTTGTCCAACATTGTTGATATTGCATTACATAATCTGAAGTGATGTCGAGAATTATTTTAATTTTAATTTCGAATAACTTTATTTTTCTTCGATCAAAAGACTTGAAAATTGGTACACAACCACGCCTGTCTATGTTCTTTTAGGTAGTAGATTTTCCTTCCAATCACTTAGAGATTTTGAGATATATTGCGTTTTGAAAAATATTTTTTAATTTTTTGTTAAACAAAATTGGGCGTTAAGATCTGATGAACAAACTCATCCAAGTCATTAACACTATAAGGGTAATTCCCAAATATGGTCCAAATAAGTGAAGTATTTTTTGAGTTCTCTGTTGGATATATATATATATATATATATATATATATATATATATATATATATATATATATATATATATATATATATATATAACTTTTTAACTGATCATGGAAAACGGTCTCAGGGGCCCTAATTCATGCTCATGTGAAGAAATTTTCCAAAAGTCTCACCATGGACACCTCTCTATTAGTGAATTTTCTTAATGAAAATTACCAACAAGAGACCCCAAGCTCTCTTAGCTCCACCCCCACTCATCAATACTTTTAATATGTTATTCAGGACACCTTCCCCTACAACTGTGCCAAACTTGGCTTCTACAGGAATTATTTTCGTTATTTGGCCTTTCTTGGTCTTTGTTGCCTGTACTACAAGTATTTACAAGTATTATATATGTACAAAAGTAAGCAACAAGGGTTATAATTTGACCAAAAACGAAAGAAGTGGGGGGTATGCGGGCGCTGACAATCCCCCCCCCTCCTATACTTGCTTCAGCAAGTTCAGAAGAACTCAATATATCTAACCTAAGTTGTTTGTATTTTCTATGGGATTTCCATCCTTGAATTAAATGTTGAAGAGGTATATTTATGAATGTCCTCAGGAACACTATTATAATATTTTGATAAGCAGTATGAAAATGATGTTTGAAACAACCTAGTACTATTTGTCTTATAATGCAAATGACAATTTTTTATCTTATATTTATATTATGGATAGGTATCTGTGCGAGAAAATATTATAAACTTAAGGAGGGTATTATTTTGAAGTAAACAACAGCTGTGTAAAATCATCCACCAACGAATCCTTAACCTTTGAACAGTAAGCGATACAATTCAGACAGGAACAAAATTATAGATATTGTGATTTATAACCGTTTCCCTCCAGATATTGTGTATAGATTAGTTAGCATAAGTGAAAAATGTGGATAAGTAACATTAAGTCATTGAAGCCTGAAGCCGATGAGCCATCCAAAAAGTTTACTCTACTTATTTTCTGTAATTTTCTTATAAAATGGTTACAGAAAATATTCAACGATAATGACTTCAGAGTCGTTTATAAAGTTGATAGTTTGCGGAGACTTCTGTGTGGATCAAAGGATACTATTGACTTTAGAAAAATCGGGGATTTATCAAATATCTTGTAATAATTGCAAGAACATTTATATTGAGCAAACGCGGACTTCAATAACAAGAAGATTAAAAGAGCATATAGTTCATTTCAGATTCAATAGAGAAGAAAATTTTAGCGCTCGACAACACATGATTGACTTGGGATATAAGGTAGGCAATACTAAAGTCAATCTACAAAATTTAATTAATTCAGACACGAGTCCAGTCATTTCAACACTTTTTGAAATATCACGAAATAATCCATGGTCGCTTTCAACACTGACACAACAGCTGGTTAGGGGTGTCCACTGTTCCAACAATAGTATTAGATTACATCAATGTATTAGATTACATCATCCGGTATTGCATCATCCGGTACTGAGACATGTGGTATTACATAATGCGGTATTGCACAGCCTGGTGTTGCATCATCCGGTATTGCATCATCCGGTATTTTTTTCCGTCCGGTATTGCATCACCGGTATTACATAATTTGTAGTGTATAGATAGTTTAGATATATAAGTAGGATAATTTTGCCCATACAATTAGTTTAGCGACAGATACTCGATGAAGACAACTTCGTTTTCGAAATGATACGTATTTCGAAAACGAAGTTGTCCTGTTATTTTTTGGGTGACTCTGCTTTTTGATTCAGTTTCCAACCACAGTGTCCAACCTAGATATCTTATAATGTTCATGTAAAAAAACTACTGCACATCAAAAGAACTAAAGATAGTGCGTTTTTTTTACTAAACATAAGCATTGTACATGTACATTGATGTAGATTCATTCATTTTAAAAAAAGGTCCCCTGTACTTTAAATTAAAAATAACTCTAAAGAATGGCAACATTGTATAATATGGTGAATGCGTGAGATAAATATTTTCACTTCAGCGGGTGGTTAAAACCTGCTTACGTGTAAAAAGAACTATATTGTACTTTGTAGATTTATAAAAAGCATATGCGATTGTAAACAGACAAAGCTGTGAACAATTTTAAAAGAATATGGTGTGCGTGACTGGCTGACTTGAGCTTAAATCGTTATATGATGGCAGAAGATCATGTGCAAGAAGTAACTCGAAGCTGTGATTATTTTACAATTAATTGAAATTGTCAAACCAGGATATGTCATGTCCCCATAATTATTTAACATATTCAGATAAATGCAAGTACATACAGGCTGGTCCAACAGTGCGTTCAGGTTCATTATCTCTTTTGGAACAAAAGGTTGCAGGTACTAACGTTAGCTACAAATTAAAATTATTTTTGCATATACAGGGTGTTGCGTAGGTTAGGTATAACCCAAACTTCACTTTTTTAAACGGTACACCTGTATCTAATTTCATTTTTAAATTCCTCTTTTTTTACCGATTCGTCCGGCGTTTAGTTGTTGTGGTCTATACAGAGTCGTTCAAAAGTTATGGCACATTTGACGGTCTGTATCTTCATTAATATGTGAGCATGCAACACTCTATCTTGCCAAAAATCTTAAAACGTGTTCTTCTTTCAACTTCAAACAATACACAAAGAATTCCCTCTAAACATTATACAGGGTGAGTAAAAACACTGGAGTCAAGTTTTCTCGAAAAATTCAAATGTAACATCCTGTATATTATAATCAATTTCGATACATCAACAAATGTGCTTTCAGTTTCATGAAGTATACCCTATACCTAAAACCATTACTGAGATATTGAGTGATTTTTAAGAAGAAAGGTACTTTTATACACAGGAACGAATTAGTGTATTATATCGTAACTATGCAAAATAAACAATGTATTGACTTATTTGTCAAATATTAACTTAAACCATCGAGTAGTTATTTTCCCGTATTTGAATTATAACAACAGGCTAAAATGAATTTCACTCGACAAAAAATGATTTATATGATTTATGTGTTATGAGCAAGTAACAAAAACTGTTTAGTCGCGACAAGAATCTATTATGAGAAATATCTTAATAGAAGGCAACCACACAGAGGCGCTTTTGAAATATTGATGCCACGTTTTGACGAAACGGGGAACACAGGGTACAAGAAGACTGAGAGACTGCTCTGAACGAAGAGAAAGAGTAGTAAGGCCTATGTTTTACGAATTTACGTAAAAACAAATGTCACGCACACCATATTCAACTCCTCCAAGAACTGTACTATGATGATCATCAAAGGCGACTATCATTTTGTCACTGGGCACAGCAACAAATCCAAAGAGATACAAGATTCTTCAACTTCGTGTTGTTCACTGATGAAGCAACATTTCATAAGAACGGACATGTCAACAGACATAACTCACACTACTATTCTACTGAAAACCCTCCCTTTACTCATGCAACTGGTCAAAATAGGTGGTCTCTTAAAGTCTGGGGTGGAATTATTGGAAATTTTGTCATCGGTCCGCATTGTTTTGAAGAACGGCTCACTGTGCTGCGATATCTTCAGTTTTTAAGAGAAGACCTTGGACCATTATTAGATCAACTGCTTGCATACGTGATCATATGTGATTTATGCATGACGATGCCCCAGTTTATCATACAGCTAACATTCATGCTTCTCTTAACCAACATTTTCCAGAACGCGGGATTGGGAGAGGAGAGCCGAATGTATGGCCGCCTAGGTTACCTGATCTAACAAAAATGGACTTCTTTTTATGGCGTTATGTAAAAAAATTAGTTTATCAGGCACAAACATCGACAAAAGAAGATATGAAGGCAATAATCCGTGGTGTATTTGATAATATTAATTTAAGTGTATTACGAGACGCTAACTATCCTTTTGAAACTCGCTTAAACTTATGTGCTGAGCAAAATAGTGGTCATTTCGAACACTTAATTAACTAGTTTTCACTGTTTTGATGTAGTTGTTATATCATTGTTATCACAATTTTCCGTGATTCGATACATTCTAATTTCAGGTTTAAGTTTTATTTCAATATCACTAAATCAAATAGTCTTTAATTTAATATTTGTTAAATTTTTCGATTAATGTTTTTTTCTAGTTATTATTTTTATTTGAGGAATATTTTATCTCCGTGCTTTTGTATATTCAATACATTCTTTAAGGAATATGTCACAGTTGAAACAAGCCGACATTTGCAAGTTTTCTGAAATATTTAAACGAGGTCGCAATAAGTACTAGGTTTTGAGAAGGAGTGACCGTAAATCTTAATATAAATCTCCATATGCCCTAACAGACGAGTAATAATCAAACCGAGAGGAGTCTAGACAGGAAACTGTATACAGGTGCTTCAAAAATAATACACTAATTCGTCCATGTGTATAAATGTGCCTTTTTTCTTAAAAAATACCCAATATCTCAGTAAATACTGATTTTAGGTATAGGAAATACTTCATGAAACTGAAAGAACATTTGTTGATGTATTTAAATTGATTATAATATGCAGGGTGTTCCATTTCAATTTATCGAGAAAACGACTCGTGTTTTTACTCACCCTGTATACTGTTTTCAAGGAATTCTTTCTGTATTGATTAAAGTTGAAAGAATAACACTTTATCAGATTTTTAGCATTGAGACCGTTTCTCATTAGCCACAAATTGTATTATAGAGTGTTGCATGCTGACATATTAAGTAAGATACAGACCGTCAAATGTGTCTCTGATGTTTTAGAAAAGTGACCATAACTATTGAACGACCCTGTATAGACCCCAACTATACACCGGATGAATCGGCAAAATAAGAGGAATTGAAAAATGACACAATATACAGGGTGTACCATTTAAAAAAGTGAAGTTTGGTTTGTATCTAACTTATGCAACACCCTGTATATGAAAAAATAATTTTAGTTTGTAGGTAACGTTAGTACCTGCAACTTTTGTCCACAATTTTTCTTATTAAATAATGAAGTAGATTGAACTTGGACCGTATACAGCTTTAAATAGGTTTGTAAAACTATTCTCACGCACTTGAGGGGAAATTACTATTTGTTGTCAAAAAAAAAAAGTAATTTGGTGAAAATTGACATTTTGTCGTTAAAACTTGAGTAATATAACGTTTTAGGGTTTGCTTATTAGAAAACTTTCAATTACACTAAACATCTGGTATTCTGTGCTGAAATTAAATTAGGGGTAGAATGTGTGGGGATGGAATATCGGTGACAGAAATTTCGAATTTTTTTTGCTAAAATTGTGTAAAAAGTCTCAAAACATATAGGAAACTTGATTCTGCAAAGACATTTTTTTTGTCTGTCGGTGTGTCATATTTTCTTTGTGGTCAAGTCATGGACCCTAAATTAATTTCATGAGAATGTCTTTCTGAGGAGAGTAAATTATCACATCTATGTGGAGGTTATGATTCAATTTGCAGCACTATTTCCAAGGAGGCCAGAGTCACTGTATCCAATAGTATAATAGTCACAACTGTGCTTTGTTTGTGAAATTTGGTATGTCAAGCTAAGTATGTAAAAAAAGTAACTGGTAAATCGAGGAAAGATAAAATAATACATTAGTTGGTATTAAATGAGTGTAGAGTGTAAAAACCCGTTAAACGTATTATGTAAAAAAAATTACTGAAATAATTTAGTCACATACGGCGTAGATGATGACAGAATGTCAAGTAGAATTTACGAATTGTATGTAGGTGGTTAAAGAAGTAGTGAAAGGTGCAAAGAAGGTTGTACGTGTCACACCAAAAAGAAAGTTATCAGTGGTTTGCGTGATACATATGCATATATAAGGAAAAGTATACATGTAGAAGAAGCGACTAGTATAGCCGCAGGATAGAAGTGCATGAAAACATATTGTTTAGGACTTTGTGGTTTGCCTGCTTATTCATGAATATGATGTACCTAATATCAGTAATAATAGTAATAACAAACTAACAAACTCCTTAGTTTTTTATTGACTTATATTTTATAAACTTACGCGGAATTGATGGAGCTAGTAACAGCTACGGCATCTCCATTCGCCACAATAGAAATATGACAAGTTCCTCCTCCATAGTAAACACTGCCATACGAATCAGTATAATGCCTTACATCATCCGATGTTCTTTTCGAATTCAGCACCTTTTCTCTCACTTTTCTGGTTAAATTAGGGTCGCTCTTATAGCTTGTGTTGGATCTCGTTTGTGCACCCTTTTTACCTATGACAGGTCCGTCAAAAGTAAATTTTAAACCGAAAGCGTGCTTCCATGTTTCTACAATCCGGAACCAGTTTATCAGCGGATCTTGGGTTTTAGGGATACTTTCAATGACATCCATTATAAAAGATTGAACTATTCCTGCCCCAGGAGTTGGAGCAGAATACATCTGCAGATGACCTAATAACGTAGACTGAGTTGGTTCACACCAGGTAGCCCTATGGCGGTTTTAATTGCGATTCTAGAAATAATTAAGCGAGGACTTTTTAACTTACCTATAATTTTGCATATCTTCCTTGGTTATAATACCGCCTTTTGATGTAATATCTTCAATAAAACCATCCGTAAGTTTTCCATTATATAGCACGTTTGGTCCTTCGTCCGCTACCATTTCCAGTATATCAGCTAGTCTATTTCTCCTCATAAGATCGCCGGTTGAGTACAAATCACCAGTGTCAGTCTGAAAGATGTACCTAAAAGTTTGTTACATAACGAGAAATACACAGATTATATCTTGTCACACAGAGTTAAAATTAAATTTCGCTAATCTAGTTATATTTTGTTAATTTTGTCTACTTTAATAACACATTCGTACATGTTCTGTTTTATGATACGCATTAAACAATATAGCAAATATGTATTTATTTTAATTTTTACCATCTACCTATTGCAACCTAGATACGTGTGTTCCGTGTGTTCCCTGTAAGAGTGTGAATCACAAGCAAACAACAAGCAAGTTAGATTTTATATATAGTGTGGAATTTGGAACCGCCAAATGAACTCAATGCAGTATCTAAATTATTGTGCATATTTACAAAAAGTCTGGACGCAGCGAGTGCGTTATGGTAATCAATTTTCATAAAAATGTTTTAATAGCAAATAGGTATTTTTTTAACTTTAATTTATTAACCTATATAGAAGAAACGATTTACCATGATTTCATCCAAATAATTTTATTGTTTATAAAAGTACAAAAATTTTCCGAAAATAAACCTAAAATGCTCTCAAAAAAATTGGTCCGATTTTCCTGGACTTTTACCTTACCTTGTTGTACCAAAGTTCGTTTAAATATTTTAATATTTTTCCAGTGGCGGCTTGTCCGATGACGCAGGTGAAGCGCTGCTTTACCTATAGTTTTCGGTTAAGCTAAACTTTTTTATTCAAAATCCACCATAATTTTAATTTTTTTCATTCTCTCAAATTCATTGGTACAACCACATAAAAATGTCTTGCTACGTCGCGCCGCAGTTGATAATGTATTTTTATAGTAATTTATGGTAGGATATAATTTGCAAGCCCCCCCTGATTACCGAATTGAATGTATACATGCCCCAGCACGCAGCACTTACGTATTGCAGACCATAGACTACACTCGAGCGTTAAGCAATTGCAGATTGACTGAGCCAGATTCGTTCGTATACAAATTCTGCATCTGTTTCGGGACGCTTGCATGAGATAGGTGCCATGGCAACGGCACGCGCACTGGTAGGTTGGTGTTTATTAGTCACAAAAGTGATGCAGAGTTCTGTGTCGGCTTCAAAGCTTAGTGTCCGTCGTTTATTTAGATTGAGTCGGATCGTCAGAGGCGTATTTTTATTTTTACTATGTTGCCGTTAAATAATCTGGTATGTGTCACATTTACAGACTTTGAAAAGCTGGGTTTGTCATGTTTCTTTTTGGTAAGTGGAATTGATTTGTTTATTATCACCTCTAAAAGAATAATTTCAAAACAATAAAATATTAGATATAAAATTTCAAGTTGTAAAAAAAAGAAGGGTCTTGAATTTGAAAAAAAAATGCTTGTAGCTCTTCCCTTTATAAACAGATTTTCATAGGTATTACGCGCCGTATTATATTACCGTATGCGTGCGTGTACACTATGTGTACAGTGTCCTCTCATCGAATATTCCTGGACATTATTCCTTGTGAAAGTCTATATTTTTGTACAAATAGATTTTTGATTTAAATACTGAAGTGCCAGGAGAACGCGAATTAACAACACTTGTACTTAGGTTGCTTTTTTTTAAAAATTTATTAAACTACTTAAACTATTTAACAACAAACTAGCATAGTTACTGCCTAAATTAATACTGAACAAATATTACACAAAACAATGGCTTTATATAATAATCGGATAAGTGTTCGTTGCAGGTTCTCACGAGAACATGCAGATCTAGCTTGTTCTGATTTCGCACTGCTGGCACTATCTGCAACGGTCGGCATAATTCGTAGAATCTGCTTATGGGAACTGCTGCATGCAAATGTAACTTGTTACCATCTACGTGACATATCGTGGGAAGCCATGTGTTAACTCCCCCCATTAGAGGACGGAACCCTTGGGTTTCGGAATTCTTAAAGGATTTTCCGCTTCTGCTTTGCTTCTTTCATTCTGCTGGGCACATCTTCTTTTGACAAAAACTGTAATAAATATTGTTGCTAGAAGGATTAGTATGATGTAGATTAGGATTGTCCAAATACTTGTGTGGTACAACGGGAGTCTAATTTTGTTGGGAATTCTACTTTTTATAGACTGCAGCTGAGCCCTGATGTTGCTTACGTCGTGCAAAGGGACGTTTTCCAGTTCTATTGCTGGCAACTCTTCTATGTTCATTTTGCTTTCTGGATATTCTTCCAACTTTGGTAAGGAGAATAATTGTTGTGTCTCAACTGAACTCTGCACTGTACTGTATCGTTTACCACCAATCGACAACTGACATCTTGGTTTGAGTGTCACCATATACGTGCCTTGTATAATTTGTGTGTTTTCTTCTCCCGAGCATTCGATTGACATCTTGGTTTCCTTTGGAGCCACCACCATAAACTGTATGTTGCCATATTTGGAAACGATAGTCTTGGTAATTTTTTCAGTCTCTTGTTCGCAATTATTGATAGGCTTTTGGAAATTAATTAGCCTAACTTCACAGGGAGGATCTTCACTGACATCTGCTATTGTATCTTCTGTACAGACATAGATCTCGTTCGTAAGCTCCTGGCAGGGGTTGTTTCTGAAGGCGTATTGTTGTTCATTTAGGATAAGGTACTTGGATCAAGGTATTATCATTGAGAAGCTGTGAGGATTAGTTTGTATAGGTAGGGAGTACAGTTGGTAGTAAATATAGTCAGATTGGTCTATTAGCGGAATATCAATTTGGAATATAATTTTATATCCAGTTTGGATAGACTTGATTTTAAATAATTTTTCATACAAAGATAAGTCATTCTTGCTTACTAATCTAGATTGTGAAATGTATTTTTCTATTACAGGAAGCTCTTTAATAATGAATTTTGGTTTGATGATAAAAAAGTATTTAATTTAGAGAACGTTATAGCATTTTCAGTTGTTAATATTATCGATTCTATGACATTAAATAGGTTAGCGATTTCAGTTAACAGTTCTAGAATATGTGCTCGCTGGAGAACAGGCATAATATTAGTAGCTAAGTCTTTAGTAATGTTTTGAAGTGCTAACATTCTTTTGACAATTTCTTTTTGATTATGAGTTAAAGTATTTACTGTTTGATTAAATTCGTTTATTGCATTTATCATAACAGATGTTTGTTCGTCAAATAGCTCATGCATTCTATTTTGATCATTAGCTAATAATTGAAGGGCTTTGTTGATTCTTTCGCCATCATCAGCATCTAGATTGCCAGTGATTGATTTAAAAACTGTACCCAAAGGGTTGAGTAAACCTCTCTTTAATCTATACTTATCAGGGAAAATTCTAAGGAAAGTTTCATCTATGTTATCTACAGTATAATTAAGGGCGATTATAAAATTAATGGTATTCAGATCTAAAATTATCACTTAAAGTATTGGCTATAAGATAATATTTATATTTAAGTTTACTGTAGTCAGTAAATAAAGGTTCCATATTATATACATGTATAAGGCGCCATACGTCATTTTGGCAATAGCTTCTACCTAACTTGCGAGGTAAAAACCCAGGGTTGTTCTTTAAATCTTCTAGCTGTGGCTGCCCTCTGCATGCCCACCTGAAAAGCGAAGATCTCTTAAATGAGTTACACATTGTTCGTCATTCTTGTGATTTATGAGTAAAGCTTTATTATGTTCTAAGAGGGATATTATCGTGTATGGGCCTGTATAGGGGTTTTTGTGCTTGTGAAATCCAGGGTGTATCTTTTTATATACTGTTTGGCCCTCTTTAAATGGCTGATTAACTTCGACGTTAGTTCTGAGGAACATTTTACTTTCGATTTTTCTATCCGATCTAATACGATATCATAACCTATTTTCATAAAATGTTTGTGCTTTTGGTTATACTCTTGGGTGAGTGTAACTTCGGGATCGAAGTTGAAGATTTCTGGGATGTATCCGAATATTAGCTCAAAATGTGGTTTGAGAGTTTGATATTGAATGCTTGAATTGTAAGCTAGAGTACAGTAGGGTATTAAGTCAATAGGTTTTAGATTTGGGTATTTTATTAGTATATCTTTACTCTTAGTTAGGGATATCAATGATTCATATATCGATACATCGATATTTTTTTCTTTTCTTTTGTGTACGCATTCCTGTTTTTGGAAAAATACAAAATATTTTACCAACAATAATGATGTAATAATATGGGTCCGATGGTAGTATTGTTTAAACTGATACGAGTGTTTTCCTAATTGAATTTTGACGAAGTTTAGACGTGACTTTGTCTAACGATTTTGATATGAATCTTTATAATATTTTACTATCATTGCTATTATTGTTATTATATTATATAGGGTTAACCTATTTCGTGTACTTCCCATCGTTATGTTTCACTAAATCCTGTAAAATAATCGTTCTAAGGCAGAACAATTTAAAGTCTGACTTTTAAACCTGTAAGCAATACACAGTTGTCCATCCGTGGATTATCTTCACAAAAAAAATTTTTTTAATTACGTAATGTACTGTTTAATTACTGATTATAATTTTAACAAGGTAATAACCTTAAAATTTATTATACATATATATATTTTTTTTGACAATATTAATCATGAGCTTAGTTGTTTTCCTTCAAGATCGTTCCTTGTGATTTTAGTCACTTGTTCTTGCTGCTAGGAACTTGAAGCGCAATGTCCGTAATGTGATATTATTAGAATAATTTGGTCCTGTTTCAAGAGTAGAATTGTTGAGTACGGTCTTGAATATAAATTCTTATCTAATGTTTATATATTTGTAGATTTTATTTACTTGTTACGATAAGTGTGTTTTTACGTCATATTAGTCAGTCTCTTAAGTCCTGTCTCGTTGTCATTTATACGATTTTCGAGTTTTTAATTTATTTAGGTAATATAATTCGATTGTTTATTTAATTTGCTTAATATAAACAGATTGTATTCTTTTTTGTTGCAATATTCACAAGTCCTAATATAATCTTTAATTTTCTTTCTCATCTTTGAAAAAGAGAATTTGTCTTTCATCTCTGCATAGGTTTCATCTATGTTTCGATGTCGCTTCTTAGTCTCATGAGAACACATGATTTTGTGTTTAATTTCTGATGCTGTTTCTAATTCTTCCAAATTGGGTATTTTTGTTTCAGAACTATTAATCGTATTGGAATTTTTAATTTTTATGGGGTTTGTTTCCAAAATACTCATTTTATTTATTGCGAAATTTTGTTTATTATTAAAATTAGATGTTCCTACTTTAGGTTTTGCTTTGCTGATTATATGTTTTGCTGTATTTAACCCAGTTTTTCCTGTATTATCGTACTGGGCTAAAGGTTCATTCTCATATTGTTCCTTTACTCTTTTCTTATAGCTACCTTGTGCATTATTTGAATGCTTACTTGACTTATTAGTAAAATTTAACTGGTTTTTGCTTCTTTTTTGTACATCCTGTATATTATTTAAACTAATATGATCAGTCTCCTCATTACAATATACGTTTGTAGTGGGAATTTCACCTAAACTGCTATGTGGGCTTTTGTTTAATTGAATTATCTTATTATTACTGGCAAACCAAGAATTTACATACCTCATAATGCTACCATTGTCCTGTTGAACTATCTTCGTTGGTTTTGATGCATCAGCCAGGTCAACAGAATGCATTTGTCGACGGTCGCTTGCGTAATTGTTCAAGTTCAGGTTTAAATTATTTCTATAGTCATTCATTATCTCCTTATAAATACAACTACTATCACTGCCCTTCTTAGGTACATTACCTGTTTGAATATTTACACTATTAATATCTCCTATCGATTGTCCGTAGACGTGCCTGCTATAGGAAAATTTTGATCTTCACGATCGTAAATTTCGGAAGGTGTATCAATCTCATGGATAAATAGTTCGTCAGAATTAAACCTTGTTCCTGGAACTGTGGATCTTTGCTGATTAGCAGGGAAGTTATTTCTTCTTGACTGCGTTGAAAAATTATTGGAATATCTTGTAAACCTTGTGTTGCCACTCGAAGTATCCATGGGTTCAGGATATCTGTTTTGGAAATGTTCTCGTGGGTTTTCTGGTTTAAAAGAGGGCGGTCTAGAAAATTGTGAATTCTGATTATTTTGGCTTTGATATTGGGAAGTATTCCTAAATTGTGAAGTTTGATTACTTTGGCTCTGATATTGGGGATTATTTCTAAATGGTTTCTGAAATTGCATAACTGGAAAGTTGTGGGGAGTAGAACGATTGTTAAAAGACCTGGTTTGTGGATTGGGGGTTTTATTATTTGGCGGTGTATAATTGCCTGATTTAAGAAATGTCCTATCTCTATACTCGTAATTTTCTTCCAGAACTATAAACTTAAGAGCATATTCAATAGATGCAGGTGCAGTGGATCTTACTACCATTCCTAGAGGGTTTCTAAGTCCCCCGAGGAACGCTTTTAATGTTTGTTGAGCGTAAATTGCTCTTTTCACTTCTAATATTTGTTGATTGTCTTCATTACAAATTAAATTAGAGACCAGAAGTTGTTCAATATATCTACACCTATTACTAAATGTTAAAGCATCCTCATTATGTTTCTGCTTGAGTGTTAAAAGTTCGCTCAAAAGACTAGTGTCGTCTCGTTGGTCCGTGAAGTTTTGCACTATAGCTTGTCTTAGGTCTTGCCAATTATTAATAATTTTTGTGCTAATTATAAGTCTAGCTTGACTGGTTAATTTTGACTGTATAAAATTAACTAAAAAATGATTTAAATATAATCTTTCATCTTCAGCGTTATAAAATGTGTTCATAATGAGATCGCATGCCTTAAGAAAGTTACCAACATTTGCCGGTTCCCCATTGAACTCAGGTATCATCTTTAAATAGAATTCACTAAAGTTGTTTGCCATATTGTTAGCTTGGGCCATGTTTATGCTAAATTCTGTGGTATTAATTAAGTTATTATCAATTTGTTTTACAAGACTAATACTATTACGAGTAAAATTATTCTGAACTTCCTGTTCAACAATATTAATATCTAAATTATTTTCTTCAGGAATGACTTCTAAGTTAGTTTCAAAATTAAACTGATTAAGTCTGCTTATTAATTCATCAATATCCGACATATATTCACATACATAAGACAAAGGAACAGAGAAAATATAGGAGAGCAACTTACAGTAATAGTAGGAACCAGATGACCATTTATTCTTCTTAAAAAACCAAGGAACCAATATTCTTTTGATGCCTTAGGTTGCTGGGAGATCCGTCACCGACTGCGCCAATTAACAACACTTGTACTTAGGTTGCTTTTTAAAAAAAAATTATTAAACTACTTAAACTATTTAACAACAAACTAGCATAGTTACTGCCTAAATTAATACTGAACAAATATTACACAAAACAATTGCTTTATATAATAATCGGATAAGTAACTCGCGTGACCTTGAAAAAAAATATCCTGCGGCGCAGGGGGTCTTCGTCTCCCTCGACCCCCCTTTGGGGCCGCGCGGATTGTGCTTCACCCATTCCCAAAGTCACGAGCCCCCACTGTACTTTTCTTCAAAAATTCACTAAACAATCACATAATCTGATCGAATCATGGTATGAGATTGTAAATGTAAATATTTCCAAAATCTATAGTCCGTAGGTATAGGGAGCGTTATATAAAATTTGAAGGAAAGAGCATGCCCTTCACCACTGAAATACAACATACAGGCTGTTCCATTAAAAAAATTGAGTTACGGCAATTTGAATGTTTTCTAATTCAGTCACTATTTAAGAGCGCCCTGTATTGGGCCCCTCGATTTTTTCGACGAATAATATAAACAAAAAAGTATCTGAATGCGTCACTTTCTTGGTACCCTGCTATCTATTGGTAAAAACGCCGTATCATAATTTTCATATGTTCCAAAAATGTGAAAAGTTGCAAAACAATTGAAACAACTTGAAAAAGATAACCGCTATCTAATTTTTCCCCTGGAAACACACATTATAATTCGATAAGAAATGCAAAAATGTAATAATAATATAACGAGTGTTTGAAACAAAAAGAAAATTTGTGCACCAACGGCTTCTGGGCTACCCTCTGATTGCCAAAAGAATTTTTTAAGATGCAATTCATGCATGCATCCTACAATTAACGTACCCATACGATTTTTTCTCATAATAACGGATATACTGAGCTTTACCGTAGAAACGCGAGTTAACTTTCAGGTTGACACGATCGACTTTTTAAAACCATTTTATTTTACTATTAGAAAAATAGACTAACTTATACATATGAAATACAAATAATAAAATACTGATATAAACATAAATGTGATATAAAATTACGTAGCACAAAATTACTCAGACTAAGCTGCGACGTGAAGTGAACGACGACTCTTCGTGTTGTGCTCTTTTATATAGTTATGGATGAGGCGTCGATTGTTCTTGGATGCAGGCGTATCTCTGCATAAGCTATTCCATTGTTCATTGATGCCTTAGTTGGGCCAGCTCCGTCGTATATTCATGAGAATGCTACCTTTGCGGTTTTACTGTCTATTGTCTTACACTGTATCACTATGTCTTAATAATAGGCTATTGTTCCCAAGGCTGGTATCTCCTCACCTCTATAGAGAAACGAAGCATATGGTTCGTTCCGGATTTTCATAGAAAATCCGGTTTGAGTGTTTTCTGTAGTTTCTTCGATTTTCTTCTTATAATCTGGATTGTTGCTGCTGCTATGACTGTTACTAGTATGATATATAACAAGATTGTCCAAATCCTGGTATGGTAAATTGGACGATTTACATCTCCTGGAATTCTAGTTTTTACTGATTTAAATTGTTGTTTAATGCTGTTAAGATAGTGTAATGGCACATTTTCTAATTTGAATTCTGATGGTTTATTTGAAAGTACAGGTTCTTCTTGAGTCCTTATATCCAATTCTGGAAGGTTACATAGTTCTGACGTCATTTGTATTGAATTGTATTTTTTATTATTAATTACATTAACATTTTGATTTCAAAGTTACTAACTTTGTGCCAGTTATTATTTTGGTTTCTTCCTGCTCCTCGCAGCTTATCTAAGTTTGGTTTCTTCAGGTGCAACAAATATATATTGGGTATTTCCATGTCTTGAAATGGTTGTTTTATTAATTTTGACCAATTCCTGGTTATAATTATTGATTGGTTTTTGAAATCTCATGAGTTTGATGTCACAAGGGTTGTTTTCATTGAATTCTGTTGGGTTGTCGTCTTCACAAAAGTATAACTGGTCCTTTAAATTTCTGCATTGGTTGTTTCTTAATGAATATTGTTTGCTACTTAGGATAAGGTATTTGGTTTCGAGTATAATCATTGTGAATACTTGAGGACTTTTAGGAACAGGTAATGTGTATAGTTGGTAATATGTATAATCTAATTTGTCAATTAAAGGTACATATTATTAAAATATAATTTTGTAATTAATTTCGACTGTTTTCATTTTAAATATTTTCTCATAAAGTGCAATATCATCTTTGGTAACGAGGCGTGGTTTTGCGATGTGATTTTGGATATTATTTCATTAATTTATTATGAATTTTGGCTTTAGTATTGATGTATGACAGAATCATAAATTTTTAATTTTGAAAAGGTAATGGCATTTTTTGAGGCTACACAAATTGACAGTTTTGTCTTGGTGCTGTAAATATATTCATCTCCTGTAAAACCTAACCTGTAAGCACAAATTCTTAGTAATTTTTTCTGGACACCTTCAACCAGTTCAATGTATTTACCCTAATAAGGATTCCCGACATTACTGGCATATTATAGGTTAGATCTAACTTATCGTACTATTTTCTGAATGTAACTTAATAGGTAGCTTATTTGTGTTAAAAGTTCTAAATGTTGTACTCTATGAAAATTTGTTAATTGTTCGCTTTTTAGGCTGTCAATTGCGTATTCTAAATTATTTATTCTATTTACTATTGGTTATGATCCAGTTTTTCTATGGTCTCATTACTTTCTGATATAGCCTCTATCATTAGTGACCTTTGAGTGCTTAACAATTGGTGCATTTCATTTGCCTGTAATAGACTTAAATATTGATCCCAATTCGTTTACGACACATCTCTTTTTCCTACCATTAATGTAATAACATTAGAATAATAATAATTAGAATAATAATTCTTATTATTATATATTTATATAATATTAATGTTGGGCAATATCTTATAAAATGTATCGCCTATATTAGAGATTGTAAAATTTTTTGTGATGAAATTCTGATACTCTAGTCTGCAGTCGTCATTCATTACTTTTATAGTGTTTTGGACATATGCTCTAATCGTGCCATAGTCATTTCGTAACTGTGTAAGGTCACGTATTTTCAGTCTCTTTTTGTCTTTTCTGAATATGCTTACTTATAATGGTTGGTATTTACTGATATATCGTTTGTCAATCTAATCCTATGCTTAATTACATTTGTATGTGTTAGTGTTCGATCTGGACTTGCCAATACGTCTTTGTATTGATTACATAAACTTATTTAAATTTCCGTTTCTCCGTCGTTTAAATGCTTGCGATTTATTTGATTTGCTAAAGTATTTTGAATGATAATAATTACGTCATTAAATAATTTTGGGGTGTGTTAAAATTTTTTGAATTCGATAATATGTATTTACATGAATTAAAGACACTTATGCATTATTTCGTTGTTGGTGTCACGTTAAGGTTATTAGTCATAGTAAATTGTGTATCTAAATTTATTATAAGTCGTTATTCATGATTTTTCATTTGGGTTTGTGGCTTGATAATTTTTTGCCAGTATTATATTTATAATTATTTGCAACATCTTAATGAATTATATAATTTTCTTGTTAGTTTTAAATTAATGCTCATAGTAAAATTTCTTTATTTTAAATACTTGTTTGCTTTGTTGCTTTCACAGTGTTATTAAATAAGTTTTTTACGTTGTATCGGTCAGCTTCTTGTTTCTTACATCATGGCGCCTTTCTTGTTTATCCGATCATCCAGATCTAAATTTTTTAAGTAATATAAATGGCTTGTTTATTAAGTCTCTTTAATAAAATTTTCATTACAATATTCACACGTTCTATTGAATTCCTTGATTTTGTTTTTCAATTCTGGGTACTAATATCTCTTTCTCGTTTTTAAGTATGTTTCCTATGTATTCTGTGATTTGTTTTCCTTCGTGATATAACATAATTTCGTCTTTTAAGTCATTTTCATTATCTATTTTCTCTAAAATGGGAATATTTGGTACTGAATAAAATTTACATTACAATTTTCTGGCTTATTTTCGGTTTTAATGTTAATTTCTGCCATTATTTGAATTGTTTATGTTCACATACATTAGCATGGGTTAAAGGTTTTTTTCTCTGGTTTTAATAAATGTCTATAATTTTCGTGCACATTAATTAAACTTTCATATGTTACGTAATCTAACTCTTTATAACTTAATTGATCCCTACTACTGTTTTGTGTAGTCCTTGTGCGACTAATATTTTCATAACTGGTTGAAATTCACTAGCATTACAATATCCATTTGTAATGAGTGAGGTTCTGCTTGCATGATTATACTTATTATGTCTTTCAGCGCACATAAACTTTATATACTTTATTAAGTTTGACTTATTTCTAGCGTCTGACAAGTTTATTGTTCGTTAAATTTAAGCGTTGACTCCAGATTCTGCATTCGCATCATAATGTTTATTATAACAATTACCATTCACTCCTTGATTATTATTCTTAATATTACTACTACCATTACCGTACGCGTCTTTATTATATACTGGGATTATATTACTGTTTTCTTACTACGTAAATCACCGGCTGCATTCATGAGCGAGTGTTTATTATAAGGTATATCCGTACGCCATATATCGTTACTTAAGCTAATTCTCGGTTTAATTGTCTGTGTCCCAGCTCGTGGTTATGACCTGTTGATACCGTCGAGTCTGTTACGTCTGTTCATATTAAAAAATTCGCTGATTAAAATATTATTTACATCTGTATTACCATATGAGTTGGTATCTAGACTTTGCATATTGTTCCTATAATTATAGCTGTTGCCTTCATTGTTATCATGCTTATTATTACATGGGCAATTAATATCAATACTTTTATCTACAAAATTTAGTTTCCTGTTTTTAAAATCAATGTTGACTTGATTTTTAATGAGGAAATCTATACCTATTAGACCTATATAGCTGTCGTTAAAATTAAATAAACAAAATTCTTGCTGATTATCTGTGAGTGAATTTAAAATTATTTTAGCCCTGTTATTGTGATTTGAATACCCATGTGCCGTTTTTATTAGGCAAGGGTTTTCGTAAGTATTATTGTAAAAATTTGCATATGCTACTGTGGGGTTTAAAAGGCTTTTTGACGAGCCAGAATCAATCAGGACCTTACTATCTAATTCGGGAATTTCGATAATAGGTAATTAACAGGGTATATCAACGTCATCGAATTCACTTATGGGACTGTATTCGACGGCCCTGGTATTGGAAAATTTTCATGTTCGTTGTATATTTCAGCAGGTGAGTGCTATTCATTTTCTGTGTAATGTTACTCTTCAGTTATGACATTTTATCGGGAATTTTGGGGTTGAAAATAATTTCTTCTGGACTGCGATAACTGCTGCCTACTGAAGTTTTTAGGTCTTGTATTTGCACTTGTAGTATCCATAGGCTCTGGATAATTTCTGTGATCACTATTTGGATTATACGAGGGCCGCCTTATTTGATTTGAAAAGTTATTTTGTTGAAAATTTGGTCCGGGTGTCTGGATATTTTGCCTTGGTTTTTGTCTGATTGTTGTGATTAAAATTCCTATAATGAGGTTGGAAACGTCTTTGAAACACAATTTTAGGAAAATTGTTTCTTTGAAAAAATTGTCTCTGTTGTCCATCTGCTTTTTGATTATTATTGAAATTAGGTTATTGTATGTTTTTGTCTCTGTAATCGTAGTTTTCTTCAGAAAAACATGAATTTTAAAGCTTATTCTATACTTGCCGCGGTGGTCGACTTTAAAACCATTCCCATTGTATTTTTTAGTCCACCTAGGAACGCTTTCATAGTTTGTTGCTGGTACATACTGCGCTTCGGTACCCGCGCTGCTTCTTTATTTTCGTTAGATATTAACTTAGAAATTAATATTGTTCTATGTGACGGCACATGTTGCTAAAAGCTAAAGCGTCTTCATTTTGGTTCTGTCTTACGCTTACAAGCTCACTTAATAACGTTGTATCGTCTCTCTGATCTGTGTAATTGTGAATTCTAGCACGTCGTAACTCTGCCCACGAGTTAATGATTTTAGTATTAGTTATCAGTCTAGCTTGTCCCGTTAATTTAGTTTGGATAAAGTTGAGTAAAAAATGATTTAAATACAGGTTTTCATTGGCATTGTAAAACTGGTTCTTTACCAGGTCGCAATTTTTTTCTACGAAACTTCGCTGAAAATTAAATTCTATTTGAAATAAATTTTCTGCAAATATTTTAGTCAAATGAACGACCGTGATGGTTGAAAGTGAAACTTAAGGGTTTGTGAAACACTTTTCTTGCGACATTTTCTCTACCTGTATTCGTTTCAGGTTCTTTGTCGGAATGTTGTTAATTTTGACGTATCAAATCGTGACTTTAAAGGAAAACCCCAAGTTTTTTTCTTTAAGTGCCTATACCTTTTTTGTGTTTTAACTTGCAGGTCGAAATTTTAGTACATAGTTATCTTTTAATGATATAAACCTGCGTACCAACTTTGGTTGCCAAAACATTGTTTTTTTAACTCGAACTTAGATGGCTACGGCTATTTGCCATTCGCACATTCTTCCCCGCTCCCAATGTTAGTTACATCAGTGGTATTCCTATTTAAAGTGGGTTGACTTGGTCAGATCATTAAGTTTTACATATATTTTATTATACAGACATACATACGCACAGGCATTCTTACTATTAGAATAAACAGGCACACGCTTCATGCCTTAGGAGTCTGACTAGGCAACATAAAAATAGCACCCCCAAAGAGACCCATGATAGAGTGAGAAAACAATTGAGCAGGCAGTAGGACCTTATACTTAATCATAATACTATTACAAAGTGGTTATAAAATCTCCATACATATGTACACACATATAAAGATTACCTAAATATTAGTTCATCTACTTTCCATTCATTCAATCGTTCATTTAAATTACCGGAGTATCTATACAAACATATACTTCCACGTCCACACTTATACATATAACTTTGTTATTTCGGGAGCCATAAAAATTTTCCGAAAGAAAACGCATAATCTTCCTGGAAAACTGAACCGATTTTCCTGGCTAACTAACTTATCCAAGCCATTTGCAAAAGGAAGGTACTCACCAAATTTGATTAAATCGGCCCATTCTTTTTTGAGTTATCCATGTGACACATAAATATATGTATATATATATATATATATATATATATATATATATATATATATATATATATATATATATATATATATATATATATATATATATATATATAAAGTCTGAAACTGACCTCGGATATGGGTTCCAGGGGGTCTAGTTCACGCTCATTTGAAGACATTTTTTGAACATTCAAAAGTCGCGATCTCCTCATGAGTAAATTTTTTAAAGAAAATTTCGAGTGACAGTTACAACTTCCAAATTTTTAAATAGGAAATAATGGGTGCTTGTGATACCTCATTTCAAAGATCTCTTCATTATCTATTCCAAAATGCTATGGTTTTAAAATTTATTGAAAAAATTTACAGCAAAAAATTCGCGACGAATGGTAGAGAATTTTCATTAAATACTTCAAGTTTAAATAACTTGCTATGAACCTAGAACGTTGCATTTTGGCACATAGTAAGGTCTTTACCAGAGCAACATATCTATCAAATTTCGTCAAAATAACTTAGTTATTTTTGAAATAATTTTTTTTTCAGAAAAATGAAACTTCTTTTTAGAAAAACTGGTCCGATCGGGCTGGCTAACGAACTCAGCAGTGCCAAATTTCATTATAATCGGTTAACTACTTACATTATTTATTTAAAAAATTCACAAATGAGGAGTACGCGACTTTTGAATTTTGGAAAAATAATGGGCTGATTTTGATCAAATTTGGTGAGCACCTTCATTTTCCAAGTGGATTGGTTAATTTTTTTAGTCAGGACAACCGGCCCCTTTTCTCGCCGAGAATGTTGTGGTTTCTTTCGGAAAATGTGTTTATCTCCGGGAATAACAAAGTTACGGCAACCAAATTTGGTACGCGGGTACGGTATAAAAAGTAAACTATTTACCAAAATTTATATCTGTAAGTTAGAATGCCAAATTCTCGGTTTAAAACGTCAAAGTTGGCAAATTTTAGGCAAGCAACCTGAAACGCAAGAAGAGTGTTTTACAAACCCTTAAGTTTCATCTTCAACCGTTATTGTCC
Organism: Tillus elongatus; assembly: GCA_964006375.1. Classification (NCBI taxonomy): domain Eukaryota; kingdom Metazoa; phylum Arthropoda; class Insecta; order Coleoptera; family Cleridae; genus Tillus; species Tillus elongatus. The sequence continues at coordinate 74,034,951 of OZ023268.1, read as the reverse complement.
TTCATTTTACTAAAATATTCGCAAAAGATTCATTTAAAATATACCCTTTCTCTGATGCTTTGACAGTAGTTTTAGTTATAGAGTTCATTGTTTAATGGTCCGTAGAGAAAATTCGCAAATGAGGAAACTGCCACTTTTAAATTTTAAAAAGAGTTCTTCAAATGAGTGCAAGCTATTCCTCCTAGAATCCATATCCAGGGTTAGTTTCAGCTTTTATCTGTTTTCACTTATAAAGGATGCCGCATTTCTGCGGTAAAGCTTAATATATCCGTTATTACACAAGACACGAGAAAAATGTGTGTACATTAATTGTTTTTTTTATCTTTTAAAAATATTTTTATAATCTCAGGCCACCTCAAAAGTCGTTGATGATACAATTTTTTTTTTTATCGAATTATATTATTGTATTTTGCATATTTGCATTTTGTATCGAAATATAATGCACGTGTGTAAGAAAATAAATTCGGGACGCAGCAAGTGCGTTATCGTAGCGAACTTTTATTAAATGCTTTAAATGTCAATAGCTCAATTTGCTATTAATCTAAGGTTCGTTGGTCAGAAACCAGTTTTTTCGGGAACATTTTAAATGTATTTTAGGAAAATGTTGGTATATTTTCAAACAATAAAGTACCTTTCTTCTACTATATACGTAATACTGGTAACCAAAGTCGGTGGCCGCTTTCTTTAAAAAAAACCCTTATTAAAAAGATTCACTACCATAACCCACTTGCTAGCTAAAATAATGGGCTGATTTTGATCAAATTTGGTGAGTACCTTCATTTTCCAAGTGGATTGGTTAATTTTTTTAGTCAGGACAACCGGATCCTTTTCTCGCCGAAAATGTTGTGGTTTCTTTCGGAAAATGTGTTTATCTCCGGGAATAACAAAGTTACGGCAACCAAATTTGGTACGCGGGTACGGTATAAAAAGTAAACTATTTACCAAAATTTATATCTGTAAGTTAGAATGCCAAATTCTCGGTTTAAAACGTCAAAGTTGGCAAATTTTAGGCAAGGAACCTGAAACGCAAGAAGAGTGTTTTACAAACCCTTAAGTTTCATCTTCAACCGTTATTGTCCTTCATTTTACTAAAATATTCGCAAAAGATTCATTTAAAATATACCCTTTCTCTGATGCTTTGACAGTAGTTTTAGTTATAGAGTTCATTGTTTAATGGTCCGTAGAGAAAATTCGCAAATGAGGAAACTGCCACTTTTAAATTTTAAAAAGAGTTCTTCAAATGAGTGCAAGCTATTCCTCCTAGAATCCATATCCAGGGTTAGTTTCAGCTTTTATCTGTTTTCACTTATAAAGGATGCCGCATTTCTGCGGTAAAGCTTAATATATCCGTTATTACACAAGACACGAGAAAAATGTGTGTACATTAATTGTTTTTTTATCTTTTAAAAATATTTTTATAATCTCAGGCCACCTCAAAAGTCGTTGATGATACAATTTTTTTTTAATCGAATTATATTATTGTATTTCGCATATTTGCATTTTGTATCGAAATATAATGCACGTGTGTAAGAAAATAAATTCGGGACGCAGCAAGTGCGTTATCGTAGCGAACTTTTATTAAATGCTTTAAATGTCAATAGCTCAATTTGCTATTAATCTAAGGTTCGTTGGTCAGAAACCAGTTTTTTCGGGAACATTTTAAATGTATTTTAGGAAAATGTTGGTACATTTTCAAACAATAAAGTACCTTTCTTCTACTATATACGTAATACTGGTAACCAAAGTCGGTGGCCGCTTTCTTTTAAAAAAAACGCTTATTAAAAAGATTCACTACCCTAACCCACTTGCTGCATCCAGACTTTTATTGTTATTGGTTGAATTCACACACACACACACATACACATACACACACACACACACACACACACACACACACACACACACACACACACACACACACACACACACACACACACACACACACACACACACACACACACACACACACACACACACACACACACACACACACACACACACACACACATAGATATAGATATATATATATATATATATATATATATATATATATATATATATATATATATATATATATATATATATATATATATATATATATATATATATATATATATATATAAACATATAAATTTTCAAATGGACCTTGGTTTTGGGTTCTAGAGGCCTAAAACCCGCGCTCATTTGAAACACATATTAAATCAAAATTCGCTAAAAAAAAGTAGTTCATCTGATTGACAACTTCGTTACAACACATTAACCCATTAATAACTAATCGTGTTTCGTTCTTGATGAGAATGCAGGCAAAAACAGTGTTCTTTTTTGGGCGGTATCAATTAAAAAGGAACACTAAAAGTTATCAACATTCTTCATAATTGGCAATGTTAGTTTTGTTTAAAACGCCTTAGCAACTTGCTGTGTGATTGTAACCACATGACAGTAGTTGTTAGTCTCCATCCTTAAAGAACAATACATGTTAACCACATGTTTTTCTAACTTAAAAAAGACAATTTGTAATGGAGAAAGTAATAAATATGTGTAGGAAAGCATAAGATTGATCGAAGCTTGAACAATTTTACTAAAATTAATAAAATTAGGAGCCATGTGTATTTTTAGGAAAACGTAAAAAAATTGAGTGACATTAAGTCAATGAAATTAGGTAGCTATTGAGTTATTATTTGTATTATTTGCAGACCTAATTATATTTATCTACTTACTTAAGTGTTGGTGAATTTTTTATTTTCTTCTTCATTATGTTCATTATTCCACTGGCATATGAAGATACAGCTACTCCTTCCCTGCATGCGTTTATAACTGGCTGAAAGAGATCTTTCCACTGTAACTTTCCATATCTCTTGTGCAGCTCCCAATAACCTTTTAGTTCCCCTGGAACAGCTACGGACAATCCGTCTCCCAAATAATCTGTAACATTACACAGCAATGTTAATAAGTATTTATGTTTACAAGATTTTAAAATTCTTGCTACCCCAAAGCACATTCCACCATTCTTACAGTAATTAACCTTCTAAAATATTTTGATACAATCAAAATTTAAATCAACATGTAGCATGTATCTATGAAGAATTTAATATTTAACACAATTTTGCAAAACAAAATAAAGCTAAATTATATGAATAAAGAATATAAATTGTTTTTTTTTTTGTATAACACGCTTTTAAATATTTTCTAGAAAAAGCATTCTGTAAACGTATGTGCTGAGTATATTTAAACCATTGTAACCATTATAGGAGAAACAGAACGGCTTTGCTCTTATTAAAGAACAGTGTGTAATATTGATTGTAAGTAGTCAAAGTGCAAATGAAGAAAATTGACTAATTTTAACCATGATTCTATGTACTAGGCAGTGAAGTATGGGATGAAAGCGGTTCTCTCTGTACAACCGAATGTGTGGTGGCACCAGAATGAGATAGCGTCAATTGTGGTATAACCATTAGTTAGGGCTAAATGCATTCTGATAATAATTAGAAACGCATACCTGGTTTCTCTCTCGTTAGAGCTCATCAGTGCGCTATACTAATTACAGAGAGAATACACCTATAGTAATTCGGCTATGGTAGCCAGTGTTCAACAGCCAACTAGCGATGCCATCGCTTGCTTGACTGCAAACATCTACAAGGCCTTTGATTCAAGCAGATCATCTTCTCGTGTTTTTGTCGATCGGGCCAAAGCCTGTTCGACTCTGTTGACCATTGTATTTTCCTAAAAAAGTAGGAGGCATACGGAGCGAGGGGGATCACATTGAGGCTAATGGAAAGCTATCTGTCTGAAAAGAAACAACGAGTTTAGGTAGGAGATGTATATAGTGACGATCAGGAGGTCAATTATGGAGTTCCATAGGGTAGTGTTCTGGGACCTACTTTGTCCAGTCTCTATATAAATGACTTATGTCGTTAAGATGCAAGGGTGAAATCATGAGCTATGCAGATGATAGTCATATTCTGGAGTAATCGAACTTGAGATAGAGTCAAACAAAAAGCTCAAAGTGAGTTTGCTTTGGTTGTGATTGATTTTACGTAAATTTCTTCACAGTTAACCAGGAGAAGCTCAAATTTTTGCCGTTCTCAACGTACAGCAATACATTACCTGACAATGACCCGCTGATGATTAAAACTGAGGCCCAAAAATTCTTAAAATAAAGCAGACGGAAAGTATACGATATTTGGCCATTATACTAGATAGATACATCAGGTGGGGGTAAACAAGTGGATCAACTTGGGCGTATAACGTATATAAAAGGTTACATGTGAGATAATTGCCTAGATATAGATTAGTTCGGATTTAAGCCTGATCAAGGAACTAGAGAAGCAGTGCTGGAATTTAAAATAATGAGAGGAATAGGCTCAGAAAGATAGAGATAAGTACGCTTATTGCTTTTTTAGGCTTAGAAAAGCCATTCGATAATATGGATTAGAAAATATTATTACATGTACTAAAAACAACTGAATTGGATTGGAGAAACGGGTGCATTATTTTCAAGGTATACAAAAATCAAAATACCATAATAGGTATTAACGGATGTGATATATACTAGAAGAGAAACGAAGCGTTTGTGGAGGAGCGGAATTGAAACGGCAATGAGATGAAATTGGAAAAGTGGCAAACTAGTCAGATGTTTTGAGGTGAAAATCAAGGAGATCGGGCGACGGGAGCCACTACGGCCGCCGTTTGAAATTGTTTAAAGTGCTCAGCTGCAGCGCGTATCTTCACTGAAGACTCCACTTATAGACCAACGAAGAGCGGTCAAAAACTGAATCTCTAGGATATTCTACATCCG
>OZ023268.1:73306079-73381079 GCA_964006375.1 Tillus elongatus | reverse complement strand
AGGCACATCCGTTTGTGGATATCTTTTGCAGTATTTAGCAGGTGTCTTGAAATTAGAACCAATGCTTCAGCGACGTTTATTAAAGGTTCCTCTTCTCCGACCTCTTTTACTACCATCTTTATTATGTTTGGATTAATGAAGAAACTATTAGTTTTCCTTTTGTATGTTTGTACCATTGTTTGCCTATAAAAACATAAGCCATTAGGAATAGTTCACGTATTACATTATAAAAAATAAAAATGTAACCTAGTTATAGAACTCTGTTCATGAGGTAGGCATTCAACGGACTATCTTAAAATAACGACAAAGAACCGCCTAACAGGATAAACCATAATGAGTTGTACAGAGCTAATGTTAGTGGTTTAAACATTTACTTTTATATAACTATGACATCTTACCAATCGAAGAATCACAAATACTGCTCTCTGTTGTCACTCGTCCCACTGACTGGACACTGAGAGGGAATCCAAATGACGGTGTCAGTGACTGTCGTGACAAATGCTGCGCTCCAACCAACGGTTTATGAACTATAAGCATTGTGTAAAATTGCCCCTGTACCGAACTTGCTCCAATCTACCCTACCCGTTTGAATCCTCGGAACACCGAATCCATTTTTAGAACACAGTATATAAAACTTATTTTTGTGTACAAACTATAACAACCTGATATTTATATGATACACAGCCTGGAAATTTCACTAGAAACAGATCGATGCGATGAGTTACTAACTTCAAAACAACCGCAGTTTGTATCTGGATCTCATATTAAAAAAAATTGGGATGCAGCAAGTGCGTTATGGTAGCGAATTTTCATTAAATGCTTCAAATTTGTATAACTCAATTTTCTATAAACCTAGAAAGTTGAATTTGGATGTGTAGTAAGGTATTTACGGCAGAAATATATCAACCAAATTTCATCAAAATAACTTTGTTATTTTTTGAGATTTTTTTCGGAAAAATCGTTGTTTTTTTTGAAAAACTAGCCAGATAGGGCTGGCTAACGAAATGATCCAAGCTATTAATAAAAGAAAGATTCTTGTCAAATTTCATCCATATCGGTTAATAACTTTTTGAGCTATCGGTTGGATACATCTATGTATACAGGGTGTTTTATAATAAGATGTCAATATTGAAGGGAGTGAATCTATGAATGATACTAAAAAAAAGTTCATATGAACATAGGTCCGTTTTTGCTATCTGTCTGAGATACAGTGTTAAAAAAATTATTTTCTTTTTTTTGGATTTTCCTTTGTATAACTCAGAACGACCACTGAATATTTTTATGAAACTTGATGGGGGTGAATTAGGTGTATTAAGTTGTTAACAATCAATTGATATGTACCATACCTAGTTCAGTTGGTTTTGAAATTAGTTACTGGATATTGTTTTATTATTTCAATAAACAATAAAAAATTCCCTAAAATCTAAAAAAAATGTCGTTTTTATTTTCTTTACATAAAACTCTTAAAGTTGCGAAAAAAATTTAAGAGATCTTTTTTTTAAAAATAAGTAGTGATGTGAATATGTGTTCAAGTTTTCGAAAAAACACCGGCATAAACTTTTTATTTAAAATATTTAGGGTCATATCAATGGGTGCGCCACTAGTTAAATTTAAAAATTCGTTTTCCCGTTCAAAGATGTGCGTCTACACCTAATTCACCCTCACAAAGTTTCATAAAAATATTCAAGAGCTGTTCTGAGTTATACTTGCAGAATAAAGTAAAAAACATTTTTTTGATCAGCCTGTATCTCAGACAGAAAGCGAGAACGGACCTATATACATATAAGCTTTTTTTCTTAAAATCACACATAAATTCACTTCCTTTAATATTGACATTATGAAACACCCTATATATATATATATATATATATATATATATATATATATATATATATAAAACACCCTATATATATATATATATATATATATATATATATATATATATATATATATATATAACACCCTATATATATATATATATATATATATATATATATATATATATATATATATATATATATATATATATATATATATATATATATAGGGTGTTTCATAATGTCAATATTAAAGGAAGTGAATTTATGTGTGATTTTAAGAAAAAAAGCTTATATGTATATAGGTCCGTTCTCGCTTTCTGTCTGAGATACAGGCTGATCAAAAAAATGTTTTTTACTTTATTCTGCAAGTATAACTCAGAACAGCTCTTGAATATTTTTATGAAACTTTGTGAGGGTGAATTAGGTGTAGACGCACATCTTTGAACGGGAAAACGAATTTTTAAATTTAACTAGTGGCGCACCCATTGATATGACCCTAAATATTTTAAATAAAAAGTTTATGCCGGTGTTTTTTCGAAAACTTGAACACATATTCACATCACTACTTATTTTTAAAAAAAAGATCTCTTAAATTTTTTTCGCAACTTTAAAAGTTTTATGGAAAGAAAATAAAAACGACATTTTTTTTAGATTTTAGGGAATTTTTTATTGTTTATTGAAATAATAAAACAATATCCAGTAACTAATTTCAAAACCAACTGAACTAGGTATGGTACATATCAATTGATTGTTAACAACTTAATACACCTAATTCACCCCCATCAAGTTTCATAAAAATATTCAGTGGTCGTTCTGAGTTATACAAAGGAAAATCCAAAAAAAAAAGAAAAGAATTTTTTTAACACTGTATCTCAGACAGATAGCAAAAACGGACCTATGTTCATATGAACTTTTTTTTAGTATCATTCATAGATTCACTCCCTTCAATATTGACATCTTATTATAAAACACCCTGTATACATAGATGTATCCAACCGATAGCTCAAAAAGTTATTAACCGATATGGATGAAATTTGACAAGAATCTTTCTTTTATTAATAGCTTGGATCATTTCGTTAGCCAGCCCTATCTGGCTAGTTTTTCAAAAAAAACAACGATTTTTCCGAAAAAAATCTCAAAAAATAACAAAGTTATTTTGATGAAATTTGGTTGATATATTTCTGCCGTAAATACCTTACTACACATCCAAATTCAACTTTCTAGGTTTATAGAAAATTGAGTTATACAAATTTGAAGCATTTAATGAAAATTCGCTACCATAACGCACTTGCTGCATCCCAATTTTTTTTAATATGAGATCCAGATACAAACTGCGGTTGTTTTGAAGTTAGTAACTCATCGCATCGATCTGTTTCTAGTGAAATTTCCAGGCTGTGTATCATATAAATATCAGGTTGTTATAGTTTGTACACAAAAATAAGTTTTATATACTGTGTTCTAAAAATGGATTCGGTGTTCCGAGGATTCAAACGGGTAGGGTAGATTGGAGCAAGTTCGGTACAGGGGAAATTTTACACAATGCTTATAGTTCATAAACCGTTGGTTGGAGCGCAGCATTTGTCACGACAGTCACTGACACCGTCATTTGGATTCCCTCTCAGTGTCCAGTCAGTGGGACGAGTGACAACAGAGAGCAGTATTTGTGATTCTTCGATTGGTAAGATGTCATAGTTATATAAAAGTAAATGTTTAAACCACTAACATTAGCTCTGTACAACTCATTATGGTTTATCCTGTTAGGCGGTTCTTTGTCGTTATTTTAAGATAGTCCGTTGAATGCCTACCTCATGAACAGAGTTCTATAACTAGGTTACATTTTTATTTTTTATAATGTAATACGTGAACTATTCCTAATGGCTTATGTTTTTATAGGCAAACAATGGTATAAACATACAAAAGGAAAACTAATAGTTTCTTCATTAATCCAAACATAATAAAGATGGTAGTAAAAGAGGTCGGAGAAGAGGAACCTTTAATAAACGTCGCTGAAGCATTGGTTCTAATTTCAAGACACCTGCTAAATACTGCAAAAGATATCCACAAACGGATGTGCCTGATAATATTCAGAATGTGGCTACGGCAACAGTTGCTCAAAGATTAGTACCTGAGGAAACATTTGAGATGGCTGAGAAAACCCTAGACACGGTGGCACCTGAACCGGAACTAGAGAAGAAAGTGGACCGGATACAGTGCCTATACCTAATGTTGATGTTGAACACAAAGAGAGTCATTGGTCTCGATTTGGCTATGCTAAGGCGCGATCGATGAGTTATACGCCGTTTGTAATTTGCTACCCCATTGAATTGTTTAAATTTAAGACTCCTAACTCCTCGCGTTTTCGTGCCTGCAGGAGTTCAAGCTGGATCATGAAAAGCTGCTACTAGAATATCTGAAGAAAGTATCTGACATAATACTTTAGATTGACACCGAAGGAATTGGGAAGATTTACATACACGCAGGCTGTAGCATACAACCGCACAAATCTACCCTCCTGAGATGAACGAAAGATTGCAGGAGTGGACAGGTTTTCATTATTTTTAAAAATGCACAAATCCTTATCAATCACGGCAGCTCACGCTGCAAGCCTAGCGAGAGCTATGAGTTTCAATAGGACAAATGTCGAGGCTTCCTTACAAAATTTGACCCTTGTCAGGAACCTCCTCAAAATCGGGCCGTCAGACATCTGGAATGAAGACGAAACTGGCGTGGCCACATTTCACAAACCTAATAGGGTAGTTGGACGAAGAGGATTGCGCCAAATCAGCGGAATCACATCCGCTGAACGAGTAACTCTTTTTGCAATGATAATAAATGTTACCAGTAACAGCATACCCCCATTCATAGTGTTTCCCAGGGTAAACTGTCAGCCACATTTCGCTCGTGACGGACTTGAAGGAGATGCCAACCCTTAAGGTTGCGTGGTTGAGAAGAACTGTTTAGAATTTGTCAAACGCTTTGTTCATCACGCTCGATGCTCTCCCGAGAGACCATGCATATTGATGCTCTATAACCACGATTCGTACCGCTCAGTTGAAGTGTTAGATTTCTGCAAAAGTAATGGAATAACACTCCTGTCCTTTCCTCCCTATTGCAGCCACAAGCTGCAGCCCCTCGACAGAGGCGTTTACGGTCTTTTGAAAAAGTTCATCAACACAGCCTGTGATTTATGGATGATTTTATCGACAACACTACACTTGGCATGCACTTCTGTAAATATCAAAGCAGGCTTCAGAGTTTCAGCGATATGCCCTCTTAATAGTTACATATTTCAAGATGCAGACTTTATGCCAGATTATGTAACCGGCAGGCCGGCTCCTCCAACTTCAAACCCAACCTTTGAGTTTTCTGTTGACATCTTTGTGATTCATGGACAATGCTCCATCTATTTCCGCAGCAATTACGTCTCCTATTGGGCATGCTGTCGAATCCCCTTCTACGCGTATATCATCTCTGCCTCCCTCTGTGCAATATATGGCTGGTACATCCAGTACTAAGACTTTTCCAACGTTAGAAGATGTGCGGCCCTACCATGTATTTATACATATATATATATATATATATATATATATATATATATATATATATATATATATATATATATATATATATATATATATATATATATAATACATGTACAATATAGCTTGTGAAGCTTCTACGCCACCTGGAGACTTCTGCTTTGTTTCATTACATCGGAGATCCTTTCCGGAGGTCTAAGCTCGTTGGCCAGTTCTAATTGTCAAGTTTTCCCATGAAAAATGGCAAACCTAAACTCTTATGGAGGATGCTATATCTTTTAAAAGTCATCAAGTTATTTTTACGAAATTTAACTCATTTAATTACAGATGCAATGTGTCAAAATTCAGCTTGGTTAAATAATTGTAATTCAAGTTTTCCGAAACAAAATTCGACAGAATTTGGAAAATGCCGCGAATGATATTCGTTGTTGCTAGAAAAGGACAATATAATGTTGTGATATTGAGTTAAATAGAATAAAGAAAGATGAATATATTAAATGTTTTAGTCGTTATGAGTGTTTTTAACATACGGAATGTAACACGATTTGAGTGAATTTTCATATTGAATTGATAGACAAAATTCAGATCCTTTGCAGTAAATTAATGATCAGCTACTTAAATATAACAAAAATAAGTTTAAACAGGTACAATCATATGCTTAGAAGATAAGGTAAGTTGCGTGATGTATTGAATGTATACAAATTCGATACTATAACGCACTTGCTGCGACCGACTTTTTTATAGCTTGTAGTAAATAGCTCCGACCAAAATCGCATGAGATTTTAGCGAGTTTAACAGTCCTATAAACAGAGGCAAGTCAATAAAAATATATGGGAATGATTGTGTTTTATTTGGGCAGTTATCATCGAAAAAAGATGAAAATGTTATATTTTTTATATCAAATTCTCATCTAAAATAAGGTATTTCTAACTTCTCTAAAAAGCGAAATTTGATTTATTGCCAAAATAACGTAAGGTCTTTAAGTGGTTATTAAATTTTGCAATTTTCGTTTCCCTGAAAAAAATAATTGAAAGCGTCAGGTTTACTGATAACTAAAAAGGTTTTAAAACCCAGAACTCAACTGTATTGCTACACCTTATTATTCAAAGTGATCAGACGAGTCGCCAATGTCGACTCTGTGTAATCCAATAACGCATTATTGATTAAATTAGATAATGAAAGATAATAATGGTACAGTATAATATCGTTGGAGTTCCTTCGGGAGTGTATCGGTGGCTATGTCGTAATATGAATTGTGTATTATTTCTTAGTCCTAATTTCGCCCCGGTTCCCGGCAGGAGTATAAATTCCGCCGAAGAAACAGTTAGAACACTGTTTGGCCTTATTGTGGTTAGACTGGTCTAATTCCTTAGGCCATTCCAACTTCCAAATGGCCCCGGATACTCTGCCCTATCTCCCTATAACTTCTGCCACCTTCTTTTCAATTAACACTAACTACAATTCGATATTGAGGAGGTCACTTTATTACCCACATACTTGGCTTGGATTAACTCTGCTTCTTACACCAGTAATATAGTTGTTTAGCTGTTAATCTAGTGGATTAGCAGAATTTACTGATATTCCAGAGTCAGTTAAATCAAAGGTAAAAGTTCTATGGGACGTACTTCATAATCTTATATATTAAGAGAAATGGCATTCTTTACATTAAATATAGACGTAGAGCATTTCCTTTTTACTATAGCTTACTAGAAATACGTATAAGCTATGTTATTTAGAAGTTATTTCGCTTGAAGGAACATTTATATGTTTGCTTCTAAATTTGTATATTATTTCAACTAATAAGTTTACTGTTTATTATAGAATATACAGGCTGCTGCAAAAGTGATGGACTATAGAGCAGCAGAGGATTCTTGGCATCAAAATGTGATTTAGCCCGGCTTATCTCAGTCCGAAAGCTAAAATTAAAAAAGATACAGGTCGTAAATAATAATTTTCATTTTCCCTAATATACCGACTTTAAAAAAATCCGAACACCCAGTACGAGTTGATCAATTTTAATAAAATTTTACACAATGTGTGTTTAATCAAAGTTGAAAAATGATTGCATTTTCAAACTAAAATATTAAAAAATAATAAAGAGTGGGTCCGCCGCGGTTTCTTATGCATTCGACAACTCTTCGAGGATTGCTTGAAATTAAATGATTTATGTTATCCTGAGGCATATCATCCCAGTCTTCTTGGATTCGAAAACGAAGGTCAACTATCTTATTTAGTGGTTGGGGTAAATTACCCAGTCGGTTGCTAATCATATCTCACACATGTTCGATTGGTGAAAAGTATGGGAAACCGAAAGGCCATGGAAGCAGGGCCACGCTTTTTGCTTGTAAGAACCTTGCAGTAACCCTTGCTGTATGAGGACGTGAGTTGTCTTGTTGGAAAATGGGTTGAATAAACCTTCGTAGACAGGCAGTGCAACAGGTTGCAGTACGTATCATATGTAATCACGTGCATTCAAATTTCTATCAATAAAAGCTAGAGGTAACCTGTTACCATATATTATCGAACCCCACACCATCACTCTACGTGTAAGTGCCGTATGCCGTTCCATAGCAAATTCAAAATTTCTGTGTTCTACGCCTAATCGTCTTACTCTTCTATGACCATCGTGGACCCAAAGACAGAATCGGAACTCATCAGAGAATACAACATGTTTCCATTCGCCATCCAAATTTGATCTGCCGTTGCACCAGCCAATCCGAGCAGCACGATGTCGAGCTGTTAGTGGGATACATAAAAATGGTTTATATCGTTGCCATAGAGGCTCTTTGTTGTAAAACTCCCAGCGAAGCATTTCCCATCGACCGTGTTGTGGAAACTCTGTCTTGTAATGCCGCAATCTTCAAATGAGGATCTTCCCGTGCTGAAGTTGCTTGAGATTGCCCGGTACATGACGACGGTTATAGATTTATGCGTCAGAAAACATCAACCAACATTGTAACACTGTTGACACACTGCGTCATATGCGGTCGGCAATTTGTCTGATTGAAAAACGGTCTTTCTGTATACCAACAATGCGCCTCTTTTCGAATTCACTTAAATTATTGATTTTGTTCCGTAAACGGCGCTTTGCCATAATCACTTAATAAAATAACACAAATCGCTACAAAATAATTGCTTCAAACTTGAGGAAACGCAAACTTAAAGCAAAATTACAAAAGTTTTCAAAGAGAAAACATTCATTTTACTTACAAATGGAATATACCTGCCACATTATAAACGTAGCAAGTATTTTTCCCTATTAATCACGTGGAAGAATTCGTTTTAGTCAACCCAACCGAACCTTTTTTTTTTTCAAACAAAACACAAAGATTCTTGCTTAATGGGAAGTTGAGTTCACAGCATTCGAGATATTTTAATAAAAAATCACTACCATAACGCACTTACTGCAGCCAGAGTATTTTGAACGCTTATTTGCTATTTAATTAACATTTATCAGAGACAAAACATAGTATAGAGAATTTCATTGCAAATGATTATTCTAGAATGACGTCATTGACAGGTCGGTCATATTTTCTGGGTGGCATACAATTTCATTTGACTACGTATTTGCATATCAAAATATTGAAATCATTTACTATCAAATCACGTTAATCTTCGATTGCTGGAAATGCCCTATTTTTGTAGAATTGTTAAATGTTTAATGCGTGCTGAACAAGATAAAATCTCATTCTTTAGATTTTCTGCTGTTTTAAATAACAAAGGTGATTATTTGACTGATCTATCTATTGAACGTCGAAATGCTTGACTTACGGCTTTAAAATTTACACCTTGGAAACAAAACTTGAATTGATAGATATACATGAGAATTTTTTTAAAATGGTGACACAAAAATGCTATTTTCCACGATTATGTTTCTTTACATCTTTCTTCAAGTTCCACCAAAGCTCGTTCTACTTTTCAAGACCTGCTACTTACTTGTATGAAACTCCGGCTAAACGTTACCCTTAAATATCTCTGTTATAGATTTGCAATAAGTCCAACTACTCCTCCAAAAGTTGTGAATGATGCTTGGTGCTGGTCAAATTATAAACACAAGTGTTTGTACCTGAGTCAAAACCAATGTATCACAACAAAAATGTATAGTACATAGATATTGAAAATAATAAACTATTACAAATTAACTATGATTTTTTTAACTTGCCGATGACAACAAATGATTTATATTAATTTGCTTGAAACTCAAGTTAACACGAAAGCGGATCCAAGACAAATGTCAAATAATCAATTTGTGTGTCACCCAGAGAAAAGGACGGACCTGTAAAAGTCGCCTGTTCTGGAATCGTCTATTGGTCGAATTTTACTTGGTGTATTAGGATTTTTTGGAAAGTCGGTATATTTAAAAAAATATTTGGCATATTTGCTTGAACATTGGAGCAGACAAGTTTTTCCTAGTGATCAAAAATAATTGATTCACAATGTGGCTCTAGCGGATAGAGGGCACTGCTTGCGGTATCCTCGAAATCTTAAAAATATATTTACACTTTTTGTTAGCGTCGCTAGGAAAGTTTTGAATAAAAAAACTGCATTTTCATGTATTCTGTTAACAAAAACGGTATACTTATTTTCGAACTATTTGCGATTTTAAACGTAGCTGCAACACATTGTTCGTAATACTCTCCATATCATATTTTATTTACCGTATAGTAGGCGTCCGTCATACAAAAAATACGACTCTGTTCCTGTCAAAATTTCGCCTTTGTGTCGCTGCTTTTTATTTGGAAAGTTTTCGTACTAGATTACCTAAAGTATGACGCGACATTATTGTTTTTCTAATGAAGGAATGCAAGGTTTTATACACAAATAATTTTTAATGGATGTGAGGCGTACATAATGTATGCTAAAAACATTTAAGCAGGATACAGTCGCATCACAAAATATTTGAAAATCTTAATAGTAGATTGGGTGAAACTGGTTAGTCTCGTTAGTAAACTACATATTTTAGGTCATCCTCAAGATATGGCTTCCAGACAAGAAAAATATGTACGTGTAGTAGATGACTTAGAAATTATATATGTAAAAAGAATAATTGAAGCGGCTAATATAAGTAGATCATCAGTTCTGAGGATATCTCATGACGCAAGTCTTTATCCATATCATTTTAGATCCGTAGTTAATATCAGATGATCTTCCAGACAAACTAAAATTTTTCCACTCTTTCAAAAACAAACAGAATCCATCCACTGTTTGTGAATAAAATACTATCTACAAATCAAGCTGCCTTTGTAGATTGTAGATTGTTTTAGTGATTGCTACAGGCCGTTGGCCTCTAAGCGCTGCGACCCAGTGAGTGTTTTGTGCGTGACTCTTTTTCCTTGCACAAAAAGTTGACTTTTTATGTAGTCTACTATCTTTTTGGGTGCTATTTTACCTATTTTCTGGGGTGTTAAGGTCACCCCTCCAAAGTATTTAAGCCTTTTGCAGAAATGAGCCATGCAGTCGCATAGCAAGTGTTCTGTTGTTTCTGTTGCTTCACTGCACGCATTTTCAGTTTACACTCTCGGCCTTACCCATCCTTATAAGGTGATACCTTACTGTGGAGTGTCCTGTGATTATTCTTAAGTTGTCCTTGTTCAATTGAAGAACTGACAGACAGTCAGACAGCGCTGAAAACCCTGAAATCTTTCAAAACCAAGTCTAAATTTACCTGGGACTGCAAAAAATCCCGGAAGCAACTGGCTACGAACAGCAAAGTAACTTTGATATGGGTACCATAACTTCAAGAAATCGAAGGAAATCAGAAAGTAGCTGGCGTTGCAAATACCACAGCAACAACACCACTATATGGTCTAGGGCTCTATTGTAGACTAAGAAAAAGCTATGTAAGAAATGAACTTGATACTTGAGAGAGGCACCAAATGCTGTCATACTGGAGGAAAACGCCAGCCTTAAGGCAGGCAAAACAGTTCATCACCATAGCAACAGAGAAGTCTGAATTGCTCCTTGAATTGAACAAGAACGATTTAAGAATAATCAAGCTGCCTTTACTGGTCGGGGTGTAATAAATTTCAGAAATAAACATACGTAGGGGAATGAAAATCCTCATGCAGTAGTATAACGTAATTTCCAACAGTCTGGGACTGGTAATCGTATCTCAGGTCAGTATGAAATACCACCAAATCTAGAGGGAAATTCTTACCTAAGTTTTCTCATATGAGTTCACATTGTGAGATGTACGACATAGTCTCCATGTCGGTGCGGAACCAAGCAGTATCTTGTCACGACAGCTCCGGTGGTTCCGCACCGAGATCGCAACCCTGTCGTACATCTTACAATGTTTTCGCAGGCTGGATACCTTAGCCAATATTAGTTTGGGTCTATTCTCGCTGTAATTAGTATAGCGCACTCAAGTTCTAATAAAGGCGAAACCGGTATGCATTTCTAATTATTGTCAAAATGCATCTAGCCTTAAAAAAATGAGTTCAGCTCATCGATGATTTACCCCCGAATATTGGGGGAACATAAATTTATGCAAGACCGGCACACTTATCTGTCGGTATGCAAAATTATCATCATGATAGGTGTCTGCAAAGAAGGATAGGCAGTCGTAGGCGAATTCCTCGGTCAGCCCGTAGACTTTTGTTGTTGTTACGTGTTACTGTCACACAATAAACACCCGTGAAGAATTATAGCAATTTTTTTATAAATTATCAATTTAGAAATAAAGAATACTAATTAAGTTACACATTCTCTTCTCAGGCGTGTACCAAAATATATTGAGTTGGTACCGGCTATTATAAACATAATAGTTGATAGTCATAAAGTATAAGATTTCTATTTTTCGTTACATTTCTCACATTGACATGATTTATCTAAATCATCTGTTTTTTCTTTACATTTCAAATATAGCTTTTTTTAATGAGTTATGTAAAGGTCTGTCATTTAGAGTTGATGTACGAGTAATATCACCCACCAAGTTTGAAAATATGTTTAGTATCAATATTTAAACTATATTGTTTCTCAGCCAGTGCTAAACACTTAAATTTTCCACGTATTACATAACTGCAGCTACTTTCAAAATCGTAAATTTTGCGAAAACGGTTGATTTTAGCGTCATACAATAAGTGAATATTTTTTGTTAAGAAAATGCAAGAGAATACTATTTTCTAACAAAGATTTTCTAGCGGCGATAACAAAAAGTGTGAATATTTTTAAAATTATTAGGATACCTTAAGCAGCGCCCTCTATCTGCTAGAAGAAAATTAGGAATTACCTATTTTTTACAGATATAAAAAAACTTATTTGTATCAATTTTCAAGACAACACGTAAAATACTTTTTTTAGAGATCAAGGGAAATAAAAATTCAATTTATCACTTTAACACCCTGTACTTATGTCTTTTAAATTTGTCTTTTTGATTGCGGCAAGTTTAGCTAAATCGTAATATTTAGATGCCAAAAAACTATGCCTGTTCTGTGTACCATTAATTTTGGACCATACCTTTTGTATGCAGCATATTTTATACGGTCGTAGAAGTTTTAAATACAAAGATTAAAGTACTCTTAAATCGGTTACACCATATATATATATATATATATATATATATATATATATATATATATATATATATATATATATATATATATATTTAATGTAATACTGACAGCATTTGGCATGCTACTGGTTATTGCTCGAGCAATTTATGTCCAAATTTAAATGAATTAAGTATTTTTGCTATTTCTTTAGTTAGTACTGAAATACTGCTTCAAATTAACAGAATGCTATTCTATTATACGTGAAGCAAATTATAAGGACACCATAACTAAAATTTTCAGCTGCGAATTTTTAGACGTCGCAAATTGTATTATCCTGTTACGAGTTTTATACAACAAATATGGTAAACAGTTCCAACTCAGTTTTTTTGAGAAATATTTATGTCATATGAAATTATTTTGATTGATTTACTTTTGATGCGTGTGTATTTTTGAGTGCGCGCGCGCGTGTTTGTGCGTGCGTGCGAATGCTTGTTGTACCGGTCTCTTGCGAATGAAGACTAAATTTGTTTAAACCCTTAGCATTTTAAAGAATTTCCGTAGAAAAAATTTCACTAATGACCAGCTCACGTTTGTAACACTTTCGAAAATTTTCATTAATTGAGCGCAAATTACAGTACAAAAAACCCACATCCAGGTTCAGTTTGAATACATACATAAATACATATACCAGGTTTCCATTATAAAAGGTTGCACCACGATTGTCCCGAAAACGTCTGAGAATTTTGAAAAACCTTAAAACACGCCGATTTTGTTTGCGAGGGGAGACACTTTTTTTGAACCCTAACAGAATCTGTAGCATTCAACCGCTAAAAAGGGTGACTTTCGTTCCCTTATTTGAATAGGGAAGGTAGCTCGAGTGGCACTTTTTTGGAAAGCTTATTTGATTCTCTTGAAAGCTGAAAATTTAAAATCTATTTATACGGCGATGATTTGCTTTCAAACGAAAGTGTATGCATACAGCTTAATCACGTTAAGCGAGGTTAGGTGGTAGTTTGATTTCGGGGTCTGAATCAACATTCTTCTCAGATAAAACAGGGGTCGTTTTTAGGTATATTAAAAGTTCAGATTGTTCACGAAACAGCAGAAGATACCTGTTTTGAATATTGCAAATCTCTAATGTAACTCCTTTAGGAATTTCCTAATGTCTTTAGTCAAATAGTACTTTCAGCAAAGCCTGCAATCCAACAATACATTAAAATGAGATAAAATATTTGGTTTCAACAAGATGAGGTATCCCTTCACTATCGAAATTGAAATGAAGATGGTTTAAGAAATCAGAACTCGTGGAGTGACCTCAGAGATCCCCACATCTCTCACCACTAGATTTATTTCCCTGCGGGTATCTAAATATTCTTGCTTATGGATATATATATATATATATATATATATATATATATATATATATATATATATATATATATATATATATATATATATATATATATATATATATATATATATATATATATATATATATATATATATATATATATATATACTACTTCTCATGCATACTGTATACTTGACAAAAAATTACAGATTTGGTTGTTAAATCAGCAAATCACACAAAAAAAAACATAAGATTTGGAGTAAACAAGATGTCACTAAATTACAAATTTCCTTGATAATTTTTAAGGATTCGTGTTTTGTCCTCTTATTATTTATATTTTTTTTAAAAATTCTTTTTTAGAGGGTCATAGTTTGCGACTTTCATTTTTTTTTATGCGAGCAACCAAAGACCGATTTAGATTTGTACATTAAAAATAAGTTCGGCACCAAAAAGCAAAAAAACGATATCTTATAATAGGTTGATTCATCGGTGATTGTCGAACTTTGACAAATGTCAAAACTAACGTAAAACTGACAGATAAAATAACCCTTTAAATGCAAATAAGTTGTTCTTTTTCTTACAATTTTTTTAGTTTTGTTGGCCAAAACAGCTCTGGCCATTGATCTACATATATTATTACTTATATTTTTAAGCTTTTATTAATTTCTTAGACCACCATTCTCAAAAGGAACAAAGTTTTATAAAAATTCGCGACTATAGCGCACTTGCACGTCCGGACTCTTTAATTTCAAACCCAAATACCTCACAAACGTTAAATTTTGAGTATAATATTACGGTAATAACCTTACTCAAATATTTAACCTAAAATCTAAAAACATATACAATATACTGTGTGTTTTATTCAAAGATAACATCCACACCGGGTCAAACCGAGAAGCCTAAAAAAATTATTCGTTTTATACGAGTGCACAACTTTGAAAAACTCGTAGATGTCAATTTCAAAAATTCTAGTTTACCACTTTCCTTTAAACGTCCAACAGGAGGTCACTGTGAATATACTATATATAATATATATATATATATATATATATATATATATATATATATATATATATATATATATATATATATATATATATATATATATATATATATATATGCTTTTAACGAAGGCAGCGTATAAAAATATTTACAACAGCAATTGTTCCATAGCTTAAAATTGATGAACGGTTAAATACCAACCATCCTGTACCAGTTTTCTTAAAATAAGCAAGAAAATAGAATAATGATACGGAATTCCTCGATCTAACAGTATTACAGTACAGAAACCATATAAACATCAGCATCGTTCTGCCCTCCTAGGATATCTCGTAGCATTTAATTAACGTTGGCTGGTCAGGGCTGGTGTGACGGCGTACAGTCCATATAAAGAAAGACACGTTCTTTAACCAGGACCTAATCTGGAGGGTAGGAACACTTTCCCATTAAAGGAGACTACATTCTCCGACCATACCAATACCAGCCCACTTAATTGAAAGTATATAAGACCCGAATTAGCGGAACTCTTGACCTTCCTTCCATTCGACCGCGTTTTCACATGGTAACGCTCCGTTAAAACTGCTATACAGGCCAGGAATAAAGAGACCTTAAGATCTTATCAGTTTTTCTATTCTTATCGCAATTCTACTCCTAAATGACCCTGTGTAATTTACTTTACCTGCAACTTTTCACCGAAGAAAAAGAACACATATTAACAACAACAAAAAGACATTTTCACAAGCTTGTAATCAGATACAATTTTTCGAATGTAAGTTTATGTCTTCGATATGACTATTTTGCTTCCACATCGTAAATACGTGTGAAGTATGACATCCGCGACAAAAATATCAATTTTTTTCGCTTAAACGTCGTAAAAAGTGGCAAAATATAGAAAACATGATTTTGAAACGACAATTTTTTGGTCTGTCGGGTCTGTCTGTCTGTTTGTAGCCACGATAACTTTAAAACAAATTAGGATGTCGTCTTCAAATTTGGTATACAGTTATTACCTGACAAACGAACAGTTTGGATTATTTTTAGGTAAAATCGCTCCATGGGATAAGGGATGGATGGGGGGTGATTTGGTGAAAATTGACATTTTTTCGTTAAAACTCAAGTAATAAAACGATTTAGGGTTTGTATATTAGAAAACCTCGAATTTCATTAAACATCTGGTATTCTGTGTTAAAATTAAAATACGGGTTGAATATGTGGGGGTGACAGAAATATCGAATTTTTGTTGTTGCTAGAACCGCGTAAAAAGTCTCAAAAGATATAGAACACTTGAAGACTACACGGGAAAAAACCTGCTTTGTCCATTTAGACCAAAACTGAGAAAATGCATTTTTAGTATTGGAATCTAATCTGTAGAAGATAATTTTTGAAACATTTATTTTTCTATGGTGCCTAATTGAAATTATAGGTTTAAACAACAGTTCTATAGTTAAATAGTTAAAATATTAGTTGTATCTGTTTTGAAATATTGGAAAAAAATAAAAACAAATGAAAAAAACAGGGGAAAACCAGTGATGTCCATAAAGAAATTGCTTAGAAGCATTAAAATAAGTATCAATTTTTGTTTTTTAAATAAAGTAAAACTTACATGCTCTATAAACTTTTTATACAAAAATATGACAAAAATAAACACCCAAAAATAAAATAAGATTTTTCTTCAAAAACATGGCATCCTGAAGGTCCATAATACTTTGAGGGTGGCATTTAGCTATCACTTTAATATAGGAAAACAAGGCCTCTTTATATTGTAATTATCTCAAGAAATACTAGGTTTACGGGAACAATTTAAAAAGGTGCATAATCTAGACAAACCACAAGTGGTGATGAATGTTTGCAAATTAAAAAAAATGTTTTGTGTTATTAGTTATAATTAATTGAAATTCACTTAAATATTCCAATGATTTAGATAAGATTATATATACGAACATGTTCCAAAAGAGATGACTTTGACTATTCATTACCTGCAGGAACATGTAAAGATTCAATTGCAATAAAATCTAAGTATGTAGCCCTTCTAGTTTTTTTTTAAATTATGTTTTTATTAAATGTATACAGAATACGTTTTCTACAGCTGCCCCAGGCAAATTTAGTACAAGTGCAACTGTATTGTCACTGAGCTGAGCGATCAGAAGTTTTTATATAATACTGGAATTTAACCTTAAAAATAAAAAATAATTAAAAAAAACCAGAATAGACAATGACATTTCGGTTACCGGTATATGTTGCAACCAAATAGACAATTCCAAGCATACAAAAATATTTTCTTTCTACTTAAACGGCAAATCTGGAAAAAAATGGCGTCTATAGGTCCAGAACACTTGGACAAAACTTGCAAATTTTAATACTTTTTCTTCTTAATCGGAATAGGTGCCAAAAACAAAATATGTTTACCTATTTGTTTATCTGTTTGTTTGTCTGTTTATTTTTATCTTTGTCTGATTGTTTGTCTGTTTTCCGTCTGCTTGTCTGTACCTATTTAAATTTTAACTTACTACATGCGATTCAAATTAATACTCAACATACTTCTCAGAAAGAAACTGGATCGAGACGTTTAAAAATGTTACAAATGTATAAACAAATTTATGAACCCAAATTTGTGTAGATCAGTGTAGATCATGTGTTTAGCTTAGGAGACCTTACACAATATAACGAAAGTGTATATTTCATTTGGCGATTTAGTATAAATGAATATAACTTGGAAAATAAAGTCGCGGTCTCTTCTTTGGTGACTTTTTTTTTACAAAAATTCAACAAAAGCACATTTCTGATTGCATTTCACGAGTTGTCAGAACTAACGGGTTATTTAGTTCGTCAGTTTAAATTTCCATCTGACATTTGTCAAAAAATTTGTCAATCAGGTATACAAATGTAACCATGTATAATCCTATCCAATATAACTACGTATTATACGTCTCATATAACGGAGAATCCATATAATCTTTGTGATCGTCTATAAGTGAAGAAGCGAAATTAAACGTCTTATTGGCAGTGGAGGAGAATCTCCATAGAGCGTTCGGCAAATTGGCCGAGACAAAGGAACTCCATTTTAGACGACACATAAAGTATTAAAACTTTAAAAGCTTCATCCTTATAAAAAACCGCTCTTGCAGGAGTTGTCCGATGATGAACTAGACCGAAGGATGCAGTTTTGTGCAACGTTAAGTACCAAATATTCTGTTTTCGGACGAATCTACTTTTACACTACATGGGATAACCGTCAAAACTGCAGGTATTGGGGAAGGGAAAATCTAAGGTGGATGCGACAGAATCACACACAATATCCAAAAAGGTAAATGTTTGGACGGGAATTGTTAGGAGTAGGATTATTGATCCCTACCTTTTTAATGGAACTATAAATAGACCAACATATCAACAATTTTTACAACAATATCACATGCCGGCGTTATTGAACTTATTTCCTGATGGACACAATGCTGGCATGGTAAGTCATAACTTGTGGTATCAACAAGATGGTGCCCTCGCGCATTATGACGTTAATGCTCGACAGTATCTGTATCAACAATTTCCCAATTGGCAGGCGTGGTAATCAGCGTGGTCACCTGACCTAACTCCCTTAGATTTTTTCTGTGGGGTCATTTGAAGAATGCGGTATTCAAAAGTAAACCAGAGACTATCGACGAATTAAGAACAAAAATTTGAAATGAATGTACCAACATTTCTTCAGAGATTATAAATAGAGTCTAACAAGAAATTGTTGACCGCTTGGGATATTGTCAGGCGCAAGAAGGCGAGCATTTCGAACCTTTGATTCGATAAGATTTAACTATGTAATTCTTTATAGGCTTCACTTGTGTTAGGTGTTACTGATAATAAAAATATTATTCATCACTTTATTTTATTCCTACAAAAAAAAGGTGTTGCTGAATAGAGGATTGGATTAGCTTTAAAAACATATATCACACTATCCACCATCCAATTTCACAATTTCGAAAGGGTAGAGAAGGGGTATAACGATAATGGTGAGATTTTTATCTCAAAAAGTTAGTTTTTGAAAAAAAATCGACCTATTTTTCAATTTTTCTTAATAATAGTCACTTTCAATTTTATGGCATTTATGCGTTACTTTATAGACACATTGTATATATATATATATATATATATATATATATATATATATATATATATATATATATATATATATATATATATATATATATATATGCAAGTGGGATTCTCTATTCAGTCGTGTACTCCGTTTTAAAAATCTTTTAAAATCTTCAGAAGAAATGTGAAAATGAAAGTTGAAAAGTATGACCTAAATAATTAATGACATTTAAAAAGTTTTTACTGAAAAGTGTGATACAAACGCATGAGTCTGCCTCGCAAATAAAACCTTACTGGAGAAAACGTAAACGCCCTCTACCAGCCTCCATGCAAAAATATATATTTTTTTTCAAATCGAGATCTTACGTTCTGAAGCATTTCGGGTGCTATCGGACGGCATTCACAACAATGCCCAGGCTCAAATCCTGCAGGTTCGTGGGCTGAGTTGCATAGCTTTTGCTTTTTAGATGTGCTCATAAATACAAATATATATCACAGTTAAAATGAAACACTGTAAATACATCGTTCCACGTTCATTTTTTTTTTTTTGAAAATTGCTCAAGCACAACATTTGATATATCAAGGGGGCCAGTTTTTATGACCAATTTCAACATTGCAACTTTAACGTCCTAGCAAACGCGGCACTCACCCTTGAAAGTTTAAATGGAATATAAGGTTGAGTGATATCTTTTTTCAAAGGGCGTGGAATTCTCTTTAAAATGGCACATCGTTTGGAAACATGATTGATTAAATTGATTTTCAGTACTTCCAGAATAGACAGTATATTTTGTTGTTAACTTTTCTATGGTTTTATGTTTTTTTTGTTGTTTCTTCAACGTCGGTCTATTTCCGCGACTATGGCCAATCACCGAGTCCAGGGAGCAGTTTCACCTCACTCTCCTGGAAATATTGCCAAACCTCTCCCTTTTTGTAAGGAGGGTAGGGAACTTGCACGTGCCCAACATCGTATGGACACGGGACCGACGGCTTTACGCCTCATCCGAAGAGCGGAACGTGCACACTCAACTTGCTCAAATACACTTCCACAAGCTCGGTTGATGTTAATGTTACAGTATGTACTTAAAAAGAGAAAGCAGAACCCCGGTATCGAACCCGGTACACTTCGGTTCAGAGGCACACGTTCTTACCACTGAACCACCGAGCCTCTATGATTTTGTGTAATCGATGAGAAAATTAAGATAATTTGTTGTCGTTGAAGACTTTCAGTCTTGAGGTAGCAGATCTTTTGTTTGCGGGAGTGCGAGACCGTGTTGTTAAATTGGTTTACTCTTAAGAAGATAAGGAAGAACTGCTTAAACCGTATTACCGCAATAATGTTAGCGCTAGAGCTGCTGCAGGAATTTTTAGCACGCAATTTTTTGTCAAAAATGTTCAAGCTAAATACGTCAGGAAACTGGTGAGATAATCTGAAGAAGCTGGTTTAGTACAGAATAAAAAACACATTCGTTCTCAGGCGTTTACCAATGAGGATAGGCAAATGAGTGAAGTTAGACTTTCAAAAGCTGATCGTACTAAATTTAAAAGTATTAGAGAATTGTCACAGGAGTCTGGGGTACCTAAAACTTTGGTTCGAATACTGAAGCTTGCAAAATTATATCCCTATAAGACCAGCCTTATTCACAAGCTTAACTAAAATGACCATGGTCGTCACACTGAATGTTGCGAACGCGCCACATAATTAATTAGAAAATCTATTATTCCCCCCATCTGTTTCTCTGATAAATGTGCATTCAGTCTTTCTGGAACAGTCAATAAACATAATTGCAGGTTAGATGCATTGGTGGGGATTCCTGGAAACAATATTATAGATCCTATTTTCATTGAAGACCACTTTCTGTGGAAATTTACCGTGATCTATTGCATAACACAATATATCCTATATACTCGTCAGGATATTAGGGTAAAATTATAATCTCCTTGAGCACGAATTGTTTTTGCAGCAGAATGGGGCTTCTCCGTATTATCATTTACGAGTGAGGGAATCTGCCATTTCTTGGAAGATGGATCGGCCAGACGGGGCCATTGAGTGGCCACTTCGGCCTCCAGATCTAACAGCATTAGATTTATTTTTTAGGGGCATCTTAAAGCAAAGTTTATGCAACAAAGCACAGAAATTTAATAAATCCAAGAGAGAAAATTATCGAAGAATGTCGGCTGATAACTGATAACTCCGGTAATGTTACAGAAATTCGAACAGAACCTTTATCATTGCAAGGAAATCAGCGGTGGTCACTTCGAACATCTGTGTAAATAATCAGTTAACAAAAGAAACTTTAAAATACTCTGTAAATAATCAACTGTTCAACAATATGACAATTACACATAGATGTAGATACTTCTTCTCTGGCTTCACAAGTGGGTTCCTTTCTCTGCAACCGGTTTGTTACGACATCGTGAAATGGCGAAACCGGTTACCGAGAAAAACAAACAAAATGAAGCGAGAGAAGATGGATTTAGTATGAAACGGTTTCACCAAGTAAAGGAAACCATAATAAATAAATGTGAAACTTATCTCAGAAACTACCAGACCGAATCTCCTGAACGAGATATCATTTTAAAGAGATTTCCCTTTAAAAGAGGTACTACGCGACCTTATGTTCTATTTGAAATTTTAGAGGCGAGGCCCATCTTCACCACGGGGTTTAAGTTGCAGTGTTGAAATTAGTCATGAAAGTGATCCTATTGACATATTAAATAAAGTGTTTCAGCAATTTAAAAAAAGTAACGTGCAATGAGATACTTAGGTATTTCGTTTGAAATGGAACACTCTGTATATATTTGTTTTTTGTGATTTACACAGACAATTAAAAAAATAATCACACATTAAAAGAATTTGGCAAATACCTTGGCTTTGCAAATAGCTTAAGTAAGTTCGTTGGCCAGCCCAACCGGACCAGTTTTTAGTGCAATAATTTTAATTTCCTTCCAGAAAATTAAGTACGAGCTAAAATAAGTCATTTAAATTAATTTCATTCATAAGTTGTCTTAATAGAGACTATAATACGTACCATCTACAAGCTTTTTTGCTTCTTGAAGAGATCAGAGGAGATAACAAAACCCAAAGTTCAATATGATAGACATAATTTATTTAATTGCGCAAACAAAAAATATTTTGGGTGAAGGAACGGAATATATCAAAAAATTAAAACCAAGTCTTGTACCCCAAAAAAAAACAAGAAGCTAAGATGAACTATAGTGGATGTTCAATACATGGTTATATTGCTTGTCATAAATAAATGATAATTTTTTTGACAAATGTCAGAACTAGCTTCAAACTGACTCATTTAATAACCTAAGTATTTCTGACAAATTGTGTGACGTAAATGCATTAAACTATATGCTGCGTAACTGGAACGGGCAGACTGTTACACAAACGTGAAGCCATTATGCAAGTATGGAACACGTATCATTATAGTATCTCCATCTTCGTTTAGCATACTAATGCTCGTATTAATATTTGGAATTATCATAACCTAACACGCTACATAAACACAATGAGTTAGAACGAAAAGGTTATACTGAATTCTCTCTATCATTGTCGGCTTCAACACCCAGCCCACCCAATGCGTACGATGCCTCTTTCAGTTACGTAGTTATAGTTCCAGGGCTGCAAATAACTATATTTTTTTACAACCTTTATTAACTGTTCAACCACAACACACAACATTATTTAATGAAAATCCGCTACCATAACGCACTTGCTACGTCAGGAGTTCTTTATCCTAAGCTTGTATTCTGGCAAGTTTTTATGTGGAAAATATTTTTTGTGTTGTTTTTTTCAGAGCAAAATGATTCTCGGTTACAAATAAAAACTGTTAAATTAATGCGATTCAACATCAAAAATATCTGATACATGTGTCAGGTTTATTAAAGGGATGTGTTTATTAAATTTTTAAATTAGTATCCCGGAAATAATCGACGATATTCTGGATTATTACTGTGGCGTAGATTGCAGTCGATGATCCGCATTGTTTTTTGCGGTTGTGTTCAGATAATATATATATATATATATATATATATATATATATATATATATATATATATATATATATGTGCTAATTAATTATAGTCCAAGCATTTGTCCATTATAATATATTATTTTTTCAAACTTACTTAAATTATGTTGTAAAATCATGTAGATTCAGCATTAGAACTTATGAAGGAAAACTAAATTACCTGGCAGTTTAAAACCAGGTAAGAAGCAGATCTAATACTGCGATAACTAATTTTACAATCAAATAATTAATTATTAATAATTCAAAAGTTGGTCAAAGCTAAGAGTTCTTGAAATGAAGATTAAAAAGGAACTTTAAGGTACTCGATGGCTCTTAATACTGGAATAATTGTTAATTGAGCCGAAGCGTTCATAAAAATGAAAATCAATAAACTTGGAAAGCCATTAAAATTTCTGGTTGTGAAGTCATTAATTTATGGTTGTCACTGCCAAAGTTCAAAAATTCTAATTATTTTTGTGTGTGCACTGTAACATTGATAACAATAAATAATGAAAAACAATAATAACAATAGGCATAATAAATGACCGTGATTTATTATTATTATTATTATTATTATTATTATTATTATTATTATTATTATTATTATTATTATATTTATTATTATATTCACGCTTGTTTCGACCAATTATAACCTATTTGGAATACAGTGAACCACAGTAAGGTTGATGGAAATACTTGTGCTCTAACCACCGACGCATTTGTTATAATCGATGCTTATTATTTATCATTACTTTTTTAAAGTTAAAGCGAATTAAAGTTTCTGGGTACTTATCGATATTATTCTTCAAATTAGTTAGCAGAAGTAAAAAAAAAACAAACATATTATTATAATCGCGATTATTGTTATTATTCACTTTCATTATTTGCGCCACTTGCCTACCGCTTGTAATGCACACTTCGTTTTCCTGAACAATAATCGCTCATAGAATATATAGAAATTATAATATAATTAATATAATTATAATTAGAGACACACAGACACACACAGACACACACACACACATATATATATATATATATATATATATATATATATATATATATATATATATATATATATATATATATATAAATTTGTAACAAATATTTCCATAAGGTCGTTTTTAGATGCTTAAGTATTTTAAATTCGTTTCTTTTACTTATTTTGATGATATTGCAAATATGAAGGACTTTATTATCTACCGTAAAGAACGGAATTTCCAATGCTATTGCTATATAACCAGCGATTACTTTCCTTAATCTCCAGTCCCAGATTTGTCTTTAAATATTTATTATAAGAAAGAAGTGAAAACACATGAGCGTGTGTAATGCTTTATATTGTGCGGAAAATTGAAACAAAATCTGAATTTAATTTAACGAAAATACCCGACATACAATTCTTTACTCCGCCACACAATTTCACTTTCATTAAAAAGTTATCCTTCGTGGAAGATAAAATGTTAATTTCCATATTACTTTTTTCCTCCGTTGCCGGCGTTCAGCTTCTAATCTGTGATATAACAACTAATCCAGATTTATGTGTTCGGAAAAGGGGGGAACACATTAGAAAGAAAACACCCTGGAGACTTGATTGCTACAGTATTTATGAGTGTAATACAAAAGTAGGTGGAATTCTTATCTACACTTATCTGATGCTTTACATTTGTATTTAGAAATTACAAGCATATCAATTTGACTTCACAAAATAATTTAAATGAAATGTCATTTAAATTTTAAACGTAAAGTTGAAAAAATAATTTTTTCAATATCAAATATGCTCCCTTATTAACTAAACTTTTGCCCGAAATATATAATAGCTAACAATGTTTACTAAAGACTAACATGTTGTATTGAAAACTTATTTATGTAATGGCCCATGTCTGGAAAAAGACAAATGGAAATTCAGAATACCAGTTATACCCTTATTTAATTGAGGACTTTGCGTTCTAAGATAATATGGAAGGCAATCTCTTTCTCCTGATAACATTGGTTACAAATATGTTCTTCTGTTTGGTGAACTTCCATCTTTTGTAAAAGTTTCTCCGGTATACATTGTTCAGGAATCAGTCCTGTTTCTAGTCTAGTCTTTCGTCTGCTTAAAGGCAGTATTGTTTTGGTCTTGTTTTTGTACCATTTACTTGATTTACAAATGGCGCTCTAAAATATTCCGGTGAATTTAATGTGGATCCTTTATTCATTACGGATACTAAAGGCAAGGCACTTTTTTGTCAGAACGGGCTAGCCGATTAAAGCTCGCTGGTTTAAGAGTCAATGACGCAACTTCTTAGAAGCAATACTAATGGTATGTTAATGTGTGTTTGTTTCTTTAGCGTCGGCGTATTTCCCCGACTATGGCCAATCACCGACGGCAAAAAGCAGTTTCACCTCACTGTTCTGGAAATTTTGCTGAACCCCTGCTTTTCCGTAAGGATGATAGACACTTTAACGTGACCAAGATTGCATGGACAGGGGACCTACGGCTCTACGACCCCTCCGAAGAGCGGAAAATTTAGACATTCAATGTCACAACCTCGGTTGATGTTAATTTTACAGTGTGTACTGAAAAAGTGAAAGAGGAACCCTGGGAATCGAACCCAGTAGCCTTCGGTTCAGAGGCAAACGTGCTTACTACTGAACCACCGAAGTTCTTGGCATATTAATAAAAGTGGAAAAAGATCCGCACAAAATTTCTTATGTTGGAGGGGGAAGTGGGATATACACCGATAGATAGAACTATATATAAGAAGTTTTTGAATTCAAATTAAAAAAGACGAGGTGTTTTTTTGGGCAACATCCCAAACATGAAAACAATATTTCAATTGTAGGCGTTTATGTTTCTCATATAGTAAGAACTCGGTGTAGTGTAATTACCTTTTAATTTGAAATGGAAACTGATGCTATGGGAAAAGGGCGGAAGAAAGATATATTGGTTTCAAGAATTTTTTACTTGTTTAGGTAAACGTCGTTGGGTTACTAGAAAATGTTAATAATTATGTATGTCATTATGAGGGGTTTGTATTTTTATATTTAAGTGATATAATTGGCATACAAAGCGGGCAACGTGTTTGTTCACTTTGCATGTATTTGGTAATTTATCCACCGTAAGGGAAAAGTCACTATATTAAACCTACATTTACTAATGTTTGTGTATTTTACTGTCTTACGTCACAAAACACTAGAATATGTGTTATATATCTATTACCTGTTATTTTCTCATTTATATTTCGAATAAAAAATAGTCAAATATGTCTGAAATAATAATGATGACAAAAATGAATATGTCCATTTCTGTAATTCCAAAGATCAATATGACATGCTATAACTAATTCAGTAACCCACTTTTGTAACTATTCTTTCGTATTTCCATCTATGATAAATTTATGTCACCTATACAGTATTAGCTATCATTTTATAAACTGTCGTTTTTGATATGTAGATAATATACAATGTGGAATTTTCTGCTTGACGTGTCTGCAATATATTTTTTTATTTATTCTATCAATTTAGTACTGATGAAAATACATTTATATATTGGATTATACTGAGTGTATATTGTATATATCTGCAACACTAATAAAGTTTCGCACTTATCAGCTTTCCAATTTTTGCTTCATTTTTTTCCTTTTAATTTTGTGATTAATATTGTAAGAGGAATAAATACAGTTGTGATAGTCGATGATAATTGGACGCATCTGGCTAAGTTTTAGTTGTGAAATGAATAAATTTAATAACATAAAGTTACAAAAATATGCGATCAGAAGAACTAAAATTGAATTACAGTTGATTTTACATGTATTAATAGGTCTACTTTAAATTAAATCTTTATTCTTGCCCGTTCTCATTAATGTCGTTTATGTAATCTACTAGTTTGAGGACAAAAACTGGGAACAATAAATACAAAAATTTAATTTGTTTTATGTTGTCAAAAAGCTAGAAAAATTCTCCATTCTTTATTTGCTGTCATATACAGTTAAAATTCTTTATATTGAAGAAAATGTCTCATACACGGCATTACTGTATAAATAACGCAGATGGCCAAGATATTTAATTTGTGTGGAGAAGTTTCAAGTCCTTGCATGTTATCACTTTATATTAGTGAATTTTCGTAGAAAAAACTCACCAATGGGGAGTTTTGAATTTTGAAAAAAAATCAAATGAGCGCGAACTAGGACCTCTAAACCCCATATGCGGGGTCAGCTTCAATATATATATATATATATATATATATATATATATATATATATATATATATATATATATATATATATATATATATATATATATATATATATATATATATATATATATATATATATATATATATATATATATATATATATATATGTATCACACCGATAACTCAAAAAATAATGGAGCCGATTTTGATGAAATTTGGCAGGTATCTTTTTTTTGTTAACGGCTTTGAATAAGTTCGTTACCCAGAAACATCCGACCAGGTTTTTCGGAAAAAATTTGGCTTTTCCTTCGGAAAAAAATAGCTCTGAAATGAATAAAGCTATGGTAACCAAATGTTGGGGTAGCTTTACGTTATAAAAAGTAAACCGTATACCAAAATTTATATTCTTATATTAAAGGAAACAAAGTTATAGGCATTTAATTAAAAAAATGTTTGGTGCCAGATTATTTCTATGAAAGTTGACTACCATAATGCACTTGCTGCGTGCAGACATTTTTTGTACATGTAATTTTCTTAGGAGAAAGTCAAGGCTTTAAGACTTATTAAATATCTTAATATAAAAATACTTTTATCAAATTGTGTCCAAATCAAATTGGAAGAACGGCATGAGATTGGCGCGAACTAAATTTTATAGTATTACATTCCTACAGCACTAATAATGATCATAAACTAGAATTATCTGATACCATATTTATTTTTGGTGTCCTAACTACACAAATTATCTGATAAAAATCCTGTGTATCTACAAGGAAAAATTCATCATTATATTATATTAAAATGTTTACAGTAAAATATTTTTGAAATGGTTCATAGAAGTTCTCTTAAAATTTTGCGTTTCCCAATATCAAGATTTCTGCGACAACTGTTTTTCGCAATCCTAAATTATATTATTAAATTTGACATCTATTAAACTGACTAGTGCCACTTTTTTAACATAAAAGCCACGTATATTAGAAAAAAGTTGTTATCTTATTATATAATATTTAAAAAACTTACCAGAAAGATAAGTGTAGTTTAGATGCTAAACACTTACCTGAAAACAAAAAGAAAAAAATTAGTATTGCCATCTTTTAATTTAACATATCTTATAAAAAAATTATACGTAGTTGTCTGACAAAACACACGCTTCATACATTTATATTACATCTTACATTTTGATCAATAATTTGTCACATCTAGTAAGGATTATTCACCTATACCAGTATTGGATATAATGCAAATTTATTCACCCAGTATTTTAGAATGTAGCCCTGTCAGTCCATAGAATGCAAGACAAGAACTGAGGATCTGCGATACACATACTTCGTAACTAATTAGAATGGGTTAATCACCTGATGTTGATGTGATTAGTGGTCTCTTTAAATACGACGTAATAATGTATCTTATTGCTAAATTTAACGAAAATTGACACTCAAATGGTGATGGACTTTCACATTAGCAAAAACATTCATTTTTGATCAAGCACTCTTTGCTGGGCACTGGAGTGGAATACATATGCCCTGTTTGCATATATATGGACATAGTGTTAAACGTTTAAACATTCTTGTGCTGAAGTGTCTTCTTTCACTATCTTGTATGGAATACTCGAGTTGAATCAATGCATGTATTTTCAAAACTTTGTAAATAAATACGTAAATTATCATAAGCCCTAACATTTGAAAGACATTAAAAAAACAACACAGATTTTAACACAGTGCGAGTTTCGCTGGTTGTTGGAGATTTGAAAGCTTTCATGACCGATGAAAAGAAAACTACTAAACGCTCTCATCTATGTTTTCAAAGAAAATCAAAAAGTCTGGAAGTGTTAAAAATAGCGTACTCTGGCTGATCTATAAGGAATTATCGGGCAACAGTAGATAAGAGACTTCAATGTCAATAAAATTACCTTTAATACAAGTCCAATATCATCTATTTGGGCAGATAGCACGAGAGATACGACAATAAAATACTATATAATATATCACCCACCCCGCCCTTATTGAGGACACTACATGCAAAGTTCAAAAACAATCTTTTACAGAATTGACGTTCCCTTCAAGTTATAGTCTTAAAATTACTTATTCTGAATTTTTCGACAGAATTCCAGACCAGAGTTGTATGCTTAACATTGGCAATTACCCCCTATTGCAGTATAATTTGGAAATAAAAAGTATTCTCCAGATCGTTTTTTTACTCACTTTATTTATAGGTATTTTTCCCATTTATCTAAATATTATGTTTTCAAGATAGTGCTCTCACCACACTTAGTGGGACACTCGGTATACACACATAGCAGCGTTGGGACTTGGGACTGGCATGTTTTTTACTTTTATCCACGAAAATGTTTACATTATTGACATATATAGAGCATTATTAATAAAATAATCCGCATAAATAGTCATAAGTTTTCTTTATGAAGGCGCTAGCTATTTGTATAAATATCACCCTTATGATATTCCTGTAGTTAAAATTAGATTTTTTATAACCTACTTATATATGAAAATTAGAAACCTGGAATTCCATAGGCGAACTGCTTGTCGCGTACCTAGCACCTCTAGATGTATATTGCTTTTTTCCAAGCTCTAGAGAAACGATTGTCTGAAGCGTGATGAAAATACAGACGCTAAAAAAGCCTTAGCGAACATTGAGTTAATCATATATGGAGTTAGGACAATGCGGAGAAAATGAAAATAAACTCGTATATCATAAAGCTTTTTGTCAAGTTCTCAAGATTTTTCACTATATGTATATATACATTCAACATAATTTAGGGCGTACATATGTATTCTACATAACTTAGACAGTTATTATACTCTGCCTTACAGACTCATAAGTATATAATATTTTTATGTTCTTATTTCAAAGAAGAGAAAAAAAAGTTGCCTATATTTATTTAGTTATGAATGCTCCATCGGAGAATAACATTTACAGGGAGATATTACTATTACGGTCAACTACACCAGACTAATTAATTAATTAATACTAATACAAGTGTTTCGTAATAATGGTAATAATTATTTACAAAATGTCTTAGAATTGAGAATTTAAGCGCACGGCTCAGAGATTTTTTTCATGTCCAACGCTTACTACAGTCTTGGGCAATATTTTGGTGAGAGCTTGTTGAGAAGACTTGTCTTTGTGATGAGTACAGCGTCATTGTATTGTCTTTGTTTTGCTTTTTAAATTGTTATTTTTAAACTTAGTCTTGTGAATTTTATTGACTATTTTTATTATTTATATCACATTTTTGTATTTATAATGTACTTGTCTTATACAATTTTGATTGTCGAGTGGCTCGATCAAAAAATCAAAATCTAGGGAATGAAATCTCTAAATAGACAGTTTCGAACCACCAGAGTGGGTGTTTGTGATTGCACTGAATTTGGGCTTAGATTACAGACTGGGCTAGGACCTGTGCGACAAGACAAGAATTTCAGGCTTTATTATGACAACAAACATTCAGAGGAGAGTCCAATGGGGATAGTAGTGATGTGCATTTGATAAAGGACCTGGGAACGCGACTTATACAACAAGGTACAAGA
Organism: Tillus elongatus; assembly: GCA_964006375.1. Taxonomy (NCBI): domain Eukaryota; kingdom Metazoa; phylum Arthropoda; class Insecta; order Coleoptera; family Cleridae; genus Tillus; species Tillus elongatus. Next base: position 73,350,062 of record OZ023268.1, on the reverse strand, counting down.
GGTATAAAAAACGCAGGCAAAATACTGCAAGACTATATGCCTAAACACTGATAAAGAATTAAAGAGGTATGCCGACAATCAATGCTTGCATCGTATTAAATATGGCATGAGTGTAATTTGTGCGCAAAAATGAGCGTAGCGACACAGTGAGGAAATTAGGCTGGTGTGACAGGGACAAGCAATTAGCTTTATCAAACTGTCCAGGTGACATTGTAACAAGTAAACTTTGCAGATTAGAAAACCTAACGCAACGACGCACAAATGTCAAATTCCGTAGCACATTTCCCACCTTTGTGTAGGTGACATATTTCATTGTTGTCCGCTAACCTGTCTAATTGTGTATCCGTGTTATAGTAACCTAACTTACTCTAACGTTTCCATGGCACAAGAGCAGGACCAGTGCTACAGGATAGTCAAACTGTAGTTTGTGACTTAACGCACTCCGAAACAATAACAAACACAAATTCTAGTGATATGTAAAAATAATTATTATATTTGCAACGCCGTCACTACACTGTACGTGTGCGTCATTAACGACCAAGCAATCAATACGGACGATTGCATCATCTACAGGTATAAGAGTGATGTCTCCGCAGTTTCAGCCCAGCTACTAAAAAAATATCTAGCAAGTCACGGCAAAAAAGCCCAGAAGCCATTGTGAATGCTTATCATATATCTTGCTTAACAAAATATACACCCAACGAGGAACATAAGTCAAAGTAAATAAAATATAAAGAGTTGTTCATAAAGCAATTTTAGCCCGATTCTGGTTTCTGAGTAACCCACACGTGCCGACGTCAAAATGTTATGCCTGTTTCAACAAATACCAATTTGTTTTTTATTTCACTCAAAAAGCTTTTGATGGAAAGAAACCGTGAAGAACCAAAACATATCTGAAGAGACGGTGATTAAAGCTTGTCAGCAACAGATAAAACTTCAATATAAACCAGGAACGACAAATAAAGTCATAAAGGACGGCAACATTTGTTACTAGAGAACACTGAAGAGTCTATGTATAAGGATTTATCACGACCAGCAAATTAAATGTCAAAAATTACATATTACATTACCATGCAATGAGAAGATCAATCAAACGATCTGGGCCTTCTCATTTCAAATAAAAAGCTTGGGAATTATTAAAACAGTTTAGATAAAAGAAAAGTTCATTGCGTGGATGAAATAACAGCGAAACTTTAAAAATGAAAAAATAACTATCCAAAATTATTACATATTGTCATAAATCGGAATTACTACACAGTAAGTTTATAAAGCGTAAAAGTATTACTGTTTCAAAAATGTCGAGCAATAAGGCAACCAGCACATAACACATAACTATTTATGACTGTACAGAAACATGTAGCAAAAATTCTCATGAGTAAAAAATATAACATGAAGCAAAATCTCTTGCTATAAAGGAGAGTGGCCCAAGATGGGACGGTATTCAGGACAAGACACACCTATAAATTGTAGCGCCATCTCAATAATTTTGAGCTACTACACGCAGCAAGCATGGTAACCTACAAAGTTGAACCAGTTCAAATACTGCTAATGTGTAATTCAGGTGGTGTTGACTATTCTTGTAACATTATTGTAGTATTTTACAAAATACAAAAGCTAAATTTTGCTTTACTTTTGGCGTGTTGAACTTTTGACGTTATGACATATTTTTAATTGGAAATATTTCTTGAGATGAAAATTCCTAAATTGGGAGGTCCCAAAGTTGAACATTTTTTTTGTCCCGTCTTGAGAAACCATTTTGATTTTCACGTGGTAACAAGCTGCTTCTCTTCATTTCGTCTCACAATTACAGATGTCTCAAAAAGATTGTTACTACTAAAAAAAAATATACCGAGAAAGGTAGTGGTTCGTTCAAGATACGTCAGAAGCTATACAAAGAGTTCGAACTAATCCATTGTCGGTTCGACAAGTTGCAGATTAGTAAACTGTACCAAACAAAGTATAGTCTGAAAAAGAGTTAAAAGCAAAAATAAAATTGTGGTAGAAAGTGAAAAATACATGGACGATTTGAGTAGGTCATTTTTAAGGAACAAGAAAATAAGATGATGGAATATATTCTCGAAATGGAAAATACATTTCTTAGGATCGCCTAGAGAGAGATTTGTCAAATGACATTTGATTTTATCTTTATATACAGATACTAGAATGGCTTAAAATGGATTAAAGGGTCTCTACGTAGATAGAAAAATGTCTCTTTAAGAAAATCCGAAGCAACATCTTGTGCTGGAGTCGCTGGTTTTGAACAGAATGCAGTTTATTTCATTTTATAATAACGGTTTCTATGCTAAGTATAAACTTACCCTTGATTAAATATGGAATGTCAATCAGACCAGCGTAAAAACCTTTCAAAATTTATAAAAAGGTCTTGTAAAGTAAAAGGTAGATGGGTGGACTGACCAGTACGGTAAGAGAAGTGAATGTTACTATTGGCTCTATGAGGGCAAGCGGAAATTTTTGAAGGGCGCTTTCATTTTTCCTAGAAAGTGAATAAAACACGAGCTCGTGGATCATGTACCTGATGGAAGTCCTGCTTTATCACAAGACAACGTGACGTCTTTTTAAAATTTAAAAATCTTTTAACCGACTAAGCAGATTCTTATTATCATAGATGGTCATTGTTCACATACAAAAAGTTTAGGTGTCATAAACTTTTTGCGTGAGAATCATTTTACTGTGCCTGTTGCTCGATTACACGCATAAAATGCAACCGTTAGACTTTTCATATTTAAAATTATTTATCATTTAGACTGAACTTTCTATTGTTAAAGAAGCTTTTTAAAAAGCATCAAGCGTAGAGACTCCTGACAATATTCTGAAGAACCAGGTTATGGCTGTTTAATAAAAACATATTCCAGTACTGCATCAAAAATCACCTTTCCCGGGATTATTCTGAAAATAATAATCAAAAGAAGAAAACAAAAGACCAACATAACTGTTGCTTTAGATGCAAATCCATACAAAAATCCCAGTACTACGTCGCGTCACGTCGACAGTACAGTCTATTTTAGAACCAAACAGCAGAGCAGCGAATTCGAAGATGAACTTCCATTTACAACCATTGTAATTAAGCGGAAAAGGTAAGGCATTCCTAATCATGTTTCTTCTTCTAAGAACAGATAAAATGACATCAGTGTTCTATCAGTGGTGAAAAACAAAAGAAGAGATCTCTTAGAAGATCACTGCAATCTACAATCGTGACTGAATCGCCTTACAAAACAGAATTAGAGACTTAAATTGCTCGCAGACTAACATCGGCGCTTCGGGTGATGACACTGCTTGCTTCGTCTAGGAAGGTATGTGGCGAGTGAAGAGGATCGGGACAAGTGTCATATATCTTCAGAGAGGGCTCACGAGACTAGCATCTATCTCTTGTGCTTTACAAATAAACTTAGCGGGCGCAAATCTGGCTATTTCAAAGAAAATCGGCATGTCTAGGTACTTACGTACATTTATTTTTGAGAAATTGTAGATGGATTGATGTAAACTTACCAAAATTAGGTCTTGGGAATTCATTAAAAAATGTAAATTTATGTATTATGTCAAATACCGGGATAATTAACATGGCTCGCAACTCATGAGTTTTTTGCCCTTTTACCGAAATAAAAGACCTTCCTGACGTACTGTTTACACACAATCATCCCAACTGACCTTCCTGACCTGCCCTGACATCAGTTTGTCTAATTAACAGCTAAAAGAAGGAAAAACCAACCCTGCCATACATCAAGGTCATGTGAGTATACATTTCCAATTAGGCAAACTGATGTCAGGGCAGGTCAGTTGGGAGGCTTGTGTGTAAACAGCACCTCAGGGGGTCTTTTATTTCGCTAAAATGGCAAAAAACGTATGAGTTGCGAGCCATATGAATTATCTAGGTAACTCGCATAATACATAAATAAATTTAAATTTTTTAATGAATCCCCAAACCCTAATTTTGGTAAGTTACATCTATCCATCTATAATTTCTCAAAAATAGAAGTACGCAAGTACCTGAAATTGCCGATTTTATGTGAAATAGCCACTTTTGCGCGCAATAAGTTCTTTTAAAGGTTAATGTAGCTGTCAAGTTCATTTGTAGAGCACAAGAAATAGACGCTAGTGCTCACCAGTCGTGTTGCGTCATGGATGAGCTATATTTTGTATGTGCAAATTGTGAAATGTAGTATGACATGACGTCCCATCTTTTATAACTATAAAATCAGCCAATCTTAAGAAACTGGTTCCCTAAAATTAGCCAATTTGAATTTTTTTCTAGCGTGGAAATTAGGACTTTTTTCTAGTTCAAATTTTATACAGTGAGCGGAAAAATTATGGGATAAATTCATTAAAATTTTAGTGATTTCTGTTTTAATTTCATGAAACGCTGGGACACGTCAAATATAGTTTTCAAAAATACACATTCTTGCATGAAATGGAGGTTCCTCCCGCTGCCGCTTTTCAAATATGACGTCATCTGCATTTTTTTAATGGCTACCCCCGTTTTTATTTTATTTTGAAAGACCATTGAATTGTTAAAGGCGGTATATACAGACAGACGTATGAGCCAATCCAATGTAAGTACAATCTAGAACAAATTACGAGAAACTGGGTATGTTAAACACATGCAAAGTGCAGGGCGTCCTAAAAAAATTGATGAAGATGTAAAACTTGATATTTTATTAAGTGTGGGTGAGAATCCTCATGTTGCATCTTGATTCATTGCAGCAGACTATGCAATTTCTCAGCTATCAGTATTACGCAGATTAAAATTAAAAATTGACCATCCTTACAAAATAAAGCTGCGGCACGAACTTAATGAAGATGACCCTGACAGTTGAATGCACTTTTGTGATTTAATGCAAGATTTATGCAACCGTAATCCGCCCTGTTCGCGAGTTTTTAAATGACTGGTTTCCTGGCAAATGGATCGACAAATAGAATGGCCCCTGAGGTCCCCCAGATCTCACGTACCCTAATTTTTTATGGGAGTATTTAAAATAAAAAATTTATGTGAACAAACCTAATAACCTAGAAGATTAGAAAATTCGAATTGGGTATAAAATGAGTTAAATTAGCCCTGACGTTATTCACAATATAGAAGAGGAATGTGTCAACAGATTTCCTTATTGTCAAGAAGTCGGTGGATTGCATTTCGAACATTATATTTAAAGAAAACGATACTTTAATTTGTTGAATAAGAGCCTTTATCATTTGATAATTATGAATAGTTATGTTTTCCAGTCTTTAAAAGACTTTAATTCGAAAATTTAACAAGGTGACGTATCAAAATTTTGATGGCACCGTGTAGACAAAACAATGATCTATTAAAATAAAATAAAAAGTTCGGGACGTAGCAAATGCGTTATAGTAGTGAATTTTTATAATAATTGTACACTATTAGTAAGATATATTATTAAAATTGAAACTGACCCCGGATATAGGGGTCCTAGTTCGCGCTCATTTGCAAAATTTTTTTCAAAATTCAAAAGTCGGGATCTCCCCATTAGTGATTTTTTTCTACGAAAATTCACTAAAACTAGTTCGTTAAATTTAAATAGACCTTGGAGATCGGCTTTAGAGTCCCAGTTAGCGATTATTTGAGAAAATTTATATTTTATATGGAGCTAAAAAATTAAAAATTGGTCTTAGATATAATATGTAAGTACTGCAAGTGTCTTTAAAAAATTGTGTTGCAAATTTCATTAGGTACAAAATGTTTTCAGAAAAAAAATATTTACATATATATATATATATATATATATATATATATATATATATATATATATATATATATATATATATATATATGTATGTATGTATATGTATCACACCGATAACTCAAAAATTATTTTGATTAAGTTTGGTGAATACCTTCCTTTTTCAAGTGGCTTGGATAAGTTCTTTAGCCAGGAAAATTGGCCCAGATTTTCCCAGAAAATTTTGTGTTTTCTTTCGAAAAAAATTATATCTCCGGAAATAACAAAGTGAGGGCAGCCAAATTTAGTTCTCGGGTTTATATCATTGTAGGTAAATTGACCTGCAAGTTGAAAGACAAAAAAAGTTATGTGCATTTAAAATAAAATAAATTGAGGTTTTTCTCAAAACGTCAAAGTCGCGTATTAAAACGTCAAGTTGGCAACTTTTTGGCAAATAACCTGAAAATAATATGAGCTATGGAAAGAAAATGTCTCAACAAGAATGTTTTACAAAGCCTGAAGTCTTAGCTTCAACCGTCATTGTCCTTTATTTTACTAAAATGTTTCCAGAAAATTCATTTCAAACAGACCCTTTCTCTGATGTTTTAGCAGTAGTCTTAGCTATAGACTTAATCGTTTAATGGTATATAATTTTTATCGAATTTTCGTAAAAAATCAATAAAGTTCAATATATCCGTTATTATACAAGATACGAAAAAAATGTATACATTAATTATAAGGTGTCTTGAGCTACATCTTAAAAAATATTTCTACAGTCACAGGGTGGCGCATAAGTCGTTGGTGATACAAATGCTCTTTTTAGTGAATTTTCTTAAAAAAAATTCACTAATGAGGAGATCTCGACTTTCGAATTTTGAAAAAATTTCTTCAAATGAGCGCTATCTAGGACCCCCGGAACCCAAATCCGAGGTCAGTTTCAGACTTTATATGTTTATATATATATATATATATATATATATATATATATATATATATATATATATATATATATATATATATATATATATTTATGTGTCACACCTATAACTTAAAAAATAATGGACTGATTTTGATAAAATTTGGCACATACCTTCCTTTCGCAAGTCGCTTGGATAAGTTCGTTAGCCAGGAAAATCCGCCTAGGTTTTCCTGGAAAATTTTGTGTTTTCTTTCGAAAAAAATCGAAAAAAATGTATATCTCCAAAATTAACAAAGTAAGGGCAACCAAATTTCATAAGAGGGTTTATATTATTAGAGGAAAGTCACCTACCAAAATTTAGCTCCGTAGGTTGAATGACAAAAAAGTTACAGGCATTCAAAGAAAAATAAATTTGGGTTCTCCTCAAAACGTCAAAATCGCGATTTTAAACGTCAAAATTTGTGAGTACCTTCCTTTTGCAAGTGGCTTGGATTTTATACGCGGGTTTATATCATTATAAGCAAGTTGCCTACCAAAATTTAGTTCTGTAGGTCAAAAGACAAAAAAGTTATAGGCATTTAAACAAAAATAAATTGGGGTTTTTCACAAAACGTCAAAGTTGCGATTTAAACGTCAAAATTGGCAACATTTAGGAAAAGAACTTGAATCTAATACGGGCTATGGAAATAAAATGTCTCAAGAAGAATGTTTTACAAACCCTGAAGTCTTAGTTTCAACCGTCATTGTTCTTCATTTTAATAAAATGTTTCCAGAAAATTCATTTCAAATAGACCCTTTCTCTGACGCTTGGCAGTAGTCTTAGCTATAGAGTTTATCGTTAATAGTATATAATTTTTGTAGAATTTTCGTAAAAAAAATCAATAAAGCTCAATATATCTGTTATTATACCAGATATGAAAAAAAAAAGTATATATTAATTATAGGGTGTCTTAAGCTACATCTTAAAAAATTATTTCTACAATCACAGGGTGGCCCATAAGTCGTTGGTGATACAAATTATCTTTTTTTTTAAATCAAACACGCCTTATGTTATTGCATTTTTGCATTTTCCATCGAAATATAATGCATGTTTGTAAGAACAAAAATTCTGGACGCAGTAAGTGCGTTATGGTAGCGAATTTTGATCAAATGCTTAATATTTGAATAGCTCAATTTGCTATTAACCAATAAGGTTGACCAAAAAACGAGTTTTTTCGGGAACACTTTAAGTTTACTTTTGGAAATTTTTCTACATTTTCAAACAATAAAGTTATTTTGATGAAACACGGCACATTGTTTTTACTATATAGATTATACTGGTAACCAAATTTGATGCCTGCTTTCTTAAAAAACACACATTATTGCTATTAAAAAATAGTTTTATGAAAATTCACTACTATAACGCACTTGCTGCGTCCCGAGATTTTTTTAATCGAACACGCCTTATGTTATTGCAATTTTAAATTTTCCAGCGAAATATAATGCATGTTTGTAAGAAAAGAAATTCGGGACGCAGCAAGTGCGTTATGGTAGAGAATCTTTTTTAAATGCTTCAAATGTGAATAGCTCAATTTGCTATTAACCTATAAGGTTGACCAAGAGACCAGTTTTTTCGGAAACACTTTAAGTTCACTTGCGGAAATTTTTGTACATTTTCAAAGTTATTTTGGTTAAACATGGCACCTTGTCTCTACTATATTGGTTATCCTGGTAACCAAATTTGATGCCTGCTTTCTTAAAAAACACACATATTTGCTATTAAAAACATTTTAATGAAAATTCATTACTATAACGCACTTGCTGCCTCCATACTTTTGTTGTTTATTGTTTGCAAAAACTGAATGGCTTGATTAAAACAAAACCATCCAAGCAATTAATAAGGAAAATACCTGCCATGTTTATAATTTTACAGGTACATTCCCTTTGTAAATAATTATTTTTTTATGAAAAACGTTTGTAACTTTAATGAAATTTGTAACACAATTTGTAAGCACTTGCAGTACTTACATATTATATCCAGGACCAAATTTTAATTTTCTAGCTCCATATAAATTTTTTTTTTCAAATAATCGCTAACTGGGACTCTAAAACCAATCTCCATTTAAATTTAAAGAATTAGTTTTAATAATACATCTTACTAATAGTGTACAATTGTTATGAAAATTCACTACTATAACTCACTTGCTGCGTACCGAATTTTTTTATTTATAGTATACATCGCAAACTAAAATTAACGGCGTTTGAAACTTTGTCCTGGTATTAGGAAATAAATGGTCCAAGGCTGACATTACACAATTTTTAGTTGATTGTATAGCTCTATCTATAAAATTTTGTGTAAACTAGAGCTGTGACAACATACTACCTGGTCCTGCACCGAGATGGCGTCCCTGTCGTATCTCTCATAACGTTGTCCAGGCTGATAACCTGCGACAACCTCCATTGTTTAGATTTTTATCTACGATTGATTTAAATAGAATAGCAATACATATAACGTCATCTGTCTTTGTCCAACAGTGTAGATATTGCATTACAGAATCTGAAGGGATGTCGAGCATTATTTTATTATTAATTTCGAATAACTTTATTTTCCTCTGATCAAACGACTAGAAAATTGGTACACAACCACGTCTGGATATGTTCTTTTAAGTTGTAAATATTCGTTCCAATCACTTAGACAATTTAAGAGATATTGCGTTTAAAAAATATTTTTTAATTTTTTACTCAGAAAAATTGGCTGCTTGGATTTGATGAACGAACTCATCCAAGCCAGTAGCAAAATAAGGGTAATTCCCAAATTTGGTCCAAATCAATGAAGTATTTTTTGTGTTAACGGTTGGATACATTATATATATATATATATATATATATATATATATATATATATATATAATATATATATATATATATATATATATATATATATATATATATATATATATATATATATAAACATTTTAACTGACCATGAAATGGGTTCCAGAGGCCTTAATTAGTGCTCATTTGAAGAAATTTTCCGAAAGTCTCACAATCGATACCTCTCTATTAGTGAATTTTCTTAATGAAAATTCACCAAAAAGGATATTGTCTTTAAAAAATGTCGATGACCTCATAGTTCAAAAGTAGGAGTGGGCTAAATGAAAAATTATATGCAAAAATGTGTTGTATTTTTGAAAACTAGAGTTGACGTATACGAGCATTTCGTCAAAATACAAATCGCTCAAATTGTAAGGAATTTATTGCATAAATTTGCCGCTCACTGTATAAGTTATCATTATTTTATTATCTTTGAGAGAGAAAGAGAGAGAGAGAGAGAGAGAGAAAGTGAGAGGAGAATACATACATTTTTTTTCGACTTTTCGGTTCTGAAACGCATTTCTTTGCAAAATTTTCGGCACGACGATTAAAAAAAAATCCTACATCTTTTTGACAAAGCCAGACAGAAATAACAATACAATCGATTTGTGCGATATGTTGCAAGTATTGTCGCCGATCGTTCCTTGTTAATATACACTTTTACGGCGTCATTCTATGCTGGTTCCAGATAATCTCGAAACTTGATATGAGATCGAGGACGATTTTAGTAGTTTAATTACTGTTCTATTTAAACTTCAATAGAACTCAATTAGCTTACCCTGATCAGCAGTTACTGGTACATTGTAAACGGCACTTTAGATTTGATTGTCCTTCAACGATTGTGTTCTCTACTATGTTGCAACGACTATTATTAAAACAAGGTATTGCAGTAAATCAGAGTTTTATGCCGTTTTATAAACTCTTTTGTCTCATCTCAAATTGTAAAATGATTTAATAAAGACCGGACAATTGCGTTAATTGGGTAAGATGCCACGGCCAATAATTTAAAAAAAGTCTTATCACAAAAAATCACATTGCTTTACTTTGGTAGGTTTAGGTAACCATTCATACGAAAAAGTTTATACTGCGAAAAATTAGTAATCTTTTTATTTCACTTTGCATTTAACGGAAATGTAGTTTCCTACAAAATACGGTTTATTCACAATAACTTTTATTCTGAGCTTCTCAAGAAGAATCTTCCGCAGTTCAAAAGGAATTAAAACAATTTTTAATAAAGCGTAGCGCACTGGTTTAATGAAATCTAGACTCTGTTATACACCAGAGAAATAAAAATATGCAAAGAGAAAGTTAATTTGATATCTTAAGCAAGAATAGCAGGATTTTATAAGAGAAAAGTTTTCCATAAAAGCCAGGTTAGTAAAACTACAAATATTCGTAGATACAAAGTGAAATATTAACTTAACTTCAACGACAATTACGGTTCTATGATGTCTGTTACATATTTTTGCTTCACGAGTTACTCTCAATTAACTAAGTTCAAGAAAAGGAGTTAGTTCCAAGGGTATGTTATTGTATGTACTTTATATATATGAACCCAGGTTATTAAAAAGCGACATGTTTTGATATTTGTCAATGCTGCATTCAAAAATTGGGCACGGTGACATTTAGTTTATCATTTTAAAGTAACTAAGGTGTTATGCTTGATTCAAAATTAAAAGAACATAAGTGCTTTTCGCAGCTTAAAATAAATAAATAAAGATGCCATTTATGTTATAAAGCTCCCTATCTCTATGGCTGTTTTTATTAGTGATTTTTCGTAGAAAAAATTCACTAATGAGGAGATCCCGACTTTTGAATTTTGAAAAAAATTTGCAAATGAACGCGAATTAGGACCGCTAGAACCCATATCCGGGGTGAGTTTCAATTTATATATATATATATATATATATATATATATATATATATATATATATATATATATATATATATATATATATATATATATATATATATATATGTGTGTGTGTGTGTGTGTGTGTGTGAGTGTGTGTATGTATGTATCACACCGATAACCCAAAAAATAGAAAAAGCTATGATAAATAAAGTTGGTAGGTAGGTTTACGATATAAAAAGTAAACTTTACACCAAAATTTAGATTTATATGTAACAAGAAAAAAATTTATAAGAAAATATTTTGTGCCAATCATTTCTATGAAAATTCACTACCATAACGCACTTGCTGCATCCACGCTTTTATTTTTAGATAGAGAGATAAACCAAAATTACACACACACAGATATATATATATATATATATATATATATATATATATATATATATATATATATATATATATATATATATATATATATATATTCATGGTATCCAAAAAACTTCTACCCATATGGTTTTGTTTTATTCCTGGACATTACAATTCTTTGCCGTGTAGAAATCATCCTCATGTCATTAAAATAAATTACCGCCCACAAACTCCCAGAAAAATTATCAACGGTGTACATTTACAGTTAACTGAGCTAAGAAGAATAATAACGATTGGGATTAGGTTAGTCAGGCCTGATATTTTTATTGACACCAAGGATGCTGCCAAGACGTTCAAGGCATGCATTTTGAACATCTACATTAAGATGGATGTGTTTTTATTTTTTCTCATGATCAAGAATTAAACGCGATTAGTTATCAATTTTTTAGTGTCTTGTAGAGAAGTTCGTCGATCAGATGAATTTTTTTCCGTCAACTTTTGAAATCAATTTTAAAACCATAGCATTTTTGAATAGAGAATGGATAAATCTTTAAAATGAGATATCACAAGCACCTACTTCCTATCTAAAAATTTGGGGATCGCAACTGTCATTCGAATGGGGTTGAGTGTAGCGGTGAAGTCTTAACATTGCAGAATGTCATTTTAGCGAATTTTCCCTGAAACGAAAAATTCACCGATGAGGAGATCTCTATATATATATATATATATATATATATATATATATATATATATATATATATATATATATATATATATATATATCGTACCGATAACTCAAAAAAATAATAGGCCGATTTTGATAAAATTTGGTACGCATCTTCTTTTTGTTAGTGGCTTGGATGTGTTCGTTAGCCAATGTGACCAGTTGTTCCGAAAAAATTTCTAGTTTTCTTTCGGAAATTTTTTGTATCTCCGAGAATAACAGAATTATGACAACCAAGTTTGGCAGGTGCGTTTATACTATCAAACTTACCCTACATGCCAAAATTAGGATCTTTAAGTTAAACGAAAAAAAAGTTATAGTCATTTAAAAAAATTGGGTGCCACCGGTGATCACAGAAAAGCACAAGAACAAAATATTTTGTGTGGTTAACAAAACCAGTTGAATATTACATACAACGGTTAAGTTTTCTTCACGAACAAAGGTCAAGCAGAAAAATATTTTGAAAATTGTATAATTTTTCTTCTAAACGTCAAAGTCGCGATTTGAAACGTCAAAATTAGCAACTTTCAGACAACGAATTTGAAACAAATACGGACTATGTAGAAGAAATCTCGTAATAGGTGTGTTTTACAAAGCCTTAAGTTTTAGCTTTAACCATCATTGTCCTTCATTTGACTAAAATATTTTAGGAAAATCCATTTCAAATAGACCCTCTTTCTGTAGCTTTGGCAGTAGTTTCAGCTATACAAATTTTAGCAAATATTTGTAGAAAAAATTCGTTATTCAGAGGATCGCGATCAAATTAACGCGAACTAGAATCCCTAAGTACGGCGTTTCAACCAATAGACAGCGGAGCACCATGGAAATGACGCAATCGCAGAACTTTTTGTTTGTATTAGTCGTCGAAAAAATCGAGCTGCCGTATGCAGGCACTCTAAAATAGTGGCTGAATTTGAAAAGTTTTTGCAGAAATGTTTTTAATGTTTCCGTATAAATGATTTTAGTATGATTTTTGTGAGATGTTGGCAATTAATAATAAATGTTTAGTATGTTATTGTAAAAAAATGATGTCGAATTTTTGTGAATAATATAATTAGTGTAACATTACTGAAGGCAATTTCTATAAAAGAAAATGGTGAATTTTTGTAAAAGAAATTATTGCGAATTTTCATATATTTTTTTTTCAATTTTGGTTTTAAAGCTGTTTGTGGATAATTATAACTTGCCAGGTGTGTAAACAGCTTGAAGAGGTACGTAGGCCAGGAAAATCGGACAAGTTTTTTCTGGAACTTATAAGTTTATTTTCAGAAAATGTTTGTACTTTTTGAAACAACAAAGCTATTTTAATGAAATATGGTACATTGTTACTACTATAAAAGTTATGCTGTCAACCAAATGCCTCTGTTAAAAACAAGACATATTTGCCATTAAAAGGATGTTTACGAAAATTCTCTACCATAACGCACTTGCTGCGTCCAGACTTTTTTATACTAAAATTAACAAGTTTCGGGATTTTTTATAAGTATGCACATTATTAACATTTACACTATTTACAGGGTAGACTAAAGTAAGTGCAATAAATTAAGAGCTTGCTTTTTATAATAATGAACCTGAATATATTAAGGTAGTTACTTTAGGAAAACGTTGAATATACACTATATATTACAAAGCTAGCAAGTACAATAATTTATTTGGTTTACACAAACCAGTGAATAATTTCTAGTTTGTATATGATAGCATGTTTAAAGTAGGAATTTTAGTATTAAATTGGCTGAGACCTCAAATAATTTGAATACTCGCCTATTTATAATTAACGACATTATTTTTCTCTTTTTTTTACTTTAAAGGCGGTTTTACTTTTTATTAAGGAATATGTTGTTATAAACAGCTTTAAGGAGCAATGTCACTTTTTGATGTCGTCTTTTGATTATATAAATATTCAGGGTGCTATTGCAACACAACACTACACCTCTGATGACGCTAACTTGGTGAGTGAAACGATGGTCAGGTTTTTTTTAATAATGTGTTGTGCTGATTCTGATTTTGGTTCTCGAAGTGTGCTTATTATGTTTATAATTGTAATACTTTCCCAAATTAAGTGTTGTTAACAGCAAAGAGTAAAGTACAACTGCTATTTCTTTTTGAAAAAAAAGTAGTTTATGTCCCAATTACAAATAATCAGGAGGAAATAGCGGCTTATGGCTTATGGTTTTTATCGTATTCAAAAAACATCCAGTAAAAAGGAAACTCTATTCTCTTTGTCGTGACTCCAATCAACCTCGTCTGATCCTCTTATCATATTGGTTCTAGAATTTAGAAGTTTACTAAAGCCATTTGTACAGACAACCAGATGTGTTATGTATTGTTGTTTAGACAGCAAACGTGTACATTTCATCCGATTAGAGCAATATAATCGCATTAACTTAAATCAATGTAGAACGAGGGTAAACAATATGGGGCCCAACAAAACATATCACAAATTAAAAATTGTGTGTCTTCTAGTATTCACATTTAAGACTGCTTGTTTGGTTTAATGCACATATAAGTTACACTGCGAGGTATCATTATTAATCTTTTCTCTAATTCTACTCACCGATTCATTTAAAAGTTACTAAATACCCATGATATTTATTAAGTAAACACGATTTTAAAAATCAAAGACGATGCTACCAATTAACTGATACTAATTTAATCAAACAAAGAGAAAAAATCCAAGGGACATACATCGGAAAATTGTGGGGGCGGTTTTGACCTTAATTTGTCTTCAGCTTGATAGGCCGAGCTTTAAAACTACTTCTCAGCAACCGTATTTTCTTACAGTATTATCAAGCTAAAATAAATCTGGTTGCAGGAAAACCTAACTAGCAACAATTAGTAGTAGAGTAGCTGAGACACAGTTGAAAGAACAGAAGTTTCTTTATATAGCTTTCATATAAAATGTTTGCAGTAGTTTATTACAACAGAAATCAATAAAGTAGGTGTTAAATACAGTTCATCCATTTCGATATTAAGCTTAAAATACGATTTGGTTTGGTTAACATGCTTTAAAGCAGCAACTGTGTTATTATTATTATTATTATTATTATTATTATTATTATTATTATTATTATTATTATTATTATTATTATTATTATTATTATTATTATTATTATTATTATTATTATTATTATTATTATTATTATTATTATTGTAAACATAGGAGTTTAAAAAATTATCGCGAACAACATGAAGAAAAATACAACATAGTCTATGATGCCAAAAAGTAAACAATCAAATCATAGGAAAAAGCATATTTTTGGATGCGGTTTGATATAGAAGAAAGATTAACATGAAATCTACCTGATCGGAAAATACAATATTCATGAAAATATAATTTTTCGACACACAAAGGTTGTTCAATAACGATACTCCCTAACAAGCTTTATTTCGGTAACGCTTTAAAAAAGGTAGAAATGGCCTTTTTTAGCTCTTTAGCTATAGAAAATCGACGTCATCGTAAGTGTTTCTTCTGCTTAGGTAATAGCCTAGATGAGGGCTGTAAGGTCGGTGTCACAACCCAACACCCGCAGTTATCTATTTTTTTCCTGAAATTTGTGAGGCTAATGAACTCGGCAATTGCAGTGCAGCTATAATTTTTTTTTGAAAAATTAGAATATTTTCTGGCCTATAGGAATTTGTAAAGTTTTTATTGTTTTTATGTAGACATCTGCTGTACATGTAAACCCCTTCCGCAAATACAAAATATTTCCCCATTATCCCAAAAAATTGTCGCTATCAACAAAAGTGCCTTACACCGAGCACCGCCACTGATTTATAGTCCCTTGTTTGCTCTCTGTCTTTGATACAAATACATATTCCGAAACTTGGCAGGTAAAGTTACAATGGAAGTTTAAAAATGTCGTCCGGCAATTAAAGTACAAAACACATAAAATTTGCCTGCAATTTCGTCTCCCTCTGTATCGGTCTTTACCTAAGACTCAGTATAAAAGGTGATGTATAGCATAAGTGGTTTAGAAGTTTTCATCCTCTGATGACGTTTACTTTGTTAGTGAAAGGGTCATCAGGTCTTTAAAAACATGTGTTGTGGGGAATTGGGTTCTCCAAGTGTACTTAACATTTTCCAAATCATGTTAAATTTGATTCCGGAAAAACTCAAAATACACTTATTGAACAAAAATTAATTTTGTAACATTGAATCTGTAGCTTAATGGCAATATAAAACTTCTTTAATTTTTGTTTCTTTTAGATCGGTCTACTTCCGCGCTAATCACCAACGCAAGGGATCAGTTTCCACACACTATCCTGGAAATTTCTCTAAACAACAGCCTTTATGTAAGGAGGATTCACGGGGAAGACAGATTTACGCCCCCTCTGAAGAGCGGAACGTGCAGACATTCAACTTGCTGAAACATGTCAGCCGCAAACCTTGCTTGATATTAATTTTACAATATGGGCTGAAAAGGTGAAAGGGGAATCGCACTCAGCACCCGTGGGTTCAGAGGCACACAGTCTCTAGGTGACGTATAAGCTTTACATTTTCTTGATTTCGCTAAAACCCACAAAAATTAATTGATTTACATACAACTTGACACTAACTCGTTAAAAAATTACAGCAACTTGACAGTAAACAATTTTGATGACAGGGAGTTGGTTTGATGCTTGGAAATAGTTCATTTTAAGCGTACCTAGTATATTTCAGAATTTATATTAATCCTTCGGTGTAAGGTCTGTGAAATTTTCCAGTTCAAAAATTTTTCTTGAATTTTTATTTAAAATAATCACTAATAGAGAGGTATCGATGGTGAGACTTTGCAAATTTTTTTTCAGATGAGCGGGGTTAGTTTCAATGTATGTATATATATATATATATATATATATATATATATATATATATATATATATATATATATATATATATATATATATATATATATATATCCAACCGATAACGCAAAAAGTAAATAACCGATTTTGATAAAACTCGGCAAGCGCGTTCCTTTTACTAATAGCTTGGATGAGTTCGTTAGCCAGGAATATCAGACAAGGTTTTCCGGGAAAATTTAGTTTTCTTTCGAAAATTGTTTTCTCCCTATATGTTGTCATGGGGAAGACCTTACCATATATCAAAATTCAGCTTTCTAGGTTTATAAAAAATTGAGTTATTCAAATTTGAAGCATTTAGTAAAAAATCGCTACCATAACGCACTTTCTGCGTCCCTAATTTTTTATGATCATCTATGACAACCAATTCAACCATTAATTCATCCTACCGTTTATTATAGATTTTTCTTTACCAGTTGTAAAAAAATGTTTTCGTTAATTATGAAGTCCTAATCCAATCAAGTATTTTCATGGCCATTCAATTGCATAACCTTTTTTATATAAAGTATTTAGGCCTTGTGCACTAGTTTCGGTACATTCTAGAGACTATATAACGGAAACTTGTGTATAAAATTTCATCAAAATCGCTAAATTATATTTGAAGTTATAAAAATGCTGAGCAAACACTAACGTTTTACAACAAAATCAAGCAACCTCTTCACAGAAAAGAGACAAGTCTCAAATTTTGTTAAAATTTGATAATTATTTTGTAGGTTGATGGAGTAAACTAGCCAGCTGTGTTACGACTCATCGTATAGTAATAAGAGATATGAAAGAGTTGGAGCTTTATGATTTCTATCAATGTGTAATAAAGGATCAAATTATCTCCAACAAATGGATACTGCATTGGTATAGAAGTTCCTTCATAATTGCATCGCTGCCTTCTGCTTATAGCTGTTGTAACCATCCAATATGGCTCATTACTGAAAGGAGCTTAGGTATTCTGCATACAATTTTCCTGAAGCATGTCACTTATTAAAAACGATGAGCACTGCTTCTAGACAAACAAAATTGAAGTCGACGTGCCAGAAGAGCGAACACGGGATATGCAAAGTGGAAAGAAACCATTCTGTCCAATTACGATTTTCTTACGATTTTCTTTCGGGTTGTTTTTAGTTACACAATTAAATTTCCTGGTAGGAGCAGGACTGCTGAGTGGTTGCATATAAAAGCAACAGCGACTATACATAGGCAGTCTCATACTTGGTTGTTATATTTCATAACTAGGACAAATACTACTAATACCCGTTTTAAAGAAATCACTATACATCATTTCGCTGCATCTCAACGATTAATTGAAAATAGATTAGATTATATTATTGTGATTTCTTAGTATATCTCATATACTTACACTTTTTATTTAATTTTCATAAAGAAAATTCACTAATAGAGAGGTATCGATGGTGAGACTTTCAGCAAATTTGTGTATCCAACCGACAACTCAAAAAATACCTCTCTGATTTGGACCAAATTTGGGAATTCTCCTTATTTTGTTAATGGCTTGGATGAATTCGTTCAGCAGATTTTAACGCCCAATTTTTCTTAACAAAACAAAAATATTTTTAAAATGCTGTATCTCTCAAATACTTGATTGAGTGATTTAAACGAAAATATAAGACTTAAAAAACATAGACAGGCGTGGTTGTGCACCAATTTTCAAGTCCTTTGATCAGAGAAAAATAAAATTATTCGAAATTAATATTAAAATAATCCTCGACATCACTTCAGATTCTGTAATGCAATATCTACAACGTCGGACAAAGACTGATGACGTTATATGTATTGCTATGCTATTTAAATAGTTGCTAGATACAAATCTAAACAATCGAAGTTATGTTGCAAGATGTCAGTATGTAAAACATTGTGAAATGTACGGCAGGGACGCCATCTCGGTGCGGAACCAGATAGTATGTAGTCACGACGGGTCTTGTTAACACAAAATGTTATAGATGGAGACTGTGTACAAACTAAAAATATAAATTGTCAGCCCTGGCCCATTTCTTTCCTAATACCGGGACAATATTTGCGTCCAAAAGCACTAAATTTTAGCATGTTACTGCAAGCGGCTTGATGTTCTTTGTAAGTATAAGAACCTGCTTACAAAAAGAAAACGGTACTGATGGATAAGTTACTAGATCCATCATTTTTATTATTGATGATTTCGCAGGTTAGTTGATCAATATGTTATTAATAAATAGCACTTTAAAGCTTATTTCTGCATTTCTCATATTGTATGTTTCAAACTGGTAAAGAGGAAATATGAGCGGAAAATGCTAAAAAAACCATTTAGTCGGACTTTTCACATTTTGCAGCAATACCTCCTTTAAACCCTGTCTGCCCTGCACAACACCCATATTCTCCCAGGTCCAGTAACTTCCTTGGGGGTTGCTCCCAAGAATTTTTCTTGTGCTTTATGCTTTGAACGTAGTTGTATGCATGCACAAGACGAAGTAGAACCCCCGTGTTTTTCAGTGAGAGGGCAGAAACCCTCTTCGTCCTGGGGGTTATTCTTTCCCTTCTGCATGAATACAATCACCCTCAATGCATGAACCACGGGAATTGTTTTATCTCCAGGTTTCTGGTGTATTTTTTGTTGAGTATATTTCCAGTTTATCAATTGATTTGTTTGAGTTTTTAATCCAAATTACTGTATAAATATTTATGTTAGAGATAACGTTTTTGCTTGCCCTTCTTTACCCTATTTTTTTCTATTCCTAATTAAATAAAGTAATCTATAACTTTTAATATAAATCACTATATTATATTATTCTTATGAAAATTCACTACCATAACGCACTAGCTGCGTCCCGAACATTTCTTTTTTTATTTCAATAAACATCCCTTAGATGTAGCGAGACGAGTTAAGTTGCAATAAAAGTTTTATTCAATATTTTTATTAATTCCATGTCCTATTTTAAAACAATTTATAAGTGTTATCGGGCATTCAAAATCAACCCGTAATTTTTTATTCTACTAGTGTCTATAAATATATAAAGTGTATGTCACGACAATGACCTATCTGTATTTGCGAAAAATTAGACATAGACTGAAATTTTTTTATAACTAAGTATTCCTTGCTGCTCTATTTAGATAAGCTTTCCTGAAAGGCTTAAAGGTGCGCAAATTGTGCTGGTATTTAATAAGGGTCGCATAAACTTAAGACAAAATTATAGACGTATAGTCTTACTTTTAAATGTAGCAAAAATCATCGGAGATTATTCCTAAGAGGTTATATGATTTTTTGCTGAATAATAACATAATTACAAATAGACAAAATGGATTCATAAAAAACATCTACCAGAGCTATCTATCAAATCTTTGAAGAAGTACTGAAGCGTATAAATAATAGAGAGAGAGAAAGAGAGCCTGGTGTATTCGTGGATCTGTTGAATGTATTTAGCTGTGTAAATATTGACATTCTTCCGTCTAAATTGGAGAGTTGTGGCTCCCTAAATTTACAGATAGCATATTTTACGGACAGAAAGCGATGTTTGAAGGTTACTGATACGAAAGAAGGGGTTTTATAATCAGACTCCCTAGTGGCGTGTGAGTGAGTGCCTCAAAGTAGTACCCTAGGCCCGCTGCTTTTCGTGATTCATACGAATTAGTTGCCTACTGTAACAGAAAACAGTTACACTATATGCCGATGATACATCTGTAGTAATCAGGGGCCCTTCTGCTGACACTGTGCTCTGTCAGCATGGTATCAGACTAAATGCCAATAAGACAAAAATAATAGACTGTGGATGCACTAATGGGGTAACTTGACAGTTAGCATGCCAACTGTAGCATGCCAACTGGTAAACTTAGGCCACCACAAAACTCCTAGCGCTGCTATATATATATATATATATATATATATATATATATATATATATATATATATATATATATATATATATATATATATATATATATATATATATATATTAGAGGTGTGCGAACCCATGTTTTGTTCGAACCGAACTATGAACGAACCCAAGCAAATATGTTGCCTCGAACTTCGAACCTCTGAAATAGTATGTCTAAGGTTCACAGTCGAACTTCGAACTTCTTAGAAATTCAAAATCGAACATCGAACTACCCAAAATTCTTCAGTGTTCATATATCATTTCCTTAAATACAAAATTTTGGAATATTGTAACATAACAATATTTGATATGTAAAAGATTTTCTACAAAAAGGAAGGATTCAATAAATTTGCAGGTTGATTGGGTGAAAATGCCTTCCGGTTCTGATCGTTGTGGAGATGGGGCAACGTTAAATCAAAAACACAATATATTTGAAACTTTTTTAGATTTCTAGATCTATAGATAAGCTCAATTATAAATATGTTGTTGTTTGGTATTGGCTAGGCAGTTTTAGCAAACAGATTGGGAGGGTTCAAAGTGAGCATGATAGGTATAAAATAACCACTTACAAGTTTGAACAGTCGAACTTCGAACTTCTTAGAAATTCAAAATCGAACATCGAACTACCCAAAATTCTTCAGTGTTCATATATCATTTCCTTAAATACAAAATTTTGGAATATTGTAACATAACAATATTTGATATGTAAAAGATTTTTTACAAAAAGGAAGGATTCAATAAATTTGCAGGTTGATTGGGTGAAAATGCCTTCCGGTTCTGATCGTTGTGGAGATGGGGCAACGTTAAATCAAAAACACAATATATTTGAAACTTTTTTAGATTTCTAGATCTATAGATAAGCTCAATTATAAATATGTTGTTGTTTGGTATTGGCTAGGCAGTTTTAGCAAACAGATTGGGAGGGTTCAAAGTGAGCATGATAGGTATAAAATAACCACTTACAAGTTTGAACTGTCTCCTGATTGTGAATATTTAACTGTTTTGGCTCACTGTGTAATAAAGCATGTTGAAACCAGTGTTTTCAAAGTCAATCTGTAATTATCCTCAAATTCTGAACATTTACGTTACCGATCGCCTTTGAACACTGCCATCATAATGTTGTTACTGAAATAGGTGATGGGAGGCTAGGATATACAAGAAAAGTAATTCTGTGACTGCTAAAGGGCTTCGTCGTGTCTCAATGTGTCCCATCTACTTTCAAAAATATGCATGAGTGAAATCTCCTGAAACTACGCTATCGGCTCAATGAGTTTAAAGCGCCGCTACCGCGTTAAAGGGGCCGCAACTTCGCTACTTTTGGCAACATTCAATGCCTCTAAAGTTAAATTTCGAAGTATTTTTGAGCAACGAACTTCGAACTATTTTGAAGAATAACATATTTCGAACTATTTCAACATCGCTAGTGCGAACATATTTTCGAACCGAAGGTTATATATATATATATATATATATATATATATATATATATATATATATATATATATATATATATATATATATAAGCTTTAAAAATACTAACTCATGTTCTAGAGAGGACTGCTTCTAATACAGCCTACTATGCCTATGTGTAAGATGAGATATGAACTGATAGTTTGGGGCAATTCTACAGACGTACATAGTGTGTTTGGCATACCAAAAAAAAAGTGTGTGAGAACAATATTTTTTCTAAAAATTAGGAATATCTGTAAGCAATGTTTTCAAGACACCTTTCATCAATATACATACTTGAATATGATAATTAAGTAGAAAAATATTTTGAATATGAAAGCTTACAGGCCACTGCCATTGCACGCGAAGCAGATTGCATCTGACAAATGTTAGCACTAAACTTAGTTAAATACAAAATAATGCTAAATACCAATTAATAGAAATATACAACAAATTACCAGACAACATTCAACAGTTATAGCAACGAAAATTTCAAAGCACACTTAGGCAAATGGTGGTTCAAAAAGCTTACCATACAAAAAGGAAATTTGAACGATCGACATTTATAAAAACTTGGAATTTGTTCTGTGATATATATACGTATGTGTGTACTAGTATGTATATATATATATATATATATATATATATATATATATATATATATATATATATATATATATATATATATATATATGGTGTGAGTGTGTGTGTGTGTGTGTGTGTTTTGTGTCGCAAATTACACTAAATGAAACTTCTGTGACATATTGTTAAATTTTAAATAGTAAGTTGTAGTAAGTAGTAATTTTGTGTGTTTGCGATTTGAATAAAAGTTGTCTATAACCAAAATATTTTTGTATATATATATATATATATATATATATATATATATATATATATATATATATATATATATATATATATATATATATATATATATATATAGATGTATGTGTGTTTGTATAAGGATGAAACTATCCATATAAAATATGTATTTCTCATTCAGTACAAAGCAAACTTGTTCTTAAATATTACTCTCTGGACATTATACCAAACGGCTAAAGATTGAAACGAAATCAGAAATTTCAAGGCCTACTGTGGTTCGTTTTCTATGACAAAAATAACCTAATTCTGTTACCGATATTTCTATATGACATCTGAAGTTTATTGAATTCAGCATGCTTTGAAATGATAAGTTCCAAATTAAGCATTTTTCTGAAATATTACTCTCTGCACACTCTATCAAGCCGCTAAAGATTGAAATGAAATTAAATATTACAAAGCCTGCCGTAATTAACTTTCTCTGTCGAAATAACATATCTAAAATCTGACAACACTATTTAATTCAGCATCCCCTGAAATGGTTGGTTCCAAATTTTGTGGCATTACGTTTATCACTAAACGCAGCGTGGGTGTTAATTAGGCATCGATAAAACTTGCTATAGAATGTGTATTTATTATCCGATACAAACAGAACTGATCTTAAGATTTGATCACCAATCAAATTCACCACACCACCAGATCGCAAGGAAAAGTGGAATTCTCAAGGCCTACTGTGATTAAATTTTTTCGTCAAGAATGGTCTAACTGTGTTACCTATATTTCGATCTTACAGCGTTATTGAATTCAGCATACACTTAAATGATTTTGTGTCAAATAAAATGTCACACTGTTGATTAGTAATCAGTGTATACAGGCTGGTCATCAATCAGATACGGATAGAAATATCTTATAATTCCTACTAGTTATCCAATTTAAACCGAATTTGCATTGGAATATTTCACTCTGGATACTCCACCAGTCAACTAAACACTGAAAGGGGATTATAACTTTTAAAGCCTACTGCGACTCAATGTCTTTAAATTTTTTCTTGTTTTTTTTTTGTAGACATCTTCGGGAATTGTTGGCCCTTTCTGCATACACCTAATCAAAGGAATGCTTTGATTATCACAAAAAAAAATGTCGCTCTCAGTTTCTCTGCAGATGCTTGCGTCTAGTTTTTAGGATGATGGAGATCTTATATGCCACCGACTCTTGCGCTGTTGGGAGTAGTCCAAGTTTCATCGCTTCTTACAATTTTTGAGAACAGGTCTTGGTTACAAGCTACAACTACCAAGTTTTCTTCACAAATTTCTTGCTCGCACAAGCTTTGTTCAGCAGTCAGGATTCTTTGAATCCAGTGCGCTAGTAATATATTTATTTGCAAATCTTTACGCAAAATTGTCAATAAATATACTTAGCAGATTCCTCTTTCATGGACAATTTTTTTCATTCATCGATCTGATTAAACCATTTCTTCCACTATTCTGACGTCGTCTTCGGTGCTTGCCTCCAAAGATTGTTACTTTTACGGTTATCTCCATTAGATTATCTGCCACATTTGAACTGCTTTAACTTTACTGGAAAATAGAATGGAAAATTATTGCTACCTACAGCAGTCACACATTTCTCTATATTTTTTGGCTGATTGTCTTCATTTTTATTACGTTTCTTTACATCACTCATTTCCGCGCGCTTACAGATTTACAAAAAAGACAAAAAGTCTGGACGCAACAAGTGCGTTATGGAAGTGAATTTTCATAAAAATGTTTTAGTAGCAAATCTGTCTCTTTAATGCAAGCATGCCTAAATTTGGTTACCGGTATAGCCTATATAGTAGAAACAATGTACTATATTTTTTCAAAATAACTTATTGTTTAAAAATGTACAAAATTCTTCCGAAAATTAACTTTCTTTAAATGTTTCCGAGGAAACTGGTTTTCTAGCCAACGAACCTTATGTTAATAGCAAATTGAGTTTTTGAGAAATTTGAAGCATTTAATTAAAATTCACTACCAAAACGCACCTTTTGCGTCTCGATTTTTTCTTACAAACATGCGTCATACTTCGAAGAATAATATACAGGTGTTCGAAAAAAATTGTAGGTGTCACCAATGACTTATGGGCCACCTGTGATTCTCAAAATAATTTGATAAGATGCAGCTCAAGACACCCTATAATTAACGTATACAATTTTTTCTCGTACCTTGTATAATAACAATTATATTGAGCTTTATCGTAGAAATGCGTCACCTGTATATATATATATAAAGAGATAAAAACTGAAACTAAACCCAGATGTGGATTCTAGGGTTGCACTAGTTTGCACTCATTTAAAAAATCTTTTTAAAATTCAAAATTCGCGGTCTCCTCGTTAACGAATTTTTTCCAGGAAAATTAGTTCCAATTTTGACATTTCAAATCGCGACTTTGACGTTTTGAGGAAAACCCCAAATATTTTTTCTTTAAATGCCTATAACATTTTTGTCTCTTAACTTACAGACCTAAATTTCGGTACATGGTTCACTTTTAGTGAATTTTCGTAGAAAAAATTCACTAATGGGGAGATCCCGACTTTTGAATTTTGAAAATTTTTTTTGCAAATGAGTGCGAACTAGGACCCCTAGAACCCATATCCGGGGTCAGTTTCAATTTTTATATGTTATATATATATATATATATATATATATATATATATATATATATATATATATATATATATATATATATATATATATATATATGTTATATATATATATATATATATATATATATATATATATATATATATATATATATATATATATATATATATATATATATATATGTATATATGTATATATATATATATATATGTATCACACCGATAACTCAAAAAATAATGAGCCGATTTTGATTAAATTTGGCATGTACCTTTCTTTTATAAATGGCTTGGATAAGTTCGTTAGTCAGGAAAATCGGACGAGGTTTTCCGGGAAAATTTTGAGTTCTCATTCGAAAAAAATTCTTATCTCCAAAAATAAGGGGCTGATTTTAATAAGATTTAGCATGTACTTTCCTTTTATAAATGGCTTTGAAAAGTTTGTTTTCCAGGAAAATCGGACAAGGTTTTCCGGGAAAATTTGGAGTTTTCATTCGAAAAAAAATTTTATCTCGGAGAATAATAGGCCGATTTTGATAAAATTTGGCATGTACCTTCCTTTTGTAAATGGCTTTGGCAAGTTCGTTAATAAGAAAAATCGGACGAAGTTTTCCGGGAAATTTTTGAGTTTTCAATTGAAAATTTTTTTTTCTTAAAAAATAAAAATCTATGATAACCAAATTTGGTAGGTAGGTTTACGATATAAAAAGTAAACTACACAGCAAAATTTAGATTTCTATGTTACAAGAAAAAAAGTTATAATAAAATATTTTGTGCCATATCATTTCTATGAAAATTCACTACCATAACACACTTGCTGCGTCCAGGCTTTTTATAATACAAGCAGGCGTGCAAAATTTGGTTTGCCCGTACTTTGTTATTTACGAGGATATACAAATTTTCCGAAAGAAAACACAACACTCCGGGAAAACCTAGGCTGATTTTCCTGGCTAACGAACTTATCCAAGCCACTTGCAAAAGAAGGGCACATACCAAATTTGTTCAATATCGGCCCACCATTATTTTTTACGTTATCGGTGTGGTACATATATATATATATATATATATATATATATATATATATATATATATATATATATATATATATATATATATATATATATATATATATATAAACATATAAAAATCGAAACTGACCCCGGATATGTGTTATGTGAGGGGGCCTAGTTAGCGCTCATTTGAAGACATTTTTTCAAACCTTAAAAGTCGAAATCTTCTGATTAGTGAATTTTTTAAAGAAAATTCTCTAAAATGACTTGCAGCAACTTGACAGTAAACTATTGACAGCGCGTTTTATTCATAGCTATGGAGCTCTCATTTTAACCTTCCTTCGTATATATATATATATATATATATATATATATATATATATATATATATATATATATATATATATATATATATATATATATATATATATATATATATATATATATATGTGTATGTGAGTCTTGAGTTAATCATTAAATTAAGATACAAGGCAAGACCTTTCTCATCCACGCAAATAACCAGTATGGTCGACGTTGAAGTTGGAGAATTGTTCAGCGTTCACATGAACGTACGCCAAGGGGAAAGCTTAAAACTCCGGACGCAGCAAGTGCGTTATGGTAGTGAATTTTCCTAAATATGTTTTTATTGCAAATATGTCTGTTTTCTTTTTATTTAAGAAAGCAGGCATCAATTTTGGTTACCAGTATAACCTTATAGTAAAAACAATGTGCCATGTTTCATAAAAATAACTCGATTGTGTGAAAATGTACAAAAATTTCCAAAAGTAAACTTAAAGTGTTCCCGAAAAAACTCGTTTCTTGGTCAACCTTATAGATTAATAGCAAATTGAGCTGTTCAAATATGAAGCATTTGATCAAAATTCGCTACCATAACGCACTTGCTGCATCCAGAATTTATTTTCTTACAAACATGCATTATATTTCGATGGTAAATGCAAAAATGCAATAACATAAGGCGTGTTTGATTAAAAAAATAAGAAAATTTGTATTACCAACGACTTATGGGCCACCCTATGATTGTAGAAATATTTTTTTAAGATGTAGCTCAAGACACCCTATAAGTAATATATAAAAAAATTTCATATCTTGTATAATAACGGATATATTGAGCTTTATTGATTTTTTAAAGAAAATTCGACAAAAATTATATACCATTAAATGATAAACTCTATAGCTAAGGCTACTGCCAAGCATCAGAGAAAGGGTCTATTTTAAATGAATTTTCTGGAAATATTTTAGTAAAATGAAGGACAATGACGGTTGAAACTAAGACTTCAGGGTTTGTAAAACATTCTTCTTGAGACATTTTCTTTCCATAGCCCGTATTAGATTCAAGTTATTTGCCTAAATGTTGCCAATTTTTGACGTTTTAAATCGCAACTTTGACATTTTGAGGAAAATCCCAATAAATTTTTATTTAAATGCCTATAACTTTTTTGTCTTTTGATCTACAGAGCTAAATTTTGGTAGGTAGCTTACTTATAATAATATAAACCCGCGCACCAAATTTGGTTGCCCTTACTTTGTTAATTTTGGAGATATGAATTTTTTTCGAAAGAAAACTCAAAATTTTCCGGGAAAACATGGGCCGATTTTCCTGGCTAACGAACTTATCCAAGCCATTTGTAAAAGGAAGGTACTCACCAAATTTGATCAAAATCGGACCATAATTTTTTGAGTTATCGGTGTGATACATATATATATATATATATATATATATATATATATATATATATATATATATATATATATATATATATATATATATATATATATATATATATATATAAACATATAAATATTGAAACTGACCCCGGATATGTGTTCTGGGGGGCCTAATTAGCGCTTATTTGAAGAAATTTTTTCAAAATTCAAAAGTCGAGATCTCCTCATTAGTGAATTTTTTTTAAGAAAATTCACTAAAAAGGACGCTTCATCTAGGTATAGTAAGACAAAGTGGTCAACATTGTTTTGTGGATAGCCATTCTACCGATACGACAATGAGATTGAAACTTGAAACGTTTCGAAGTGACAGGCATAATGTTAGATGGTGGCGGTAAACCTACGACGTGACGGCATATAGCTGATTTTCATTTCAAACCTCCCTGATTGCACGTCGAGACTGGTTCGTATAACAAAGTTTAGAATTATCGGCACTCACCAGTGAACTAGGAAAACTCATATTTAATATGCAGCTGGCAAGTTTCCGACCAGCTCATATGTGTTTGCTTTTACGATTCTGCTTTTTAGATAAGAACTTAATTCCACAACTTGGCGGTAACTTATTATACAAGGAGTCAAGTGAGAGAAATGCACATGCTATTTTCACACTTTAAGCGACCTGAAAACTGACAAGAAATAAATAAATAGTAATAGAGGCTTTCCCCTTTGGCTTCATATCAACATCTCTCATTTGCAAGCAGTTTTTCTTTTAGAGCATCGTCAGATGGAAAACCTATGCGTGCATATTTTTATTATAGAGCAATTTCACCAAGGGTGAAAAACCCAAAAAACCAAGCCAGACCAACTTTAATTTTTAAAAATATCGACTCTTGCACGTAGCTAGATTTTATGCCTGAAATTTAAGCAATTAGACTTGGGCCACAATAGACCTAAGCTTGCGGTTGGGGGACTGGAATAGCCCACTCAAATCGAGTCTGAACCTGACACTGGAACCTGTATCACCGACTGATAACTACACTTGAAAACACCCGATACTACGCTTCTGACACCTGCTGCACCAACCATGTTTTGGCATCAAGAGCGGGTGATTTGTTTCAGTTCTAATGTTTTATGTGTTTAGTATTAAATATGTAGTAGTTGTATAGTGAAAGTGTAACCTTCTACTGAAGTTGCTTTATTTAATTTTTCATAGGGTTTACAGAGACCCTTCTTCATTTCATAAAATATTTAAAAAAAACATTTGAAATAGAAATTATTGCTATGCTAAAGCACAAATTTACATATGGGCTTATAAACCATTCATCACAAGATACCTGTTTTGTGCTCCATAGCCGAGTTTGTTGGAGCGCGCGTAAGATACTTTATTATTATTATTATTACCTTTATTGCTTTAAATTATACAACATGTTTATTCAATAAGTGTAAGACTTGTGGTGAATATTAACATAATTTTATACATAGTTGCATCCAAAACTGCTTAACAACACTCCAAATTAAACAACCTTAAAATTTTGACATTCCAAAAAATTTCTTTCCCGTTCCACTTCGTTCTTCTAATGTTTCACCTGATACCTCCATTTACAATTAATACTAATCACTCCAGAATACTTTTCCAACTGCAAACCTTTCTCAACTACCCATATTTTTACCGAAATTGTAAATTTTGTACGAGACCAAAAATGACATTTTAATTTGACATACTTCAAATTAATAAGCTCAGGGATGACGCGAATTCTAATCCTGAAGGTGTGTGAGCTTTATTTTTTAATTTTTTTAATTTTTATAATTTATTTTCACGTTATATCGTTAGATTATGTAATTGCAATGAATTTTTAACGAATTTTTTTTAAAATGCATTAATGAGATGAAAACCCTTAAAATTTTTGTTCAAATTTTAATAGCAGATCATGTTATTTTTGTTGCTTCAGGCTGAACCATCCCATACTTAATACAATCATGGAGACTTTTCTGTGGCTTCACAAGTCCTTGTTTTCTTAACCGATTTCGCTTTTTACGGCATCGTCAGAGTAAAGAAAATTTTCTTTATGGACCCCCAGAAGAAGTCTCTACGCATGTATTTAGATCAGATTGTATGAATTTTGATTTGCTTAATTAATTTATATTTTTAGCGAATTTCCTTTGAAAAAACTATTGTATTGTAATATTCCTGAAAGAAAAATTTGTTTCGAATGTTAGTGTGAACGAATGTTTAGCGACGTTTTGATGGAACATTTTTGTAACGAAATTTGTAAAAAATAACGTTTTAATGAGTTTTCTTGCAAAAAAATTGTACAACGTATAAGTGCGTAGGTGGGAGCCAGCGAACCGACCTGCTATTCGCGTCTCTAGACGCGAGTCTTGCTGCAAATGAAGGGTCGTCACAGACAAATGGGTTTGTGTACCAACAATTTTTAAACTGTATAAATAAGCTAGTAACAAAGTAAGTTGGTTTGTTTCATCTGGTTTTAAAAATAGCCTGACAGGTATTGCAAATTCGAATAGGCTAGGTACATTTTGGGGAACCTAACTCACCAACACACATTTTATACCTGATAGTTCTTTCGAGAACAACGCTAACTTTAACAGGGAAAAAATAACCTAAGATAATATTATATATATATATATATATATATATATATATATATATATATATATATATATATATATATATATATATAAACGTGTTGGTAGTACTTTTAACTAAATTACTTAATTTCACATGAATAGCTTTCAAAAAATTATTCAAACAATTTTGGTAGCTCTTTAGGCAAAAAAGTTATAGAACAATTAATAAAAAAAACGGCGATCTTTAATTTCAGCTTCTATCTTTGAAACAAAAATATTTTAAACTTTGCACCAACCCAAATATCTCTAAAATGGAGCTTATTGGTCAATCAAAAACGAAACATTCCATGTATTAATTCAAATGCATTCCAACCTTTTTCCAGGAAGTGTTGAGAAGTGTGAAATTTATCTGAATGGGGTTTGAAAGTAGTTATTTTAATATTTTGTAGTATATATTCTTAATCAATATTAATGAAAATGATGTAACAGATTATGACTCACGTTCAATATTTTTGCTTCTTTTACCCCGAATTTAGTAACACAAGGTTTTAAACCTGCATGACTGACACAAAAAAACTAATGTGTAAATTACCACACACACATTTTAAAAACCCCTAAACATCATTTCAACATTAGTTTGATACTGTGGCGACGCAAACTTGATGTGTTTCAGTCATAAATTCATAAATAACCAAATTTTCTCGCGCCTACCGAAAATTCCAATCAAATTCCCATTGATCTGTCTGCATATTAGCAGTATTATTTATCCAGGACATGCAAATATCATTACTGTTATGAATATCATTAGGTCCACCGCTCATCGTCGAAGTAGGCGTTGAATTGGGGATCGATCCCGCGTTAAATTTGAACGTGCTGCAGCGCGACCTCGGAAATAATAAAGGCATTTGTAACCGGAAATATCCTAGAGAGGGTGAAAGGAGGGGTAGGTCGCGTTATATTTATAGTAGTTTTAGTGAATTTCAGATGGGCCTTATTGTTTAGCTTTCGCTACTTGTTGCAGGGATTTATACAGCCAGGCGGTTTTCAGTTTTCAGCGGGCCATTTAAACGGGGATGATACATGTTTACTGCAGAGGGTCTTTTATAAGGGTACTACATCAAAAATGTCAAGGAAACATGCAGATTCCTGGCTAATTTGGCCCTACCGTGGTTAGTGAAGACGAGTAAAAGGAGGAACACGTTGTTACTTGGATGATTTAATTGTTAGACATTAAAGTAATGAAACGATGTAGTAAAAGGTTAATCTCATAAAGGATAGTGAATTATTAGGGTCATTTTACAAAATTAAGATAAAAGATTTAGGACTTTTTGTAGCAAATTCGCGTATCATGTATGTATTACTGTAACACATCCCGAAACGTTCCTTAAGTTTAAGTTTGGTTTGTATATGCTTGTGTTTACTATATATATATATATATATATATATATATATATATGAATGTCAATCAGATGCGGTGTTAGTAAGTACTTATAAACTCCAGATGGTAAGCCATTTAAAAACTATAATACTCGCGCAGTAGTGGATTCTTGTAAAGGAAGTGAATATCCAGTCAAGAAATATGAAATATGCGATAAGGCCTTATGGATTGTATATTAATATCTACCCTAACCGTTTCCATGCACAAACAAAATATTGCGTTGCCATAGTAACGAACAACAAAAATTCAAAAACTAAAGTAAAAAGCCATTATCAAGTCATCATCAATCAACCCGTGCATATTGGCTGAAATTAGGTCTCCTCCAGTTTTTCCATTTTTGTCTGTCCTGTGCTTCGTTTATTCAGTTTTGGCAACTCATTTCAAGTCATCTGTCCATCTTGTTGGCGGTCTACTTCTGCTTCTCATGTCTCCCTTTACTCTCCCCTCGATTATCCTCTTTATTCATCTTCCATCCTTAAGTCTGGCAACGTGACCTGCCACTTCCACTTCATTTTGACAATCACTTCTATCACATCTGTGACCTTTGTTTGTTGTCGAGAATATGCATTTGTTTTTCCGTCTCTTCTTGTTATTGCCCAGCATGGCCCGTTCCATGGCTCTTTAAGCGACTCTCAGTTTATTTACAGATTTTCTGGTGAGTGTTAGTGTTTCTGCTTCATTGTATCGCCCTGCCATTTGTATTTTGAAGCTATTTGTGGTCTTACGAAGTCTTATAGTGGTAGCTGCATTATTATAGATAATTTTGTGAGTTTTATGTATCTGCTGCCGATTCTACTCTGTTCTAGCATGGATATTATTGCAGATAATTCGACCGTGTCGAAAGCCTTTTGGAAATCCACGAATACAGATCGAGTGGATTCTTGTATTCTAGGGACTTATCTATTAGCGTTTTTATAACCAAGAGGTGGCCGCTGGTTCGAAACCATTTTCTCAATCAGGCGGCTGATAAAAGTCAAGTTTCCTCCCGATTCTACTAGTGATAATTCTTATAAACCATTTTTAGAGATGGTGGAGCAAGCTTACAGCCCTATAGCTTTCTAAGTCCGATATATCCCCATTTTGGGCTATTAAAAGTGGTATGGCATTATTCCATTTTATCGGTGTGGTGTTGTCAGGGAGGCATTTGTTGAAAAGTTGTTTTTGAACATAAATAATTTATCTTCTTCTATCTTCAGCGCTGCTTTTACTATCCCATCCTCTCCTAGTGACCGATTGTTTTTCATTACTAACAAAGTATGCTCTATCTCGTTTCTGCTGATGTCGGGCAGCTCTTTTGATTTTTGATTTCTCAAGTCTACATTTTATTCTAGTTCTTTCTTCGTTACTGTGCTGGCTCCTGTATAGTGTTCTATAAAATTCTTCTGGTATCTCCAGTCTCTCTATCTCAAATCTCACTACTGGAGATTATCAAGTACCTACCTGTATTTCTAGCAGTTACGAGGTAAATAAATCAACAGAGATATGCATAAACATATAAATCAATGTTCCTCGTATGCGACAATAAAAAATTGAATTACATGTTTAAAAAACTTCAGTAAAAAAAAAGAACCTGCCCGTGAATGATGTCTATCTTTGTCGAATAAAATATCGCGGCAGTTCATGACAGGATATTATTAGGCAGTCGAACTGAGCTAAATTGAATATATGAGGCACTAAATACCCGATGCCAACACGTTAATTATGTAGTTCACAGACATGAAAAAGTTAAGAAAAATGGATCTCTAAATGTCTGAATATTGAACAAAAGCATGCAATGGTCACCACGCTCAATGTGTGTGTGGCTTGAGCAATATGCTGACTGTTTAAACCGTGTTGTTACTATTGCGGAAACTTGTCACAGAAGGAAAACAGCAATCGATGAAATAAAGACACTTTGTCAACTTTTATTTCCTCTACTTATATAAAAAGCTTCTTCACAATTAATTTATATAACTCTCCGTGATATAACTCTTCTAGATAGACTTTTCAGTGTTAGCAATGACTTTCTTTTCTAGTAATCAATTTTCATCCTTGTGCTTTATCACTTCACTACTTGTTCCTGTATTATATTGTAGTCTCCTGTAGTTTCCAAACTAGTTAGATTATATTCCACTTAAAATAAATAACGTGCCTTCGAAATCGTATCTCTTTATAGCTTGCATATAAATAGTATTTTAGGATACCTAGGCGTCATTACAAATCAAACGTAAGTCATAATAAAGTGCAATAAGCCGCATCTAATAAATTTAAGTTATATCGCCTGCATTCTCCATAAATTATTTATAACTTTTTATATCTGATCCTACTCATTTCAGATATTATAGTGGCTCATTGAGTGCATGAGGCAAATGCTTAAGGGTAAATCCAGTCTTATCACGTAGCGCTAGGAAGATATGCCTACTTACTCATGAGATGTTATAGCTAAAGTATCTTAATTTCGTTCAACTTACACCACCCATATTCTACCGTTCTAATCTGCCTACACAATTAACTAACTTCATTATAATAGCTGTTTAACTAAATCGCATGACTTTATAATATGGAGAAAACTGTTTATCCATTTATCTTTATCTGATTTACAAAGTTTGTACCTATAAATTTTCTAATCGGGCTTAAATTATGGTATACAACAGATTCGGTTTCATACATAATTTTGCTACGAGAATAATTTCAGGATGAACGTAAATTTATACAGTAATATAATATTCATAACATTATTTTTCAACGACTTCGACTAAACATATTCTAGGGTGCTTTCTTTTTATCAAATTTTCGTAGATACAAACCCTTTATATGAGTGCGATTAAGGATCCCTAGAGCCCATAATCGGGGTCAGTTTCAGTTTTTATATGTTTATTTTTGTATATACATGGTGTCCATCATAAAAGTTTGCACCAGAGTTTTTTCAAAAACTGCTGAGAATTTCTAAAAATCCTAACACGTCGATTTTGCTTGCGATAGTAACACTTTTTGTACCCTAACAGAATTTGTAGCATTTAACCCATATTGGGGGCCACTTTCACCCCAGAAATTTAATAAGGGAGGCAGGTCGAGTGAGACCTTCTTGGAAAGCTCTTTTGATTCTCCATTTAAAGCTTCAATTTTAAAACCTACCGATAATTTTTTAAATACTTGCTTTTAAAACTTAAGCTGTAATTTTAAAATCTACAGATTAGGTTTTTAGATATTTGCTTTCAAACCTTCAAAATAGAAAGTCTAAAATAATATCAGACTTAAACACTAAATTGATACTATTCTTTTACAGGTTTTATATTCAAGTTTTGAAAGCAAATACCCAAAAAACCAATCAGTAGACTTTGAAATTGCAGCTTTGAATACAGAATCGAAGGAGCCATTCCAAAAGGTGCCACTCGGTGTACCTTCCCTATCCAAATTAAGGAGGTGAAAATCACGACCGCTAGGCGTTAAATGCTGCAAATTCTGTTAGGGTTCAACCAAGTGTCTCTCTGGCAATCTTAGGAGTTCTCGGGAAAACCACGGTGCAACCTTTTATAAGGACCCCAAGTGTGTGTGTGTGTGTGTTTATCTATCTATATATATATATATATATATATATATATATATATATATATATATATATATATATATTTGTACACAAGAAAATACATTTTATGAAAACACTACGATTCGATTCAGAAACTACATATAATAATACTTACTGATTAATGTTAAAACACAGAATCACTTAAGTTCAGAAGAACTTGTGTGTGCTGAATAACTTAAACCACATATTGCACAGAGCAATTGCATGCATAATTATCTCGCTAGTAACAGAGTAACAGGCCGTATCTTGTCCGAATGATCCAGTTCTCCAATCTGATCCCTATGCGTTGCCATTAAATAATCTCTACACAAGGCCATGATAACAATCTACTCCCCTCTCCTCACAATGAAGACTGGGGAAGCATCCGATATTGACAAAAGAATACAGAACCACTTATTTCCCGTTTTAATATATACCTACCCAATCAGAATAAAGAATAATACACACTCATCAAATTGTTTGCCCACCAAGTCAGCCATGCACGCGCACATACACTCTCAAACTCCTACACATACACACTCTTTCATGCACATCATATATCCAAATTACGCGTTATGAAAGCATCATTATTTTTTTGCCCACACCAGTTGCTCAAATATCACAAAGTTCTCAATTACATGTTTGAAATTTTTTTCCTAAACTAATAATTATCTTTAATTTTTTATGTCTAGTCGCACAAGATTATGAAGCATTAAACAAAGGCATGATACTGTGAAATGTTCTTCCTACACGTCGCAGTCGTCAAAACATCACCCATTTGTCCCCTTGTTTCGCAACCGTGCGTTAACACGTTCTGGAAGCCTATAGTAGTGTGCGTGTACTGTATGAGGGCCATTATGTAATGTCCAGAGATATTACGTATATGGTTATACAACAAGTTATTGGGATATTTTATCTCCTTCTTCAATAAAGTTTTAATTATAAAGTTCTGTGTGATGCGCAGAGGATTCATGTAAGTTTCATATGCCGATCCCCAAGACGATATTCCATACCTCAAGATGGACTGGACCCAACTATCGTATGTCAGAACCAATATCCTTTAACTTAAGATGCCTCGTAGAATATCAAAAATATGTATAAAGTTTCTGAGCCTTTTGTTGAGGGTTTCAAGATGACAATTCAATTTCAATTTCTGGTCTATGATGATCTCAAGATACTTTCCGCTAGTCTCGCACTTGACTATTTCATCTTTTACACGAATTACAGGAACGCTGCGTGGGAGATCCACACTCATAGGTGAAAAAGTGATAACGCTTAATTTCTTCGCGCTCAGATTTAGATTATCAGAAGCCAAAGACTCAACAAGATCTTGAAAAATATTAGAACTACACACAACAGCCTCGTTCCAGGTTTTTGCACCACACACCATAAAAATATCATCCGCATAAGCTATGAGATCGCAGCGGATCTCAAATTTCTGAAGGATGTCGTTTATATAAACCAGAAACAGTATTATATATATATATATATATATATATATATATATATATATATATATATATATATATATATATATATATATATATATATATATATATGTGCGTGTGTGTGTGTGTGTGTGTGTGTGTGTGTGTGTGTGTGTGTGTGTGTGTGTGTGTGCGTGCGCGTGCGCGTGTCACACCGATAGCTTAAAAATCGTGAGTCGATTTTGACTAAATTTGGATATCTTTTGTAAATGAGTTGGATTGGTTAGTTAGGAAAGTCGGACTAGCTTATTCAAAAATATTTTGGGTTTTCTTTTGGATAATTTTCGTATCTTCAAAAATAACAAAGCTAAATTTAGTGCGCAAGCTTATAGTGTAAAACATATAATACATACACGTTTGGCACTACAACTCCGCGAACTGGGACGAAATACGAGATTACTTTTCCTTATTTCCATGGGCGTCTGTCTGCTTCTCTCATCCTGACCCCTCTGATATCTCACAAAACGTCACCGAAATTATCCAATCTGGCATGGAATTATTTATTCCACGTACACAGAAAACCTCTGCAGCCACTCAAAAGCCCTGGTTCTCTAAATCCTGTGACCAGGCCAGACTTGAAAAGGTCAAAGCTCACAAAAAGCTTCTACACAATCACAGTCAAGAAAACCGTCAAGCATTCAACGACGCAAGAAACCGCTATGTCCGCATTATTTCTGAGGCAAAAAACTCGTTTAATAACCACATCAAAAACAAAGTCCCCTTAAGCTCCAGCGGCAGCAAACCCTTCTGGACTCTTGCTAAATCTCTTGGGAATAATTTCTGCAAGATCACGTTCCCACCTCTTGTCTCAGGGGATGAAATTGTTTCTACCGCCCTGGACAAGGCTGAACTTTTTGCCTCGTTGTTCGCCGGCAATTCTACTCTCAACCCACCTCCAAATGTTCAACCACCAACAGTCCCCAATGTCGCGCATAAAATGACGGATATCATTTTCAAAACTAAAAAGGTACGAAAGATGCTCTTTTCTCTAAATACCAGGAAAGCCTCTGGCCTTGACGAGATCCCAGCAATTGTTCTCAAAAAATGCGCACCAGAACTTGCTCCTGTCCTGACTCGCCTGTTTCATACATCTTACAATAGAGGCATATTCCCTAGTAATTGGAAAACTGCTCGAGTACAACCCGTCCCCAAGAAAGGATCCAAGGGGCTTCCTAGCAACTACAGGCCTATTTCTCTCCTTTCAGTCATCTCTAAAGTGATGGAAAAGTATGTAAACACCGAATTACTTAAATTTCTTGAAAAACAGTCTAATCCACGACAGGCAGTATGGATTCCGTCAGCGCAGATCAACTGCCGACCTCCTTTCCTTTGTCACCCACTCTTGGAACAAGTCTATGGAACTACACGGTGAATCCCAGATTGTCGCTCTAGACATATCCAAAGCATTCGACCAGGTCTGGCACGCAGCGCTGCTTAATAAACTACCGGCCTATGGCCTACCACCAAAACTCTGTACGTGGACAGCAAATTTTCTCTCTAACCGGAGCATTTCTGTTGTCGTGGATGGACATTCCTCTAAACTGTATCCAATTAATGCAGGAGTTCCTCAAGGTTCAGCTTTAGCCCCTACTTTGTTTCTTCTTTACATCAATGACCTCCTCTCTAGCACATCCAACCCAGTTCACAGTTACGCGGACGACAGCACCCTCCACTCCAATATACAATATTCTAAGCCTGTCTCTTTTACCCAACTAGATGAGGATCGCAGACTCATGGAGGGTTCTATCTCCGTGGATCTCCAAAAAATATTAGACTGGGGAAGTAGAAATCTTGTACAATTCAACCCCACCAAATCACAGTCTTGCTTTCTTTCTCATAAGAGATACACTAGCCTTAGACCCATCACAATAAACAACCAAGTTATTCGAAGTAATGAGTCATTTTCACTTGTTGGCATCTCTGTGGATCGAAATCTCAATTGGCACCAACATGTCACATCAATTGCAGAAGCGGCTGCTAAGAAATTAGGTTTCCTCTTCTGGGCTCTGAAATACTTTTCACCAGCTAATCTCTATACTTTATATACTTCACAAATAAGACCAAACCTCGAATACTGCTCCCACATCTGGGGTGCTGCTGCCGCTTCTACACTTGCTATCCTGGACTCTATTCAGAAGAGAGCTATACGTCTCATCGGTGACACTACCCTCACCCAAAGGCTGCCATCCCTTGCCCACCGACGTGCCGTTGGTGACCTTTCTCTCTTTTATAGATATCTGCACGGGCACTGCTCGGAGGAGCTTTCTTCCAAAGTTCATCCATCTGCTGCCCCCAACAGATCTACCAGGGGAACAGAGCGAATGCACCCTTTTACTGTCCAGGTCACCCGACATAGAACATCTTGTTATGCCCGCTCTTTTGTCCCGAGGACTTCCAAGTTGTGGAACTCCTTGCCGGCACATGTTTTTCCTTCTCCCCCGAACCTCCAAACCTTCAAGTCCAGAATTAACAAGTTGCCTTGTCGACACCCACGGTACGATAGTATTTAGGCTGTAAGCCCTCGTGATGTGTTGATGAAATTTAAAAAAATTATTCAAATCTATAAGTTAATGGTAATAATGTACATATAAGTATTTAATGACAAAATCTCTCCGTTGAGTTGAAATATCTTTATGAAAAATTGCTACCATAACGCACTTGCTGTGTCCAGACCTGAGAAGCCAACTTCAACAAAAATCAGTTTAACAAAGAGAAAGTGCCTCTAAATCTGTTGACACCCGGTATATTTGCAAGCGATTGCAGGAAATATATAACACCTCTATACGAGATCTAACGCAAAAATTCCAGAAATGATTTTCATAAATTTATTGAGAAACATTACAATTTGTTTAGTTCCCTCTGTAAAATCAGGTATTTTTCCCAATTGCACTTCCACTGCTGGAAGCATGTAGAAAATGGTCCTCTCGAATCACGATGCAGTCTTTATCTCAACGACACTTTCACTGCTGGAACCATGTGGAAAGGGGTCTTCTGGAATCGTGATGCAGTTAACGGCACTTACACTGCTACAAGCATGAAGAAAATGGTCTTCTGGAATCGTAATACAGTTTGCATCCCAACGGCACTTACATTGATACAAGCATGTAGAAAATTGTCTTCTGAAATCGTGACACAGTACGGCACTTACACTGCTACAAGCATGTAGAAAATGGTCTTCTGGAATCGTGATGCAGTTTGCATCTCAACGGCACTTACACTGCTACAAGCATGTAGAAAATGGTCTTCTGGAATCGTGATGCAGTTTGCATCCCAAAGGCACTTACAATGCTACAAGCATGTAGAAAATGGTTTTCTGGAATCGTGATGCAGTTTGCCTCCAAACGGCACTTACACTGCTACAAGCAGATAGAAAATGGTATTCTGGAATCGTGATGCAGTTTGCATCATTTGAAAAGTTTTCGTCAACGATTTTGCCAACTTCATTTACTCTCTAATGGAACTTCTCACGAAATCGCTGCTACTCGTTGGCTTATGTTCAAAATAAAACTGCTAGCCGCACAACCCTTGACTGGTTGCTAAATAATTCAAATTGTACTGAAAGTTTAAAACATTAAAATAGCAAATAATATATAAAACGGTTGTATATCAAAAACGCCATAACCAAACTTTACTCTGAAATATAAATTTCAACCAAAAAAATTTCCACACAACTTTTCCAATTACCATTTTCTCTAAAACTGAAAATATAAGAGTTAAATGTAGTTAAATGGGATTTAAATCAACCTGTATATAATCAATAATACTGCAGCATTTTTATTTTGGTTATATAGACAATATTTTTTGTTCGTTCAAAATACAATACCATGGATGATCAGATTCAGTCATTTACGCTCTAGCCTTTGTTATTGTTCATCATAGTGTTGTATTAGCGAATTTACAACCGGTCATTCGTCCAGTCTATAAACAACAGGTTTTAATACCATAAACTCTAACGACAAGCACGGTATTGTATTGACTTTTTAGTGCAATATGAATACATCCGGATGCACGTCACGTGTTCCAAAATGTTCAGGAGACACACACAGACGTTATGGGAAGACGTACATAGAAACGCTGCAACAGTTTGCTATCAAAACTTTGTTATTTCTATACCAAAGTTTTGGTTATCAATACTGCAAAGCAGTAAGGTTCTTAGTGGAGAGAATAAACTGATGTATGCACATTAAGTTCAAGTGGAAAATTGTTTTCCGATTACTGTATGAAAAATATCCCTTTGTAAAAAACTCTAAGAATATTTTACTGCTATTGAGAAAGTTTGTAGCAAAGATAAAGAAATGTTATTAAAATGAGAGATTCTAAAATTTTCCACTGTTTATGTAAAAGCCCTTGAATTAGGTACCAGACGTACAAGGGCAAGAAGATTTTTTACCAGTTGTTTTAAATACTCCTAAAATTTGGTTATATGGTAAAAAAAGAATTTAAAGAATTTACGAGGGCGTTTTGATATCTAGTTAGTCTTGGCCGTTACCATGGTCTAATCAAATATCACTCTACCATGATAATTTGCGAAAGGCTAAAGGTAATGCTTGTATTTTAGGTATAACCCAAAGTGTGAAGAATAGCAAACACATTTAATTACTCAAAGAATAATAATAATAATAATAATAATAATAATAATAATAATAATAATAATAATAATAATAATAATAATAATAATAATAATAATAATAATAATAATAATAATAATAATAATAATAATAATAATAATAATAATAATAATAATAATAATAATACCAGTTGATTGTATCAAGATACACAACATCATGCAACCAAAATATATAAAAATCCAACTTAAATTAGCTTACCAGTACACTAAGTTAAGATTGGAACTTATGATGTACACTTATAAGCACACTTGTAGAACCCAAATCACCACAAAACATTTAAAAAACCTGACGATCGTTTCACTAACCAAGTTAGCGTCATCAGATGATGAACAATTCTAAATATCTTATATCCTCAACTATATTTATATAAAAATTGTCGCTCATTTCCAACACACATAATACTTAAATAGTTAACTGCACTACATTTTTTTAATTAGTGATTTTTTATTGGTAAGTAATCAATAAACGGCGATGATTTTGGTCACATTGCAAGGTTTAATAACATAAAAAATATTTCCACAAAAAGCATCCGAACACTTCTTTATTGTCAAATGTGAAGAAGTATGCTGCCATTAACTAAATGCTGAATGTTATAATAAACAAACCGCTGGCTAGCGATTTTCCGTTAATGTATATACAACATTCAGTTTTGTTTAACGAAAATAAGTTATATTTGTTTAATTAATGAAACAACACAGATAAAAAAAAATCAGTATTACAAGCAACCATTTCATTTTAGTTTAGTACGTGTAAAGTAGTTTCCTTACTAAATTTCGTATGCACGATGTAAAACAAGCAATTTCTGTCTCACGGATAGGTACACAATACTACAATTCAGGCATCCCTGTTTTGTTTTCAGCTAGCAAACAAACAGCTTAACTACACAAGAACTGCCTATGCTAATTAAACGCACAAAGTTCCTCAGGAAACGTCTCCTTGTATAAACAATCATCACTTGTTTCGCTCAGTTTGACAGCGATGAAATGTAAATTATTACACTTCCTCTATATCATTGTCCTATATTTCTTACATGAAAGATTACATTCATCAAGAGGGCTTTGTTTCAATATTCAGAAGAGGGATATCTGTCGTTCGTCACAAGTGGGGTATGTATCCCTGACAAGGCCAAGAGTGGGATAAGTTCGCATGACGGATGGAAAGCGCAATAAACAATAAAACAAACTAATGTAACCGAAACCAATTTGTACTGACATGGCACAAGCACCTCGGAATACAAGTTTATCTCGTGGAAACCTAGTTATACTTATAATTAAAGACTTTGTATTAAGCTGGGAGCCAGAGATGAAACTGTAGCTGTAGCGCACGTTATGACACGTGTTATAATCCGGTAGTTTCCCCGTCTCGAGTCGTTGGTTGGCTTCGTTGTTAAGGTTGTCACACTAGGCTCTTGTCTTTTCAGTCAGGAAGGACGAAAATACCCCGCCAGCATGAAAACTACTTGACACAAACATGTTCCTCCATAAGACGACATTATTAATTATTTGCCAGGCTCTCTTCTCTTACTCTTATAGTAAATTTCATACTTTCGCCTAATTAGCTATGAACATAATGAGTACGTGAGTGGAAAATGTGTTGGTACA